>VZSC01002082.1:100250-114533 GCA_013398225.1 Steatornis caripensis | reverse complement strand
GCCCACCCCTTATTACTGCCGTCTGTTTGCAGTAACAAGGCTTTTGTGTTCTTCAGTTCCAAGCCGAGTGTAAAATTCTGAGCCCAGCTGGACGAGAAGGCTGCCTGGCATCGCTTCAGCTGCTAGCACAGGATTGGTTTGGTTTATTTAGGTTTTCTTGGTGTTATGTAGTGTGTCAGGGATGTTACTGTTGTTCCGAGTAGAGCGATGTCATTTGCTGTGCAGTGAGGTAATGTCTCCTGGGCTAAAGCGCACCGTGGCAGACCTCGTTCCCCGAGGGTGTCAGTGTTGCCACGTGGGATAGCTGGGAACAGACAAACGGAAAACACGCGTCTTTGGGTGCAGCAAAGCTTCTGGTTGCACTTGTGGTTTGAGTGCCCATGAGCTTCCACGACTGAGTTCAGAGAGAAGAATTTGGTCTCTGCGCTTCTCTGTTTCACATGAGAAAAACATCTCAGGAGCCTCTGTAAGGCTTCGCAGTGCGGTTTTTGAGAGAATTTATTCCACAGCTCAGCTTTTACTGAGCTAAAACATGTGAGAGTTTGTCTCTGCTGAGCCGGGAGGACTGGTCGGGAAACGCTGAATTTCTGAAGCCCGCAGAGGCTGCCTGCGCTGCTGCTCCCTGGCCCTCCGCATCCAGCAGCGCAGCCAGGCCTGGCTGTGGCACGGCCGTGCGGTAGCAACGAGTCTCTCCTGTGCGTCCTGCGCGGTCCTGAGGAAGGAGGGGCAGTCCCCTCAGCCCTCCTTGCCACCGTAAGGTTTGTGTTGTCCCCAACAGGTGAAGCAGGGAGGGTGGGAGAGAGCAGGAGGATTTCCTGCTCCTTCCATCGAACTTCAAAGGCTCCTGCAGTAGCAGAGAGCTCCCTTGCCCGAGCTGTTTGTTTTTCACCAGTCTCGTGCACCCGTTCTGTCTTTAGCTCCCTGGCTCAAGGCTAGAGACTGACTCTATTCAGCTTGCTTTCTAGCTGTTCTTTGAGCTGTAAGGACATAAATGGAGCAGTCACTTGCAGGAAGCATTAACAGCTTCAGCAATTCATTAATCAACAGAATTTTGAACTTGAGAGCAGATCTCAGCCAGGCAGTCCAGCCAGCTGAGTTGACTCTCTCCTCTTCGTTGTTCCTAGAGCTTGTTTTTATTTTTCCTTACAAAGCAGTAAAACATGGAGGCTTCTTTTAGTAGTTCTTCAGCTCTCATTATCATTCCCAAAGCTTTTGTCGAATTAGCTTCCTATTTTCTCTTGGCACAGCCTTGGAGCAGGGGAGGGGTTAAGGAGGCAAGCTTGTCAGAGAGTTGGCTGTGACCGTGGCAGCCGCCGCAGGAACACGCTGTGATTCCTCCAGTGCAGGAAACGCAGAGAGCGGCTGTGGGACTGAGCACTCCTTGCCAGCTCGGGAAGTGACTCAGAGGGGCCGCGAGCGTAGGCATGGGTCGGCAAGGAAGGGTGGCATCAGCAAGAGCTGAGCTTGGAAGCGTGTCGCCTGATAACTGGTGTCACGGCTCTGCGATGGCGGGGGCATGGGGGTACTCCCTTCGGGCAGTACCTTCCTCTCTGCCAGACAAGCCTGTGCTTGATTTCGAAAACGCTGCACAGCTGCTAGGCTGCTCTCGATTCTGGCGTCTCCAAAACCAGCTCAAGTGGAAAGAAGGAAGTGATTCTCTGAGTATCTTTCTCTGGATCAATAATCCCGATTCTGTGTGTAACTTACCCAAAATTCTTGGAGTATTTCACTGAGACTGGCAAGCTCCACGTGTCCTTTTTTCATTGTTGTTTAAATTCTGTCAGAGCTATTTTGGTTTGTCCTGTCTGCACTGAAAATCCAGAGAGAGTGCTGCAGGAGGAGTAGACCTTTCTGGAAGCTTATCACTAAATCATTTATTATTTTTATTTTTTTTGTACAGGTAGAAAAGGAGGCCATAAAGGCCGAGCAAGGCAGTACACAAGCCCTGAAGAGATTGATGCCCAGCTCCAAGCAGAAAAGCAAAAGGCAAGGGTACGTGTTTGCCTACATTATGTGCTTCCTGGCATAAGCCCTGGCTTGTGCAGCATGCTTAACTTGCAGTTCATGAGGAATGGCAGCTTAGTCGAGTGTTGCAGATCGTTCTGTCAGTGAATCACAATATGAGTTCTGAATATCTCTGTCTAGGGAGACTCGAAGGGGTGATCCAGCCTGGTTCCTCATAGAAGTGAGGCCAGGTAGACCATCCTGTTCACAGTTTGGAGGTTAAAGGATAGGGAGGGTGATCATGCAGCAGCTCTAGGCATCTTTTCCCCCTGTATTTCATCATTCTAGTCTCCGGTGCAAGTTGATTTTTTGATCCGTGCTCTGCAGCTTAACTGTGGAGGAGAAGGGCTCGCGTCTTGACATCTTGTTGTATATTGAAGTTATTATATTTGTCCTTAAAAGACCAAACTCCTTTGACTTCTTCCTGTACACGTGGTTTTCTTGTTTGCCTCCGACTTGCAGGGAGAGATAACAGTTTTCTGGTGAGAGTCCTTTTTTGGATGTGTTTCTGTGCCCCACCATAGGATTGTAACAGCTCCCCCCCCACCTACCTGACTGCTGTTACAAAAAGCACGGCTACTTGTTCCAGTCCGTACTCTCTTGTGTTCCCAACTTAACTACAGCGACGGTGGCGCTCTCGCTGCTGTTTTGCTGTGACTTTCTGAAAGTGCTGCCCGAGCCCAAACACACCATTCCAGCTGAAGCCTCACAGCACCGACTGCAGTAGGATAATTACACCCGTATAGGAAATACTGATGAATGCCTCCCAGAAGAGGATTACTCTTCCAAGCAGTTGTGAGCCGTATTGTTCACTCCTGTCTAATGTTTTGACCAGCTGTAACTCAAGGTGATTGTGTGGTGTGCTGCTTAGTCCAGTATTCCGATTTTGTGTTGGATTTCTTCTTCCGAAGTATAACTTCGTTTGTTTTCTGCTTCCACCTTCTTGGTTTCATGCCATCTTTCCAAATCCTGAAACCGCTTATGGGTCTGATCCTGTTTTCCAAAGTGATTCCAACTCCTACTGGTGCGATGCCATGCACAAACTTTGTAAGTGTTCTCTACTTCCGAGTTGTTGATAAAAATACCGACTGGAAATGGAACAGAACAGGCAGGATCCCACTTGAAATGTCTGTCTTGTTTCAAAACAAACCAAGGAACTGCTCTTTGAGAAGGAATTCTTTTTCGTCTTTCGTGATAATCCACGGCACATAGTGATGGTTACATCTAACGCTATTTCATTAGGGAAAGCCTAAAAAAATCAAATTAACAAAATTACTCCTCCTGCTGCCCATAGCTTGTCCACTCTGCTGGCTCCTCTGGAGAGGGATATTTGATAACGGTAAAGCAAGCTATTCACACCCATGTTGGTTTAGCTTCTAATCTTATCTTCTTATGATTTACAAATTAATTCCTAGACCTCTGACTGGTAAAAGCTGTGCTAAAAAGGCTGTCATTTCTTGGATAACAGTGTTCTGGTTGATGGCTGTCAATTTGCTCTTCTCTAGTTTTTTTATGTAGATCTAGGATGGGATCCAGCTCTGCATTAGATCCATGTAGTTTCCAGTCCCTGAGATACTGTGCAATGGAAACTGGGCCAAAATATCTCCTGGAGATCTTTCATTTGGGGAAAGTAAAGTGCCATTTCTGCCTTTTACAATAATTTTCCTGGTGTATTGCTCAGAGACAACAGCAGAGGTGTTTCGGGGTGATCTGCTGGGGCAGGTGATGCATGCTTATGTGTTGAGAATGAGCTCTTGCTTTGTAACAGCCAGGCACCAGTGCTCTCAGAGCTGTTTCTCATCGCTCCAAAACGATCTCATTTAAGAGTCACTGCTGGATTTGGGATTTTTATTGACATTTTCTCTAATTTCCTTTGATTTTTGTAGGAAGAGGAAGAGCAAGAAGAAGGAGGTGAAGGAGCAACGGGGGACCCCAAAAAGGAGAAGAAGTCGTTAGATTCAGATGAGAGCGATGAAGATGATGAGGATTATCAGGTACTGTCATTGTCAGGGCACTTAACGCGTTTGTACCACGCGGATTCTTGCAGCGAGCGAGAGATGCATGCTCTTGACTCCCAGTTCTTTTTGAGAGCTACTTATCTTAAATTTTTTATGGAAGGACTATTTTTAGATGGCAAAAAACCCTTAATTGACTGCATTTTGTCCTCAGAATAAAAACTTGTATATTTTTATAAGTGAAATGCAAAGGCAAGAAGATTTCAAAAGATGCTGAAGGCGCCTGGTAGTGTAAATCTTGGTTCATAAATGGTTCTACTGTCTGGTAGCGAAGACATCTTGAATTTTGCTTTTGGGGTGTGTTGCAGCATGTTTGATAAGCTCTGATATAACACAAGGTTGGCTATGAGACTGCTTCTTAACTTTCTTCTTGTTCTTGAACCTTAGCAAAAGCGCAAAGGAGTGGAAGGGTTGATAGACATAGAGAATCCCAATCGTGTAATTCAGACAACCAAAAAAGTAACTCAGCTGGACCTGGATGGACCTAAGGAACTCTCGCGACGAGAGCGGTGAGTCTTTCCTGCTGCCTCAGTAGGAGCTAGCACGTTCCTGGAATTTCGTCCTTGCTGCTGGCAGCAGCTTAATGCGGGGAGGTGTTTCGCTGCTGCTGTGTATGTGTTGGTGTTTCAGGGAAGCCCTTTAAGTGTGTTGCTCTCTAAAGCAGACACCGAACAGCAGCAAACTGTCAGGCAGGGCTCACTGTGCTTCAAAACGTCTTCCCTTACAAACTTTACAAAGTTGTCTGTCCTCTGGGAGTAGCTGTGGCCATCTTGAGCCAGGCAGCTTGGCTAGGTGCGCTAAGAGAGTGAGGTTTGTTGCTGTGAAGCAGATGTAGACTGTTCCTTTCCTGAAGTTTTATGCCAAAAATCAGACCTAACTGAAATCCATTAACCAGAGGTCGCCTTGGGGTCCGCTTTAATCTTGCTAGGGAAGGTGCCCTAGTGACAGGCAGCGGCTTCCCACATTCCAGGGGTCACGGAGAAATTTTTGTCTGAGTAGATGAATAAGATGAGAAACAAAGTCTAATCTTCTAGTTTCATTTAGCAGTGGAGAGTTTCAGAATGAAAGATTTAAGCTTGCTTATCTGGGATAGATTGCTTCAGCAGAAGTACACCTTGGTGCGGGTGAGGCTGAGGAAATGCCTCACGGTGCTGTGCAGTCCGGGGCTAATTCATTTGACCTCATTGTGTATCAGTGTCCTTCTTTAGCTGAACAAAGGTAGAAATAATCGCTCTCATCATCCCTGTTCAAACCCTGCAATGGATACAACCTGTGCTTGAAAACCAGTGGCAGGGCCCCCCGGTCCCTGTGGGCAATCCACCTCTGTCCTCACTGTCCCTCCCTGTCCGAAAGCCTCCCCGCTCCACCTGTACCCTGTGCTCCTTTGGATACTCTGGTGACTGGTGTGTTTCACTCAAACAGAGAGGAAATAGAGAAACAAAAGGCAAAAGAAAGATACATGAAAATGCACCTAGCTGGCAAAACAGAACAAGCGAAGGCAGATCTCGCTCGACTAGCCATCATTCGGAAGCAAAGGGAAGAAGCTGCCAGAAAGAAAGAAGAAGAAAGAAAAGGTTAGAGAGTAATTAATCGTACCCTCTTACTTCTCTTTGTAATGGCTGTGCTGCCGGGAGGCTCGATTTCTCATGTCGCACACGGTAATCCGTCGTCTCCTGAGACAGCATGGTGTTGCTGAGCGTCATTACAACTTTTCTCATCAAAACCGGGTTCAGCCGCTTCGTTCTTAGAAAGCTCTTGCTTTATAAAGCTCTAGGACATCTGAACGGGGAGCAGGGAAAGAGAGAAGGGAATTGTTCTTTGACACCAGTATTGTCCTTGGCCTCCAGGCAGTGCTTGCTCCAGTTTAGGGGTTTAACGAGTTCCTTGTGCCGGGTGTGATTTGTCTGCTTTGCGTGCTGGGGATCCAAACTGCCTGGGGAATTTGCAGCACTCCTCCCCTGCCTGGGCTTTCTCTTCAGCCCTTGTAGGTGTGAACCAGAAGTCTCATGAGCATGTCTTCCCAGTGGCTTCTGCTGAGAAAGTTGTGCATCAGACCGGGGTAATTCCTGGACGCCTAAAGAGAGGCTGAGGACAGAAGGGAACGTGCGAGGGGAGCTGCTCCTGCTGACTCTGGAGGGGCTGTACCAGGGATTGGCGGGAGGGTTGGATCTTTCTGCGTTACCTCACTGTACACGGCTAGAGGGATTTCAGTCTCCGGGGCTGTCAAGCCACCACCAGTCCCTGATGTACGCTGTGAAATGATGAAACTTCTGTTGTTTTCCTCCTCCAGCAAAAGACGAAGCGGCCATGGCAGGTAAAAGACTGCAGTCACTATCCCTTAACAAGTAAGCACAGGACATGCAAGAGGAGGAAACACCAGGGAACTGTGCCTGGTGCCTGCCAGGAACTCTGTCGTATTGCATACCATCGATGCCACGTAGCTGTACTGCGGCGTTGAAGTCACCTTCACCTCCAAGAGACACTGACGATGTGTTTGTCTTCATCCTCGCACAGATTTCCATTTGGGGTTAGGGGCAGCTGCTGCCTTTGGCGCAGACCTCTGCTGAACAGCAATTCTCTGTAACTGTTTGGAAACCTGAATGTTTTTGCTGGTTTTAGGATTAAGAACTCATAGACAAGGGGGCAGGGAGGGAGGGAGCTGTGCGGGAGGGGAGATGCTTCAAATACTAGATTGCGAGAAAATAGATTGTGGGGTGGGGCATGGGGTGGGGAACTTTGACTTGCTGGTGAAAGCCCGGAGGATAATGTATCTGAGGAATCCTTTGGGGCAAACGGCCCGTCACATTTCGCTGCAGGATGTTGCAGTGTAATCTGGGAGCCTGACTTCAGGGACATCTGGAGTGCCGTTCCTCCCCGGTTTCATCCCTCCTTTCTTGCAGCCAGTCTCCTCTTTTCCCTCCTCTTCATTTTTATTTTCTTCTCCTTATTAGGGATAGTGCCAGTTTTTAACCGCATCATCCTTTGTTTAAAGGAAAAAAAAAAACCCCAACATTAATTGTATGAGACCCAGATGGAAAAAAAACTTGATAAAGTTTAAAAAAACCCAAACAACAACAGAACTTGTATATTTGGCTGATTAAAATGTAAATTATCATAACGGCTGTCCTCGTCTTGTGTGTGTGTAAACGAACACGAGGGCACAGGCAGCCACTGAGGTGCAAGGTGCAGTGACTTCTGCGTCTGCTGCTTCACCGTTTCTGTGGTGTTTATGGCGTGGGACTTGGCTCGAGGTTCAGGAGCTCCATCAGCAGATGCAGCCTGAAGGCACAAAGCTTTCCCTGCTGTTTCTGGTGGACGTCTTGCACAATCTGGTTACTACAGTGGAGGCAGCAGTTGCCCTCAGGCTGCTGTCTAACCTGGTCGCAGTGTGGACGGCCAGTCCCCGACTGTCCCTCCGTCAGCCGTTCTGGCTCGCGGTGCAGGGCTACTGGAGCAGGAGGTGCTCTGAGCCGCCGTGCCCAGGGGTCCTGCTGTCAGCCTGTGCCAGGGACACCAGCGCTCGCAGGCTTGTTTACCAAAGGCCGGAGGAGATTCAGCCCCAGAGCAGAGATGGGAGCTCTCAGAGAGGTTACGGTCGTCGAGATGCAGGATGACAGATTTTGTGATTTGTTCTGTGTAATCCTGTCCGTGCCTGGCTGCAGGCACGAGAGTGTGACAGGGATGTGCTACAGGGAACAGCGCTGTGAGCTGCCTGCTCAAACCGTGGTGGCCGCTTGCTCTCCTGGTGCCTGGTCCCCCAGCGTGTGCCTTCTGTGCCCCAAGGCATGATTTGAGACAGGAAACGTCTTCAGGAGCGGTGCCAGGAGAGGTCCCCTTGCTGCCAGCTCCAAGAGGGAAGAAGTGATGCGGTGGGGACAGAGCTGACAAAGTTTGGGTTGGCCTTGGAGCACAGGGAGGCGGGTGGCACGGGGCAAGAGCCCCAGGTGGAGGGGGAGAGGGATGGGGCTTATTCACATGGGGCGAACAAGCAGAAACAGCTGGAAAAATCTTTTCCCAGTAGAACTCACCTCCTGCTAACAGATGTCTGGACAGAACCCAAATGTCACTGTCCCTCTCTGCCAGCCAGCACTCCCCTCCCGGGCCGTGCAAGGGCTGACCTGCTCCGAGGAGCACCATGAGGACGGGGTTAACATGAGCTGTCACAGCGAGGTCTGATCCCAGGAGGAGAAACCACGTTGCGCTGCGTGAGTTCCTTTTCCTTTTGGTGATAAATGTAGGACTACCCTTGCAGAGACGCTCAGTTTGAGACAGGGCAAGGCCGGAGGAGTGGCTGGGCTTCACCTGCCCGGGTACTGGTTCTTCTTCTGCCTTTGCCAAAGCCCTTACCAACCACTTCACCATGATTTCGTACCCTGTATGAAATCTGCGACCTTGCCGCCTGTTGTTTTCTACACGTGATTAATCCCTGCTCTGAAACGTAGAAAGATTTATCCGCTTTTGCGCAGCTTCTTCAAAGGCTCTCGGCACTCCCGGGAGCAGCTTGGTCCTCCCAGTGCGGCTGTGAGACGGGACTGCTCGTGCCCTGGGTTAGAGGTGAGGAAGGTGGAGGTTGGAGATGCCGGAAAGGGGCAGGATTGGTTCGGCAGCCCAAGGTTTCCGAGCCACCTCCCCAGGTGTGGGACTGCACACCTGGGGGGTTTCACCAGTTCCAGGAGGAGCTCGGTGCCGGGAGNATCCTGTCCGTGCCTGGCTGCAGGCACGAGAGTGTGACAGGGATGTGCTACAGGGAACAGCGCTGTGAGCTGCCTGCTCAAACCGTGGTGGCCGCTTGCTCTCCTGGTGCCTGGTCCCCCAGCGTGTGCCTTCTGTGCCCCAAGGCATGATTTGAGACAGGAAACGTCTTCAGGAGCGGTGCCAGGAGAGGTCCCCTTGCTGCCAGCTCCAAGAGGGAAGAAGTGATGCGGTGGGGACAGAGCTGACAAAGTTTGGGTTGGCCTTGGAGCACAGGGAGGCGGGTGGCACGGGGCAAGAGCCCCAGGTGGAGGGGGAGAGGGATGGGGCTTATTCACATGGGGCGAACAAGCAGAAACAGCTGGAAAAATCTTTTCCCAGTAGAACTCACCTCCTGCTAACAGATGTCTGGACAGAACCCAAATGTCACTGTCCCTCTCTGCCAGCCAGCACTCCCCTCCCGGGCCGTGCAAGGGCTGACCTGCTCCGAGGAGCACCATGAGGACGGGGTTAACATGAGCTGTCACAGCGAGGTCTGATCCCAGGAGGAGAAACCACGTTGCGCTGCGTGAGTTCCTTTTCCTTTTGGTGATAAATGTAGGACTACCCTTGCAGAGACGCTCAGTTTGAGACAGGGCAAGGCCGGAGGAGTGGCTGGGCTTCACCTGCCCGGGTACTGGTTCTTCTTCTGCCTTTGCCAAAGCCCTTACCAACCACTTCACCATGATTTCGTACCCTGTATGAAATCTGCGACCTTGCCGCCTGTTGTTTTCTACACGTGATTAATCCCTGCTCTGAAACGTAGAAAGATTTATCCGCTTTCGCGCAGCTTCTTCAAAGGCTCTCGGCACTCCCGGGAGCAGCTTGGTCCTCCCAGTGCGGCTGTGAGACGGGACTGCTCGTGCCCTGGGTTAGAGGTGAGGAAGGTGGAGGTTGGAGATGCCGGAAAGGGGCAGGATTGGTTCGGCAGCCCAAGGTTTCCGAGCCACCTCCCCAGGTGTGGGACTGCACACCTGGGGGGTTTCACCAGTTCCAGGAGGAGCTCGGTGCCGGGAGCGACCTGGGAACCCTGCGCTGCCGTGCCGCCTCCATCCTCGCCCCTGCCTTGTCGCTAACACCAATCCTGTTTTGAAATCACCCTGAAGCAGGGAACGGGGAGGTGACGTTCCCCTTATCCCCATGGTCCCGATTCATCCTCAGAGCTGGCGGCAGAATGGACCTGACCGCGCATGCTGAGGTGCGGCACAAGCAGCAGCGATGTGCTTTAGTCACGCACGTGTTTGCATTGAACTATTTTTTTTTTTAAAAAAAAAAAGCAACAAAAAATAATTGTTTGCTTTACATAGGAAAATCCCTACTTTATTTTTGATTTCTTTAAGCGATGTATGACCAGCATCGGGTAGGATGGTAACAAAAATAGTAATAAAAAAGAATAGTTTTCGTTGTCTGAGAGCAGCCGCCAGGGCTGGCTGGCAGCCGGGGAAGCGCGCTGGTGGCATCGGGGCCGGCTCGCGTGGTACGGCGGCTCGTGGGGGAAAGCAGGCAGGCGCAGCAGAGCGGGGCAGGCTGGCAGCGGGATGGGATGCCCTTCCCGGCTGGCTCCTTCATTTGATCTTGAGATCCTTCAGCGCCGATTCTAGGCTCTAAAACAAAATGGGAAGCCGCTCGCCATCAGCTTTTTGCTTTCCAAAGCAGCTGGAGGTGGCTGGGCGCTAACAGGAGGCACAGTCTGCGGGGAAGCTGTCCCCTGGGGTGCCAACCCGTCCCTGCGGGGAGGAGATCCCAGCTGGGGCTGGTTTTGGCTCATTTTTCAAGCCGCATGGGCGAAGCCGAAGCCAGGAGGGGGTGCTGGGGCCCTGTGCAACGCTGGCATCAAACCCCGCTGATGGCGAGCTGTGGAAGTGTCCCCCACCCAGCCCTGGGCTCAAGGAGATCCCACCCGGGACTGTGGGACCCCCGCGGGCAGGATGGGGCCCACCACCACAGCAAAGAGCTGCGCAGCAGCAGCGGTGGGGGGGTTGCAATTAGAGCTGTGGCTAATGAGGGTTCAACGCTGGGTGCTCCCGGCCTGGGAGGACCGAGGCTCCGCGGGGACGGCTTACCTTGACGTCCCAGATGCTCATGCCGCCGTCCATCCCCGTGGTGCAGAACTGCGAGCAGTTGGCCTTCCCACCCGCCAGCACCGAGATCTGGCTGTGGGGCGCAAAGAAGGGGCAGGGGATCAGCCCCAGGCCCTCACCAAGCCCTCGGGGCTGCCTGGGAGTTGGTGGGTGGGAGCGGGGCCAGAGCCCTCCATGTCCCCCACCCATGTGCAGGGGTGCTCCAGCAATACCCAGGGATGCTCCAGGGATACCCAGGGATGCCCAGAGCTGTCCCAGCTCCTGGGGCTGGACTCCCCCATGTCCCCCACCCACATGCAGGGATGCCCAGGGATAACCCAGGGATGCTCCAGGGCTGTTGCAGCTCCCAGGCCAGGCAGCAGCACAGCCAAGGGATGCTCGGGGGCCAGCACCCCCAAGCAGCAACTGGAGTGACCCAGCTGTGCCTGTCCCTCCACCCACTTGCCCACCCAGTACATGCCTGATGCTGTTCTTGTGCAGGGTGTCCAGCATGGCGTTGGCAGTGTCCGAGCTCGCTTTTTTGTCCAGGTTCTGGAAGCGCTCGCGGGCGGTGAGGCCGCGCTGGGAGCTCTGCTTGGGGACGTCCAGCTTCCCCCCGAAGGCGAGCGTGCCCTGGCTCTCCTCATAGGTGAACAGCATCGGGCAGCAGTCATGGCCCTGGGGAATGAGGGACCCCTGCTCAGCACCCTCCCGCCGGCTCCGGGCACAGCGCCCACCCCGTGTCCCCGGCCCGGACTCACCGCGGCCACCAGGCTGTTTTCGGTGATGAAGGTGACGGCCAGGAGGGGCAGGGTCTCAGTGCACAGCGAGGCGACCCTACGAGGGAGGGCAGGGTGTTCGCAGAGAGCTGAGCTTCGCCCCTCTGTGCTGAGACTGGCACAGCTCGTGACACAGGTGGAAGCCACAAGACCACAAGCAGAGGATGCGTCGCCTCCTCCGACCAGATCTGTTTGGCTCTTCACCCCCACTCCAACCCAGATGCCTCTGTCTCTCCGGGTCACTTTTGGGAGCCAAAGCTCCTGCCACCCACGGCATGGCTGCCCCCAGCCCCGGCCCGAGTCCCCTCCGCTCCCCAGCCCTGCTTACGCCATCTTCTTGTTGGCATCGGCGAGGCAGAGGGTGCTGTCGTGGCTCACCCAGGCCACGCGGGCGCCGCTGGCCGAGAAGCAGATGCTGTGCACCCACCTGCAGCTGCTGCTCGACTCGAACATCAGCTCCCCGAAAGGCATCTTGGAGCCCCACGGCGTGGGGCTGGGCCGCTCCTCCACCTCTTTGATGTAGGCTGAGAATATCCTGGGGGAAGGGAGAGCCCTGCCATGTGTCTCTGGACACAGCCCTGGAGCTGCCCCCGTCCCTGACCCCTTGCGTGCCTCAGTTTCCCTGCTGGAGCCCATGAGGTGCCCCGCTGCCTCCTGTGCCCCACTGGGAGCCATAACATCGGGATGGTCCCCGGGGCACCCCCCGGCCCTCCCTGCATCTCCCCTGCACCCTGTCCCCACCTCCCAGTAGCACCCAGAGAGGTGAAGCCTCCCCACGGGCAAGCCAGGGTGCTGGGCTGCCCCACGCACCTCTGTGCTCTGCCAGGCTGGGACCCCAACCCATCCTTGGGGGTCCCAGTGCTTCAGGACCCCTCGGTCACCCACCCCCTACCCCACTCCTCACCGGCACTTGAAGTCGCAGGAGCCGGCGGCCAGGAGGACGTTGTTGGGGTGCCAGTCGAGGCTGAGCACCGTCGAGCGGATGGGCTTCTTGATGTGCTTGCAAACCCACCTGCGGGGAGAGCGGCTGGCATCAGGGGGAGAGCATCACCACCGCGGGGAACCCCCGCCGGGCTACTGGAGGGTTGGCTGAGGGTGGTCAGGGCTACAAGCACCCCTGGAGCTGCCCTGGGCGACCAGCCTGCAGCAGCAGCCAGGGCACGTGTCCCACCCCCAGCAGCAGGGTTCTGGAGCACCTCCCTCCATCTCCCCATCTGTCTCCTCTTCCGCTCCTCCTCCAGCCCCTCTCTGTCTCCCCCATCTCCTCCTGTCTCATTTCCAACTCCTCCAGTCTCCTGTCTCCCAATCCCTGTCCCTTTCACCTCCCCTCCATCTCTCTTTCCACCCATCCATCTGCCCATTCATCCACCCATCTCCCCATCCATCTCTTCTCCATCTCCCCTCCATCTCCCCCAGGACAGACCCAGCGAGGCCATGGCAGAGCCTCACCAGTCGTTCTCCTGCTCAAAGTAGCAGATGGAGATGAGCCGGGAGCCGCTGCCCACCGCAAACTTGTTCTCCTTGGGAGACCACTTGACGCAGCGGGCAGCCCGGTTAATCCGCAGGATGACCAGGGTGGGTTTCCAGACGTTGCCCTTCAGGGTCCAGACGTAGGCGTTGCGGTCAGTCCCACATGTCACCAGCCGGTTGCTCTCAGGTGCCCAGTCGATGCCTGGAAGGCAGAGAGGGGTGATGGTGGCCATGGGAGTCATGGGGATGGCTCGCTCAGGGCTGGAGGCCATTTGAAGGCAGAGCTGTTCTGGGTGGTCTCCGCTCCAGAGTCCCTCTTTGCCCTACTCCCCCATCCACCCCAAATCATCCTACCCCTTCCTTTCCCAACCCTTCCACCCCAGCCCATTCCATCCAAACCCATCATCTCTTCCATCTATCCCAACCGCCCATCCATCCATCCACCCACCCATCCATCCATCCACCCCACCCCAGCCCAGCCCATCCATCACATCCCACTCCATCTGTCCCCACCCCACCCCAACCGACCACATCTCACCCCATCTCTTTCATCTATCCATCCCTTCCCATCCATCCACCCATCCCACCTCATCCCTCTCCATGTGTCCCATCCCATCCATCCCACCCTTGGGTGCCTTCTGACATGCCAGAGAGGACAGGAGAGGCAGACACAACCTGCTCCCTCTGCTTCACCCATTGCTCAACCCTCATCCAGAAGCTGCCGGTGCCACCAAGTGGGGCTGGGACTGTCTCCAGGGCAGGGCCACCCGCCAGCCGTGTCCCTGTCGCCTCCGTCGGCCGAGACTCACCCGTCACCTGCCCGTTGTGCTCCTTCAGTTCGTGGACTTTGCTCCACTTGGCCCCGTCCTTGCGGTAGATGTGGACCTCATGGTTGTTGGGGCAGAGGGCGATCTCTGAGGGGCGAGAGCAGCCGGGGCAAAGCCCTCCTGTGGGTGCTGGGCTCTGCCGGTGGGGAACGGGGCCAGCCAGCATCAACCTGCCCCTTCCTGTGCTCCAGGCTCAGTGGGGCACAGTGGGACCCCAGTGAGCCCCATCTGAATAGTGGGGTCCCACGAAGACCCCTGGCTTCCACTCCGTGCTGGCCCTGCTCCTGCAAACTGTCCCTACGGGGAAGGGAGAAGCTCCCCTGGAGCCCACAGCCCAGCGTCCTCCCTTCCCCAGAGTGTCGTCCTGTGGGGATGGTGGGGTGGGATGGGGTGGGAT
>VZSC01002082.1:69329-89195 GCA_013398225.1 Steatornis caripensis | reverse complement strand
GGCGGGAGCTGCTGCCGGCCCCGCCGAGGCAGCCCGACTTCCCTTTTCCTCTCCGAGAAATGCAACCACTTCCTTACGTGGGCGTTGGGGGAGCGCAAAGCAGCTCGGCAGCCGCCCTGCCCCTGCCTGCCTGCGAGCCAGGCCTCCCCGCCATCGCCGCACGTGGATGGGCCACCGGCCCTAGGATGCTTCTGGCAGCCTCCGCAGCTCGTCGGTACATGGGCAACTCGCCCCGGGTGCACCAGGGAAGGATGCGGCCAGGAGAGCTGAGGGGAAGGAGCCCCATCCTCTCCCATCGGCAGCAGGAGGGTTGCTTGCCCCCCAGTCCCCGATGCGTTTTGGGGGGATGGATGCAGGAGGGAGGCCCTGCTCGCCGGGGCTGGCCTGCAGCAGGCGATAGCTGTGGTCAGAGCCCACCCGGGGTGAGACGTGCATCAGCATCGCCTCTCACGGCCGGGGAGATTCACAGCTCGGCAGGACCCTGCAGCGCCTGGATCCGGCCGCCCTGAGCAGCAGCTGCTGCTGGTTCCTGCACCCCACTGAGCCCAGTGGCACCCAAACCCAGTCACAGCTCTGCTCGCCCCAACACACCATGTGTGTACCCCCACCCACCAGCCATGCACCTCTCTATTTTTTTTTCCCTCCTGCTTCACAGCATCAAATTTTTATGCCATTCCTGTCCAGGCAGGGTAACTCCCAGGAGCCCAGCTCCTGCTGGAAACCCTGGGAAGGAGAGATGAGCTGAGCTTCTCGTTGCCCCTGCTGCAAGCCAGCTCGAGAGTCATGCCTGGAGGGATGCACTCACCCCTTCCCTCCTTGAGTAGCATCGCAGAAGCCAGACAGCAGTGCTTCAGGGGGGTCTTGTACAGGGAGGGCAGGGCCCCAACAGGGCTTCTCAGGTGCAGGGTGCAGACACAATAACCTCCTACTTGCTGAGCTGCAGAATTAATCTCCAAGCGAAGGGTCACCCGCAAATAAAGGTTCTGTGGGGTGGCGCTGACAGGCAGCTCAGCTCTCCCTTGGCCGTGGTGTGCGTTAGCCACCCTTCGCTTTGCGCGTGTTGCCATGATCCCATGCAGACACGCGTGGAGATCCCCACGTGTCCCCGGAGGGTGGTGAGTCCCTGCAGTTCCGGCCAGGAGTGAATTCCCATGGTGGGAAATGTCCCTTGGAAGTAGCGAGCTGCCTCGTCCTCTGGCAGCAGTTTGCCCATGGCAGCACCCAGCTTCACCCTCAGCATCGCTGCTGCCCCAAATGCAGTAAGAGGGACGCAGCTCCCACGTGGCCAAAAGCTGCTGCTTGAAGTTTTTCCTGCTGCCTGCACATTTTCTCTAGTCCTCCTTTGGCTGTTAGCTGCTCTGCCTCTGCTCTTCACCAGGAGGGTTCAGGCACCAAGACCAGCAGCTCTCATCCGTGCGGGATGGGAGGACGCAGGAACGGAGACTATCCCTCTGCCCACCCCTTCACATCAGAACCCTTCCAGGCGGGGATGCGAATGGAGGACCGGCCAGTTTAACTTCTGCAGTAGAAATCGGGGTATGCTATTACGAGAAGGGACAGGAGAGCATCACCTCCAGCGCTGCCTGCCATTGCGTTTCCTCGCCTGCCATCGCGTTTCCTCATCGCTTCTGGTCTTGAGGCTGCTCCTGCTGCGGCTCCTGAGCCTGCACTAAAAAGTGCAGTGAGCTGCCTCCGCCGGTTGCCTGGGTTTCCCCTGGACTTGACAGCCCATGGGGGAATAAGCCAGCGCTGCAGAGGCCGGCACGAAGGCTCAGCCCTGCTGGATCTCTTGTCAGATCCAACTCAAGGTTTGGCTAAATCCTTTACCTGCTTTTACCTCGGTTTTCTTAAGTGGAAAGATCCTCCTGCATCCATGGCAGCATGTCTTTTAATGCTCAGGCCTCCGCAGAAAGGCTGTCAAGAACTACCCCACTGCACAGATGCTGGGGACACCAGAATGTTTTTTTTGCTGGGGTTTTCTTTGGAGGGGAGGGAGAGGGGATGAAAAGCGGCAGCGATTCTGCAGCTTCCCTTCATTTAGAGGCCAGGACGTTTTTCAGGCAGGCTCCAGTGAGCCGTCTCTGGCATCCCTGCTTGCACACAGCCCCATTTCTTGCCCCCCCCGCAGCCTGTTAACTGGCGTGTGATGTCAAGCATGTGCAGCTAGCAGCCATCCTGTAATTAAGACCGCAACCATGAGCTTTATTGTGAACACGGCTTTCAGGGGCACCGTTAACCCGAGCGCATACACGCATGTCCTAAGAAGCCCGGTGCTGCGGTCAGCTAAATTCGCTAGTCAGTTCCCTGTCACAGCGTGACAGACGAGGGAGGCGACCGAGGGAACGGCAGAGGCAAAACCACCACCTACCTTCACCGTGGCTCACAGATGCTGGAGGTGGGATGTCAGCAGAACATCATCCCAGAGCAGAGCGATGGCCTGGAAAGGTAGCGAGCCACCGTCTCCCACCATCAGACACTGCACCAGGCGCAGAGCTTTCCCCTACCCATGTGAACAGGGCACTTTTAAGTTGAATTATGCCCTGAGTGATGGTTGTTTATATTCCTCTCGCTCGGTTTCTTTCTAATATAAATATCTCCAGTCAGTTTTTAGTCTCAGACTTCTAGCACGTGCGTTTCTCAGACAGTGACCTGGGGCAGTTTCCTCGAGCCTCAGGTCGTTGGCTTTTTGAAGCAAACAGGCTCATTTTACCTCCGCCAGCTCTTTCACACAGAAAAACAACCAAGCATCAAAATTTAGAGATCCATTTTCTCCAGTCTCATTAGAGGATTCTATCCGTCCTTTTCCTTAATTTGGACCATTTATTTTAGAATCCTTTTTTTTAATACTTTTTGGAAACAAACCACCACACTTTCAAAATAGTAACTTCAGAAACAAAATCATTACTGTCCGTGAGAGGTAAGCATCCAATAGTACGTATGGAGACAGACAAAGCCAGACCCGTACTCCTCTGTCCATCTGCCAAGGCTGGCTGGGTCACTTTGATCCAGAAGACTCTTAACTCCGTTAGCACTGTACCCAGGCTGACAAACCCAACCCCACTGCAAGTCATCGTCCACATCAAGTCACTAGACTGCAAAACGAACAGAGGTTAAACAGCCATTATTTTATGTTTAGAAGGCGGGGGGGAAATTGCAAAGCCACGTTTGACTGGCAGGGGAGGAAGGCGGGAGACATGAGAAAAGCAGAAGGAACTGGAAAACCAGTTAATTCTCTGCATGCAACCAACATCGCACCTGAAAATGATGCAGCTCTGTCATGGACACAGTTCACTTGCAGCAGAACAGCAGCAGTCATCAGCTTTATGAGCTTATCTTCTGCCCTCCCTTTTCAATCACCCAGAGCTCAGAAACGAGCAGTGTATGAAGCAACTCTGGTTCCAGAGGAAGTGGTAAATTTAGTCATTGGGGTTTTTTAAGACACTTCTGCATTTTCAACAGCAATAACAAAGTCTTAAACCTTGTAAAGCAGTGCTGTGAGCCAGATAATCCCCTCCAGAGCACGGCCTGCCTCAAGGCAGCAATACAGTTAATCATAACTAGACCACGTGAATCAATTAAGTTACGTGCAAATGCCTCAGCAAGCTGCCGAGGCTCAGAACCGAACTTCAAAAGACAGAGTCACCTGGAGACAAAGGCTCTGCACAGAAGGCAGACCACGCCAATACCTCTGTTAACTGCACTTCATTTCTCCACCAGTCATTATAAACACAGAATTTTACAGGCTGAGCACTCGGCTCTAACACGACACACAGGCCTGTGTAGCTTCATGGCCTTAAAAAGTGATTTCCTTTTAATTTGTCCTCCTAAGATCTGGCTCAGCAGATTTTTATTTTTGCTTCGCTTTCTACAGGCAGCCTTCCACCCCATATCCTGAGCACTGCGCTGTGAGAAGCCTTTGTACAAATCCCAAAAGGTAACTACAAGTAATTCCAGTCATTCACCTTTGGAAAACTATGACTAAACAGACAATAAAAAAACACGTTCAGGTTAATTTGCTGGTATTACTGGATTAAACGCCAGGCAGACAGAACTAAGAGTCAGCATGACAAAATTGTTTATCCTCCAAAATCATCACCTCAAGGGAATAACTCCCCTGAAAGAAGCTCAGCTGAATCTTCACATCCAGATCTTCAGAACTCCAGGTCTTCATCTGTCAACTTCAAGAAACTTTCAGTTAAGATGAACTCTTCCTGTTTTAAGGCCAGAAAATACCAGTGCAGGGCTTTCCCCTCTCTCTCAGAGTTAATTCCCTTAATATCCCTTTCTTAATCACCGCTAATGAGCATTGAAACAAAGAATCATTTTTTCTTCTTTTTATTATTATTATTTCTAGCAGACAATTTACATAAAATTCCCCTTTTAAGTTAGTGATTCATAACTTCCTGCAATAAACTACTTAAGGAGCAGCTTTGGTAAAGAATGGAATGAAACAACCAACCGAAAAAAAAATAAAAATAAAAAAAGAACAATCACAGCTGATTTTGAAACCAACACAATTCACCAAATTTAGATTCAAAAGAAAATCTGCCAAGCTGTATTTTCTCAGTGTTTCCAAATATTCCACCTTCCTCCTCCCTTGTCAGGTTTGTGCAGATGTGGGAGCTGCGTTCGGTGAAGCAGTTTGTCCTGCTAGATCATGGAAATCCATCTTTACATGATTCGTAGACCTTGAATAGAAGACTCTAAGGTCTTGAAAGAGAAAAAAATCTTAATCACAATCTGCTACAGTATCCTGTGTTAAATAATCCAGTGTAAGTGCTGATGTTAAGGAAAAAGGGCAAAAACTCTGAATACTTGAGATTAGGCTCATAGTCAAGAGCCAGAGATCACTACAATAATTCATTTTGAACTCATGCACATACAGACCGATGACTCCACCCACCCCCTTTCCCCTGAAACTCCATTAAAGCAGCTTATGTATCACCTCAATTTCTTATTTGGCTCCTGTCCCCACCAGAACTTTCTGGCACTAGAGAATACAGACAAACTATTCTTTCCCTAAGAGGCAGTGCACAGCGCTCAGCAGCCTGGGGAGGCCAGCAGAGACCTCTCCTGGCCAGTCCTCAAAGCAAGCACTTGCATTATTAAATCCTTTAAGGGTTTTCAGCACAGTGCTGACTGTAATTTCTAAGTGTTTTGAGGTAGCTTCTTACTACTTTGCCAAGTCAATTAGGAGAGGGCAGGAAGACAGTGAGTAGAGTCCAAAGGGATGGGAGCAAGAAGAGGCAGATTGTTCCAGCCTGATTGTGGCTGAGGTAGAGGTTGGAAAAGGAAAGAATTAGTAGGATTCCTCCAGGCACGTTAAGCAAGTCCATTAAAAAATTAAGTCTGGATTAGCACCATCTACTAAACAAAGCAGATCTGCATTTATGCTGCATCTTGGATCCGTCTTCCTTATGGAGTTCACTAATGGTCTTCAATATTCCAGCCCGGATTTCCTACTGCTAATAAAACCTGCGTTAGGGCTGAGCCCCAGAAGTTGATGCTAGAGATCAAAAAACCCGCCACCACTGCACCCAGTTCACACAGACACTGGAGTAAAAGCATACCTTGAAATCCCAGATGGTCATTGCTCCATCAATGCCGGTGGTGCAGAATTTACGACAATCTCGTTTGTCTATCTCATAAATAGACACCTGGCTGAAAACAGAGAGAGGCAGCTGTAAGTCAGACACCCATTCCAGAGAGCAAAAAGAGCTGGGCAATTTGGGTTGAATTAACTCCCACTCTCCCAAAGGGAGACATGAGTATAGCAGAGCTTATGCTAGATTTTTGGCACGATGTTTCAGAAAAATAAGCAAAGAAAAAGAATGCTGAAAGCTCTTTTATTGTTTGGTGGCTGTGGCCTGAACATTTTCCTTGGATAAAGACAAATTGCTTCAGAAATGTTAGCATTCTCTGGGCTCACAGAGTTTTTAAAATGCAACGGTACTTTACTTGATAAACCTGAATCAATCCTTTTGATGAGTAAACATACATGGAGATAACATCTGAAACAGGAAACTGGCATGCAAATTCCCGTTTCAGGTGAGTTTTGCTGACTAGATTTTGCACAGTGCTACCAGCCTCTTGTAAACTATCTACATATTTGATAAGATAAACTGTCTTCAAGTTACAGAACACATTCAACATGAGCAAACAGCATTAGCATGCATGCCACGTTAATGATTAACTTCACCAGCTTCCATGTAAGTCCCAGAAACACAGTTGTTAGTGAAAAGCAAAAATGGAAATGCGATATCAGCTACACCCATCTGGTAGGGCAAATTCGAGCTCTCGTAGGTTTGCGGTATATCCCGGGAAACCAAAGTGATGTGGAGAGCATTCCTTCCCCTCATATTGGTGGCCAAGACACTCACGTTATACTGTTTTGGTGCAGCGTCTCCAGGGTAGTGTTACGATCTTCTGTAGTGGCTCTTTTATCCATGTTTCGGAAGCGTTCCATGGCGGAAATATTGCGCTGGATGCTCTGTTTTGGAATGTCTAGTTTGGAAACGAATGTCAGCAAGCCACGGTCATCACAGTTAAAGAGCATCGGGCAGCAGTCATGGCCCTGCAACCAGATGTCATAAAAGCATGTCAGGAAACATAACCAACATAATCACCATTTCTTTTTTTCTGTGGCTGTTAATTGCAGAAATGCAAAAACAGACACTATGGAAGAGCTTGCTTATTACTAACTTTGTAATGTATGGTGTTTCTCCCTCTCTAAAACACTCTACAAGGAGAAAATAATAATAACTTACAGCTGCCACCACACTGTTCTCAGAGACAAACGACACACTCAGGAGTGGGAGGAACTCTGTTTTCAGCTGCGAAACCCTGAACACAAGAACATTTGTTAGAGGGCTTCATTGAAACCTCTCATCTTTGGCTCCAACAAAAAAATAGAGACCATTCCCACACAACAATTATTGGAAAAGAAATCAGTGTAGCTCAGCTGTCCTGAGGTGACAACAGAAGGTTGTAATTTGTAATAAAAAAGTTTTAACCTAATGAAAGTGTCCTGGAAGATTTATAACAAACGTGAAGTATTCCAGGTGAAAGGCTGAAGTTATCTAGTATTGTGTGTGAATGGTGGCAAGAATTTAAAAATACCTCCAAAAAAGGTTCAAATCGATGAAGCTATTAACTTCACGTGCATACAAAAAACACTTTAAGGTTTACTGCTCGACATCCTCTTTTCAAGAGGAAAAAGCCTGCATGTTAAATTAAGTCAACTTTTGTGATTTTTGTAACAAATGAGAAAAGAATTCTAGAGCACTTTATACTTAAGGATATCCCACGGATACAGCTGCAGCCATCAGAACCACAGTTCAAACTGAAGCACAGCAACGCGTGGATGAT
The DNA here is from genome assembly GCA_013398225.1 of Steatornis caripensis. Lineage (NCBI taxonomy): Eukaryota > Metazoa > Chordata > Aves > Caprimulgiformes > Steatornithidae > Steatornis > Steatornis caripensis. The sequence goes on along the minus strand of VZSC01002082.1, from coordinate 81,827 downwards.
CTACCAGCGATCTCGGCTATCAAAACCGTTCTTGGTTAGAAAGCCATGGATGCTGACAAGTTATTCAGATCACGATGAAGAGCAGAAGGAGGAACTGCTATTAAAACACTCTGTTGGACTGGAAGGTGCAAAACCTCGCAGCAGCAGTGTCTTAAGGACAGTGGCTGCAGTTCATGAAATGAACCACTTCTTTGCAGATCCTGCTTGGGGATAGGGTCTTAGCAGTTATGGAGTGAGCATGTTTCTGCAAGTCTCTGGGATCCATTTACAAATAAATATTGTTTCCCCGGGCACTAGAGTGGAATATATTTTTGCCAAACGCTTCTCCCCCCTCAAAGTAAATGAATGCACCCCACTGAAGAAGTCTTATAAGAAATTTAAATTATATCATCTAAAATTTGAAGACTCTACCTTATTTATACAGGCCTCAAAGAGACTCCTAGAACCTACAGTAAAATAGTCAAAACAGCAGTCACAGCTTTCCCCTTTTGTTGCTGCAAGCACAACATTCCACATGCTGCTTCCTTCTAGTGTCAAACAGCTAATAACTAACAGGACGAGCATACTTACATCATATTTTTTGAGGCATCAGCAACTGACACAGTACTATCATGACTGACCCAGGCTAGGCGGTTACCACTGGCAGAAAAACTGACACTATGCACCCATCCGCCACTTCCAGCACCCCCAAATTCTGACATCAGCTGCCCAAAAGGCATTTTGGAGCCCCATGGCGTACTGGCTGGTTTTTCATCTACCTCCTTAATGTAAGCAGAAAACACCCTGCAAAGAAAAGATTTCAGCATGAAAAAACGGCAAGAAAAACCTTGCCGGAGCTGCATATACATTTCACACTGGAAGAAAATGCATGCATTCTAATTCAACAGAAATAAAATACTATGGTATCTTTAAACGTCAAGCCACTACTAGCTGGGAAGCTTCAGATTACAGAGAGAAAGCGATCGTACAAAGGGTGTAATGCATATAGGTTTCTCATAAGTGTTGTTCTTGTATCTTGCTCCTTTTTTTTCCAGAAGATGGCACAAAGCCTCACTTTGTCATTGCATTTTCCACTGGGCTAAGATTTCCCTTTCATCCTTTTGCAGTGCTAATAACTCTCAGAGGCAATTCTTCAGTTAGAAAAAAACTACAAGTGGCACTGTATAATTAGGAGCTAATACAAACACCTACAAAATTACTCACTTTTTAAGAACATTCACTTTCTAGCAGGATTTCAAAGAAAGCAAGCCAATGTTCAAATGCCAGCAAAGGGGCTTTGAGACACCTTATTCTGGCTCATTACTGAAAGAATGTCTTGAAAACCTGAAATACCACAATGTTTTTATAGTTTTTTTCCCAGCGCTACAATTTTCAAGATATGTTTAAATAGAAAGCCTCCCCCTTTCATGAAATTCCTTCTGCATGATTCAGACATGCCACAATATGGTGTTCTTGACTGTTACCATGGAAGTTACTGGGACGTCACAAACATAGAATTAGAGTCCATTGAACAGGAGGAGCAAGTGAGCTATGCCATACTACTACAGGAGAAATATTTCAGTATAAAAGAAAAACCCTGATCAAATATTCATGACTACAGCCAAACACAAAAAGGTATTATTTTACAGTGAGTTTAAGGAAATGTTGCTCCCCCCTCCCTGTTTTTTAAATCTTTTACATATGTGGGGTATGCACTTCAAAAGGTACCTATATTCAGCTTATTCAAATAAAGCTGATCATTTGGAACAAGAAGGGTTTAACTGCAGCTATATTAGGTACAGATTTTCAGAGAATTAAGTACGAATTTACATTCGGCGCTATCAGTTTAAATATAATATAATGATAGTCCTTCGATAAACTTAATTTTATAGAGGCATCTAAAAGCACAGTTCTCTTAATGTATGGAAATAGGACAACATGTTTAAAGCAACAGCCTTTGACACAAGGCAGAAAAATCATTTCTAAGTAGTGGAAGTCCTTGAAGATAACTGTTAGTTTAAAAAAAAAGTCTTTTCCCTTACCAAAGTCTCCTTCTCTTTTAAAACCAAAACCATCTCAGCCTGAAGGCCCCAGCCTTCAAAGAACATTGGGAAATGACTTTCATTCCTACAGCAACATTGTTCCAGCCAGAAGATAAAATTCACACCTGTGCGGTGCTGTCAGCTATATATATATTTCTAAAGACAAATGTAAGAGGAGGTCATCTAGGCCAGCCACCAAAAAAACTCTGCTGAATACCTATCAACCTGGAGTCTCTTCTGCCCTCCATTCTTTTTCCAAAATGTCTGCTACTTAGCTGCTTATTACTTGGCAGTGGCTCTGGCAGATCCATTTCATAATTTTCTTTGGAACCACCCATCAGAACAGACACATACTTGAAGCCCAGATATCTTTATAATTTTTAACACTTAACTGAATATTCCCTAGAACTGGAATTCTAGAGATCTGTATTCATCATTTACCAGAGAGAATGTTCTTTCATGGTTTTGGGGGAGAAACAGAAACATAAACCCGGTACCAATCTCCACTACTTTCCCTTTCTTTAATGTTTCTATATGGAGATTTCTATGATAAAAGCAGTAAAATTATTAAATGATTCATCCTAAAGTAAAATGTTAAGGAAGAGCAGAAAGTTTCCCAAATGTTTTAAACCAAGATCTGGGTTTTTTTTTTCAAACTATACTCCATTTTCAGAGAAATAAGATGCACGAAACAATGAGTTTTCTGATGGGAAACAAAAGACTAAGCAAGTCTTCTAGAGAATGCTCCTAGGAAATTTACTGAACCACATCTTGACTTTCTTAAAAAATAAGAACCAAAACCAAAAAAACCAAACTCCACAAACCAAAAAAACCCATCAACCTCACAAAAACCCCAAACCCATACTGAACAGAAAATAACTCAAGTCTAACTTCTCAACCAAAACAAGAAAGGGGAGATAATCAGGGATGCAATGTACATAACAAGCACCGAACAAAGCCTGTAGCTGAAGTCCAAAGTAAGAGAGATATATTTATCAGCTGACCTAATGCCAGAGTCCTGAGATGCTTTATGAACACACATGAAAAAAATTCCACATGCGAAAAGCAGCTGCTTCTGGAAGATGAATGAGCGCAGTTTACATCGCATTTTTTGTGAAAGGAAGTGAACATGTATAGTTTATGTAATTAAAAATGGAGATAAGGCAGGGGAGGGAGACAACTCTCCTTCCCAACTCCCATTTAACATCTCTCCTTACATAAAAAGGTATCAAAGGATCGACTTGAGATGCATGGGTTTCATTCTGAAATAAGGAATGTAATAGTCAGTCCCACCTCCCCCTCCCACTCCTTCTTCGTCATTTTTAGTACACACTTTGAAGCTTAAAGATTGCCCTATTACATAAAAGAAGCTTTCATTATTATTCAAGGTACAAGCGAAATATGAATTAAAGTCAACCACTCTGCAGACAGTTTCCCTATGCAGACTTCATTGCAGTGACCCCCGATCACTCAGCACAGAGCAACTCGCAGGATCCATCCCTCATAGTCTAATTTCACAATCAGTTTGAAAGACTACGCCATCCATCTCACATGCCAATCTCTTTTTACCAGTCTTTTTTTTTTTTCTTAATGTGTTTTGCTGCGTTGAGTTTCAGGTGGATCAATTCCTTGAGCCTGCTCACCACACGGCTGTCAGAACGTTAAGGCTAGCACAGGTGAAGGGGAGAGGACAAGCAACTCAGGGAAGTGAAAGATGAGATACCACCTTTGGAAGTACCAATTTACTCTGAATTTTGGAACTACCCCATTAGGATATTGCTTTCTAAACTCTTAACTAGCAGTGTTGGTGTTCTACAAGACAGCACCTGCTAGTCTAATTCCAGCCTAGCAACTAGATCTCAGCCCTCAGTGCATGCATAGTAGTACTACTTGTGCGTACTGCTAGTAAAGAAACCCATCAGTTCATTAAATTCAGGCATGTCCCTCGACAGATAAATGTTAGTAGACCAAAGTCTGCGTGCAGTAGCACCAAAGCCAAAGTTTCTCAAGCTGGAGATTTTATTTTGGTAACAGCAGTATGCAATGAGCCATCTTCTATTCTAATAGCAAATGCACAATCACTGTGCTCATGCTACTGACTAACTTGAACCAGTAATCCAGATTGATTCACAGATGTTTTATTTTCTCTCACCTGCACTTGAAGTCACATGATCCCGCAGCCAGCAAAACATTGTTGGGGTGCCAGTCCAGGCTAAGGACAGTGGAACGAATGGGCTTTTTAATGTGTTTGCTCACCCACCTAAATTAACAAATAAACAAAACAAAACAAAAAGCAAACAAACAGAGATAACATTTATATGTAATTATTTTACTGGACTCTCCCAAATTCATTAAGTACTCCTCAAAAAGATCACCCCTTGCCAATAACTAAATACATCAGTTTTGCAAAAAATACGTTATGCCCAAATGTTTCATATTCTCTTATACAGTCTGTGAACTTCATATGGTTATCTTAATTAAAATTTTAAATACTACGAACAAACTTCTGTTAAATGTACACCTCTTCACTTGAGTCCTATTCCCCTTCTAACTTATTTTTATAATGCATCCGACTGAACTCCTTCATGTGAATTTTGCACTGTAATTGCCTGGTCCCTTACATCCTACGAACAAGAGCTCAGCTATAACAGCGATACTGAGCTAAGAAGCACTATCTTCTTAGATCACTACATACACTTTCTCTCCAGCTCCTTCCAATGAGTTTTACAGTCATCCCTCTTATCTATCGACTTTTCTACTGTTTAATAATACAATAACTATAAAATGTAACAAGTAAATGGGTGAACTGCCAATGATACGATTAGTGGATACATCTCAATTGCTTGAAGTACAGTGAAAAGCAGTCCTGATGTTGAACGCATCAATATTAGCCTAAATATGTCTCAGCAGATTTAGTTTGTTTGATCTATTTATGAAATAGTAACGAAATCCATTATTCACTTGATGGCCTTTGGGATGATGGTGATTTTTCTTTGAATCTACTTCCATCAGGCACAAGCAGTTTTAAGGATTGCATGAAATTATTTGTCTTCAACATTTGGGGTTTTGATTCTTCTGCAGACAAGCGAGGCAGAGAAAATGTTAATAACTGAGTATGTCGGAAAGCATAAAAAGTCCAAAACAATCTTTAAAACGTATTTTGCAGATGGTCTCATTGTTTTACCATCTCCACATGGAAGACTGCACACAGAATGGCAGGCACAGACACGTGTGGTTTTATGCCTGTTTATCCAACCCAAAATAATAGATACTCAACATACTGATTTCACCTGCACGGACATGGTAAATGTAGCTCCAACACATGCAGCTACAAAGGTAGACAGATTAAAGATCAGAAGCACTAAGTTTAGATGCCAAAGAGAAAAAAAACATTAATGGTGGAAATGTCTGTGATAGTCCTGTCTGTATAAACTGTGACAAGAATATATGACAGAAAACAGAACAGGTAGATGACAACCTTGAACATCTTCTAACAGACCACCCTGGAGATAACAGACAGACTTGAATTCACAAGAAATGGCCTAAAGTAATCTATATGGAAGAAAGACTCAAATCAAGGTTTCTTCATTTATTCTGGAAGGAGGTGAGGGAAGGAAACATTCCTCTTTTTTTCAACCATACAATTGTGGTAAAGAAATTTTTGCTCTGCAGGAGTTCTTGTACTTTTAGAAATGCAACGTATGTTTACGGCAGTCAGGCGGAACACATCCATGCCGATGTCTATAACGTGAAAATCGGTGAAGGCGAAGGCCCTCAGGTGCTACACCAGTGTAAAGTACCAGAAGAGTGAATCTTTTCCCCAAGATGTAAAAAAATCCATGAAAGAACTGATGAGGCCTACCCCTTTACATTTTCTGAAGATTTTATGAATTAGGAAAATAGAAACCTTGTTACCACCACTAAAATCCAGGCTTTAGCTTTCCCGTGCAGACCTTAGAGTATAATGGAAATTAAACTCAAACAGCTCACCAGTCATTTTCAGATTCAAAGTAACACACAGATATAAGCCGAGCTCCGCTTCCCACAGCAAATTTATTCTCCAAGGGAGACCATTTCACAAAGGTGGCTGCACGATTAATTCTCAGGATCACAAGGGTTGGTTTCCACACGCCGTCTTTCTGACTCCAGACGTAAGCATTACGGTCTGCACCGCAAGTTACAATACGATCACTTTTGGGGGCCCAGTCAATACCTGCAATTTAGAGGTCACATTGATAAACTTTTCCCTTTATACTGTTTGCTTTACAGTAAGCCAAAACAGAGACAATCTCACAGGCTCCTACCACAGAGACAGTTATCACTGCGATGTTAGCATTCCCCTTGGTTCACTTATTCTCCAGGCACCTTTTTAAACTGTTAGGAGTATAAGTTGGTCCCTCTAGCCTTCATCAAAATTGCAGATCCCAAATTTCCAGATTCCACGGAGAATTTGCCCGCAAAGGAAGCCTGCTCTGGCCAACTGGCGGAGTTCTGCAGGCTGGCGAAGGCCTGTCCACCCCCAGGCTTCAGACCACTGACTTCTGCAAGAGACCTGCTTCAACAGCTGAAACCCAGCAATTCTACAACTATGCACAAACCTCTCATGCAGTTGTCTGGTTGCTACCAGACTGCAGTCATGATCGAAAAGTTTAGATAGCAGGGGTTGTTTTGGTTACAATTTATCAGTCTTTTATGTACTGATACAACCCTTTTATTTTTTCCATGCCTATTTAAGCTGTGCCATGAGAAAGAAACATTTACCAAGCAAAAATTCAGAGAATAAAACAAAGCCTTCGATAAGTCTGCCATTGCTTCCTTCCCTTCCTGTGCAATGAAGGATGTTCTCAAATGGAAAGCCTCAGGGAAATATTATTTTTCATCTTTTCTTTAGCATCCTTCGAGATGCAGAGTGCAATCTTTAACTCTCCTGCCACAAAATTGTATTTCAATGGTTTTTCGTAACTGTGTTCTGTATTAAAAACATTCCTTAAGCACACAAACTGAAAAAAGGATAAAAGATATGGAAGGAATTTGTATTAATTTTACCATATTATTCATCTATGGTCTACTTCAAAATAGGTTTATGCTTAAAAAGCTCAATTTTGAGGAGGTTGGTAGTCTAAAACCATAGTTAGAGGAGTCAGTCTAGCACTGCCTCTCTTTACTTCTCTTTCCCACCACCTTCCTTGCACCAGCACCAGTGTTCTTCTGACCCACGGCGAGTTCAGCTTTTTAGCTTAGCAGAAAACTAAGCCAGCAAAAAAGAGTGACTAATGCTCTTCCTGTAAGTGAACAGAAGCAGCTCACCACAAATCTCTGAATCAAAACACAGAAGGCAAGACAAGGGACCTTATTCCTTGTGATCAGAAGCTCAAGTGGCAGCAGTTGAATCAGAGTCAGAGGCAACAAGCGGTTTGATCAGTCCATCTCCAGTATCAATGACAGTTTAAGCCTACTCTTTACGACAATCACAGCATTTAGCACTGCAAAGGTATACGTTACACAGGAAAGCAGAGTGTGCTCTTTTCCCGAGTCATGATTATACGATTATATAATCATATATCATGATTATATGGCTTCTAACACTAACAGGTCCAAGAAAAATGCAGAGAAATGTCTTTGGAGAACAGTATGTCATCTGTAAATCCAGCCCAAGTGAGTCTTCACGAAAGAGAACATACAGTTGTGCTCTGTGACAGCAAGAATCAGATAAATTGAATAAAGTTCCTGCAAAACGCTGTTGGGTAGATACTTCTGCCCATTAGCGAGTTGACAACAGAATACAGGATATTGCTGTTTTGAGCAACTACTGGTATTAATTACTTCAATTTCCTTAGAAAATACAGCACTTATAAAAATACCACCATGAAAAACGAAAAGTAATATAAGAGACTACCGCAGGACAATCACATTTTAAAAATAACACCTTGTGACTCATCACGGCAGCTCTTCTTACATTTTCATTGTGGAGCTACAGATACTCTGTGCCTGCAGTAAAATTTGCTCACTGACGGTCTGTTGTAAGTCCAAGACTGACCACTTCAAGTGTTTATACAGTCCTTAAAAAAGGATATTTATTGCTGTCGGAAACCACAAACCAATGCAACAATTGTATACTTGATGAAGTTTTAATACCAGCACTTGAGAGGGAGCTGCATGTATCACTAGGAGAGTTTAGGACACAACCAGATTACTTCAGCACACTGAAAATTTACTCTCATTATGTTCTTACAGATGAAAAATAAGCAATAGCTAAGACAGAAAGGCTCGGTTACTCTACTGAAATATCTGGAAATGAAATAGGGCTTTCCTGCTAACGTTCATTGCATGCAGTCCAGAAAAATACTGCAAAGCTCTCCGTAAGTGGGAATGCCAACCTATAAAAAGATCCATTTACTCACCGCTTGCAGATTTCCTGTTCAGATTCTCGAATGGGGAAAAAGGGGGCAGGGAAAGCCAATATCTGGCACAGCACAACCTTCTCTTACCTGTAATGTGTCCATTGTGCTCCTTTAGCTCATGAGCCTTTACCCACTGGTTCCCATTCTTCTTGTAGATGTGGACTTCATGATTATTAGGGCTAATGGCAATCTCTGGATGGAGAAGTAAAACAATCCAGTAGCACAGAAGGCTTTTTAATACCACACGCTTTACTTGGAAACACTTTACAACCTAAAACTTGTATTCTCAAATTTCAGAGCATTACATGGGTTTTGTAAACAAAGGGCCAACATCCCTGCATAATCTCAAATAATTATGGCCATAATATGGTCACGAATACCGCACAGAAAGACAATGCATTTGGAACGTAACAGTTCACATGATGGTAGAAGACTAGGCTATTAAAAGCAAGGGCTGATTTGGGGTATGGAAATAGAGGGTCAAAGAGGTTAAGGGCCAGGTCATTCTCACGAGGTGCAGATCAAGAGGCAAAGCTTTCTGGAACACTAGTAAGGCTAGATCTGCTCACATGCCAGAGTTCCAGTAACAGGTTTGGAAAAGTTCAGATTTAGAAGATGCGTGCTTTTTCGTATCATAAGCGGAACCTTTAACATGTAGCACTATGTATTCAACCATACCTTCCCTAAACACGATCCAGAACACTACAAGCTCACAAACTGACAGCAAAGAGAAAGTAGCAATTGAAAAAAATTAAAACTAACATATTACTTACGAGTACGGTCTCTGTTCCATGCATGGCAGGTGATTGGCTCTAGTAAAAACTGATGTAGAGACATTCCGAGTTAAAGATATTCCTATGTTGTAAAAATTGAAAAAGCTGAAAGGTGTAAAATTGGAAACAAAACACTTCAAAATTAGGTAATTATTAAAACAAAATCAGCCTTCAACATTTACCAAGGTTGTTTCAGTGCAGTATTACCATTTACTTACAGAAGATCACAACTTATTCAGTAAATAAGTTAAGTCCGATAATGAGCTGCCTTTGCCACACACCCCGATATCTTCGGTAGGCTGGTGCGTTTTAACTGTCCTGCTTACTAATTGCAATTGTCCTAAAAGCCACACACACATGCTTTTTAGTACATCCTCACAGGCAAGAGAGCAGGTTCCTAGGAAATCTAACGAACCTAATAGTTTTACTATGTAAATAGAATACTTGAAAAAAAAAATATTCTAGGGACGTTATCTCAGTGAACCGATTCAAAATGCTGACATGTACCAAGGCTCGCAGACAGCGTTATAATAAAATCCTTTTCCATATATATATATCAGGAGGTTAAATTGGTGTGTCCAGAACATCGATATGCAACTGTAATCTGCTGATGTATTATTTGATAAAACCATTTATATGTATCCTAGGGAAAATTATTAAGATTAGTACTTAACCGATTACTAATTTCTCCCAATGAATCCTGGCACTTAACTGTTTTATAATTAGGCTTTTGCCCCCATGAGATTCAAACACTAGAAGAACAAGCTGAATCATTCTAGTTTGTAAGTATTTTAATTTGTTTTAAAGAAAGCCAGACACCTAGTTTTTTCTCTAACTTATAACTACTACAAGACACAGCACTGAATATCTGCAACTGGAGTCACACCGACCCACAAACACAAAGATGTTTAAAATATCTCATATTCTATGCCCTGTATTAATCAAGGGCAGCATAAACGGATGGACGATAACACCGTAAAAACTCAAGGTCACCTGTGATAACTAAAATGTGCGTAGTTCAATACCTACAACTTGTATTTCTCAATTCCTTCCCCATATTCCACTAATTTTCATAGCAATTTCTCCTTGGCTGATGGATTGAAGTCTTTTTCCCCCTACATATACATCTAAAAAGAAATATCTCTGTGATGTCATTCCAAGACATCCACACCCATTATAGCCTGAAATTACAACACACCCAAGTATGGCCATGTTAGCAGAGGGTGGAGACTTCAGGACAAGGTAGGAATTTGGAAGCAAACAGGAAACGAATGGCAGCCCAACAGAAACTCAGGAGTGAATGAAAAATGAGTACATTCTTATGGAGCTTAGCAATTACTATCACACCACTAGTTTAACAAATATGCCGAAAGCGCTGAATCTTGGAGCGGAGATGATACAGCACTTCGCCAATGCAAATAATTGAATAGATTTTTTATTTTCTTTTTTCCTTTTTTTTTTTTTTAAGAAATCAAGCACTACTATTTTAAACAGACGTGACTTCTGGTTACATTTCAAATGTACTTTAAAGGTAACTTTTAACTGTATGAGCTGTAAGTCCAATTCATAATTTTAACCAGCATGATTTTCATGGTTCTTCTTACAATCTTGTTCTACCAATCAAATTAAGCTATTTAATATATGCAGTCCTAAGCAGAATAATTAATTACTTTTTACAAATGTGAAAACGTTGACATAATCTGAGTTACCTTTGACCTTGGACCACCATGATCTGAGATTCCATGTGTTAATTATAAGCACAACACAACTGCAAATTGCTTTTTCCATGCTCTTGCTTTAGTACATGCCAACATTCAGTAGCAATACATTTCCATATACAGGAAAAGTTGAAGAGCTGTTCCACCAACAAGGAATGCTCAGCCTTTTCTACTCTTTCTGAAATAAAATGTAAAAATATCCAATCTCCCCTCCCCAAGGAACGCAGCTATTTTGACACACTTTCCAATCCAACCCTGCTATTTTCTTCACAGATTGGCACTACATATAAATGATATGATCCCATCCTAACTTCTAGTTCAGAGATTTTTAGTAACCTACACACTGTTCCCAAAGCCAGCCTAGACAAGCAGTATGATCCATTCCTTCCCATTGATTGAGTTTCTTGAGCACCGTAACTTGTAGCAAGCGACTGTTTCCATTTGGTTTGGTTAAAAAGTCATAGAAAACAACAGTGACGATAATCTCAAAACCCACTACTATTTCTGTCATTTGATAGTTACAGTGCTATTTTCTTCAGGAAGATAAATCTTAATGAAGTCTTCCAGTTATATTTATTTTTTACTGATACACAGACAAAATCAAATTCACATCTGACTAGAGAAAATGTAACTGGCTCTGTATTCTTGATATAACTCGTATGTAGTAAATCCCTCAATGCCCTACTGTCAACCAACCTCAGAATCTCACACAGGGAAGATACCATTATGATAACTTTGTTAGCCAAGCACTTAACGCAGCTATCCCTGATCTTTTTTTTCGTTTTCAAATGCAAAGTAACTGTCCTTGAGTTTCAATAAAATTTTTAAAAAGTGATGAAACAAAAAAGGAAATCTTGCAGCTTTGTACAGCAGGAGCTCTTTCAGCATGCGGACTGAAAAGATCAAGGTTGGGAAGCAGGGGACTCAGCTGCTGTCATCTCTCAGTGGGGTGAGAAACATGTGGTGTAAGGGCATCCCTGGACAAGCAGCTACCAAGGATGCAGACTCAGAAGTGGAGATAGCACGTGTGTGTGAGAGAGAGAGATAGAGAAAGGGATCCTTTTAATCCTAGCCTATTTTCAGAGCACCTACATCGCTTTCAAACATCTGTAAGAGAAGTGCCTATAATTAAGGACTGCCTCCTACTACTGTCATTGCCTGCCAAGTCACTCAGTGCAGCTTTCCCAAGAGGGTGGCTCCTCACAGGCAAGCCTACTGACACAGGACACCGTTTCCACTATAAAGCCGACCGGTTTGGGATGGATTGTGGGCTGCGGCCCTGCCCCGCGCCCATAACACAGGTGCCCGGCGCTGTGCGGAGGCCGCGGCGGGGCAGGGGCAGGAGGCGAGGCTGGGGCTGCCCCGTCGAGGCCCGCCCGGCTGCTCCCTCCCCGGCCCCGGCCCTTCAGGGGGATGGGGCGGAGGGGTCCGCATCGCCTCACCCTCACGAGGGTGCCCCCAGCCCCGCGGCGCAGCGGCAGGGCCGGGCACGGCCCCCCCAGCTCCCGCGCAGGCCGGGGCTGAGGTGACTCCCCGCCGCCATCCCCTCAGCGCCGGCGGGCCTGAAGGCTCCCCCCGCCCCCCC
>VZSC01002082.1:18000-68026 GCA_013398225.1 Steatornis caripensis | reverse complement strand
TCCCTGTGCCCCCTGTTCTGGGGGCTCCTGTTTTAGCAGGGGTGGAGCTGGGGGATCTCCAGAGGGACCTTCCAACCCCTACCATTCTGTGATTCCCTCCTGTCTGGCTGAAATACAGGAATAAGTGCATTTGCTGTGCTTTGCCCTACTCTAAATCCCCTTGAGGAGTTGCTTTCTGTTTGGGGTCTCGTGGTTTGGCTCCTGTAAAACTTCAAACGCTGTTGCCTGTGAGATTTTGTGAGCTCAAGTACAACAACACAAAAAAAAGCAAGTGGGGAGAGGTGAGTGGTTCTCAGATATAGTGAGGAGCAATAGAGTAGTGAGTTTAATTTCTAGTCTGAGAGAAAATAAGTAATTTATAAGCATCTAGAAGGAAACAAGAACGTGAATGCTAGCCAGTGTGGCTTCGTCGTGAATGAATTGAGCCAATCTAATTTCCTTTTCTGGCAGCGTGACAAGGCTTGCAGATAAGGGAGAAGCCATATATGTCATATATCTTGATTTTTAGATCCTGACACTGGCTTGCAGGATATTCTAATAATAAAGTAGGAAACCAGTTTAGATGATACTGCTCTAAGGGAGTTGCAAAACTGAGGAAAAATGTACTTGGTATCGATGCTTGTACAGGGAATTACTCTGGGTCCATTACTCATCCATGATGAAATAGAGAATGTAATTACTGTATTTGAAGATGAGATCAAGTTTGAAGGCAGAACAAACAGTCACAGAACTAGGATTCAAAATGGGAGCTATGTGGAAAAAATAGGATGTGCTTCAGTAGCAGGTGCACTGCAGTAAACTTCAATGTAACTAACTTCAGAATTACAAGATGGAAGAATTGAGCAGCTGCCTGTGCTGCAGGAAAGGATAGAGGGGCTGCCATGGGTCATAAGCTGAGTAGGAGTCCATAATGTCTTGCTGTAGCAGAAGAGGCAAACGCCATGCAGATCCGTATAAGAAAATGCTAGTGAGACTACACAGGAATCTGCTGGAAGAGTATGTCTAGTCCTGGGCTTCGCACAAGAGAAATATGGATATTTGCAGAAAAAAGTGGCAATAGTGATCAGAGCATGAACATGTGACTTGTGCTCAGCCTACTGAGAGGATAGAAGACTGAGGAAAGATGTGGTAAGCCTTCAGATAGATAAAAGGCTGCTGCTATGAGGAAAGGAACAATTTGTTCTCTTATGTCCAGCTGGGGATAGCGTGAGAAGTCATAAGCTAAGATAACAGCAAGGCAGATATAGGTTACACTGAAAAAATTTCTCGGTGATTCCTTTGAAGTAGTCAAACCCTGTATTGAATGGACTTTGCAGGATGTGGAGCTGTTCTTAGAGGTTTTTAAGAATGGATCAGACAAATGTTTGTCAGAATGGCAAAAGTGCACGGTAAGATCCTGCATTCGGGAAGGAGGTTAGTGTCCATGGTCTCCTAAACCACTGTTACTATGGTTCTCTTAACTGCGAGATGTGTAATCATTGCAGCCCTTATTGGCTTAACGATGAAACTAGATCAGCTGCGCAGATTAAAGATGCGCAACTAGGCCAAGTAAAATTATGTAACAGAAATGAAATTATGTTTACGAAGTGGTTTTCACCAGATGAGGTGAAAGTATCTAAATGAGGAACTCTGCAGAGCTTTTAAGCATTAAAACCTAAGGCCCTGTCTTCAGCAAAGCTTTCCAGCAAATTTTCCACCTTTGTTCCCACTGTATTGCTGTGCTGTGCTAGTTCAGAAAGGATGCGAATGTTTTTGAGGTTAAGGCCTCAGAAGCAAGACTGAACTGATCGTAGTGAAAGTAGTTTAGAGATACATATATATATTAAGATGTATATTAAAAAGTTTTGGGTTGGGACATCCTTCGAGGTTACTGTTTTTATTTTTTAAACAGCAAATGCATGCAGATGGGTAGCAACTAGTCAGAAAGAAGTCTTTTGGAAGCAGGCTGTTACGTATACAAGCAGGTAATTGCAGATGAAAGTACTTGCCTTGAAAGGCATTCTAGATGTGCATTGTTCAGTCCAGTAATTGAAAATGTTGCAGTTTCCAGCACAGTGTCATATCATGGCTGATGTTTAAACAGAAGATGGAACAAATTTAATTTTTTCCCATAATTGTGTTCCCTGCCATCTAGATCACAGTAATTTGTCAAAATGGGTTTTCATCACTAAGATTCTTGAATTATCAAGAACACTGCCTTAGGATCAGATGAAGTCATGGGTGATCGAGATAACTGCAAATTTAGGATTTTTAAGTGAGAAGGACAATGTATCCCAATCTTCTGTGAGTTTTTTGCTACTTAGTACTGCGTCCCCTTGCCAGCTCCTCTTTTAACTTGGTGTAATGCACATGATGGTCGTTGTACAGAATGAGAAAGAAGGAATACTGCTCCCACTGCGTGGGTTGACCAGACTTTTACTGTGCAGTCTTTTTGCATGCTGGCTTTCTAGGTAATGATGAGCTTGATACTGACTTGCTTTTTTCCTGCTGCCACAGAGGATCTGTGGTGAAGCAGGTGGGAGCCTGTGTGCTCAGGCTGGCAGGCCCCTGGGCTCAGGCTCTAAATGACCACCTTTGGAGCAAAGTATAAAGGGTGTGACATCTGTCAGCATCTGGGCTCTGGTAGTCTGCTTTTCAGAGGTTGTATGCCTAAATGTATTTGTTCCAGTTGTCTAAGCAGGACTTGGTGAACAGCAGCAGGCTGTTTGGATGACAGCAGTGTTTTATTCGAGCTCCTCCAGAAAATGATCACTAGGAAAGAAACAGCAGCAGTGTTTATCGCCACTTTTCTTAGATTAAGGCTGCAAAACTGTATGTTGACATTGTTAACATCAACTGGTTTGAGGCATTCCCTAGGGGTCAGCCCTCCCTAGTTGCAGAGTAGGGTTCTCCCACAACCAACAGAGTCTTGTGTCCTGCAGACTGTACTCCACTGTGCTGCCACAGGAGCTGTTTCTGCCTCCCAGCTTCTCTGAATTTGCTATTTCTGTGCTCTCTGCCCTCCTGTTGCAGCACCCCTCTGTCTAGGTTTGAGCAGCAGCCCCAAACACTGTGTTCTGTCTCACAGAACAAATTCATGTTTTTCCCCATGCAGTAAGCTTTTTTAAGACTATAAATGAATGCTATTGATGAGAGGATTCTTTGCAAGCGATGGCCTAGATCACACCACCTATCCCTTGCTTGAAAAATCCCAAGTCTGTTTTGGCACGGATCCTTCAAGTAGTGTTGGATGTGTTCTATCATTCCAGGTATGCTTGAGAAGCATTATTTGCAAGTTTTCAGTCTGACACACAGATAATTCTTCTGTCTGCTGATTGTTGCACACTTTTTCTGTCTTCTAGTCTTTTTCCCATGTAGGCAGCTTGATACCTCAAGCCTGTTGTTTTAATCCGTGCCATAGCAATTTTTCAATGGGCAACTTTTGGCAAGATACACAGAACTGTGGAAGAAAAAAGACGATTGAAGTGGTATTGTGATAGTGTCTTATTTACCTTTCAAAACCTTGTTAAGAAAGAAGGTAGAAATGCCTAGTAATGTCTACACACATGCCCATCAAACCTCTTGCTGTGGAAAGAAATCCTTTTTAGAAGCAATGATGTGCTACCCCTTGTTTGTACCCCAGAGAAAGGAGAGGGTACTTGCTTAGTTTAGTTTTGGTCCCTGTCTTCCCTGCTAGACTGCTGGTCTGTACAGAAGCATCCTGGAGTACCGTGCCAGGATGAGGTGGGCTTTTTCCTAGGAGAGGTCCTTGCTGGGCAGTTTTGGTGCCCTTGAGAAGACATTTAGCCCTTAATTTATGTTCGTTTTGGAAGTAGAAAGATGCTGCTGTTTCCCCTTTCTGTTTTACCATTAGTGAAAACACATCTGTGCTAACCATTAGCCACTTCAGAACTTATATCTGTGCTTAAAAAGTCTTGTGGAATATCTCTGTTCGCTTTTGCAGGGAACTGCATGAGTCAGCTGGTGTTGAGAACACACCTATGTTTTCCTCATCTCCATCCCACGCCCTTTTCTGCTCTAGTAAATTCATGGCAGGTGGGGTCAAACGTGTGAGCTCTATCTTTGGTGCCTTTGAGAGGAAGAGGGTTTAGGCACTTGGATAATCTCCTCAAAAAGCTACCCCTGACTTGGAACGTATCTGATGTGTTTCTTCAGCATAATGACATCAAGGTGAGGAGTACAGTCATAACCCTAAAGAATGGTAGTTAATAGGTGGCTTTTTAATTGTGTGTTCGTATCTGTGCACATATTAGAGACTGTATTTGAGGACAGGAGGTAGTTGCGAAGAAGGGAGAGGAGGAGAAGCCTTTGTAGAGACTGATGCACCTTTTAGGGTGACTGGATAGGTGCGTGCAAGTCTACAACGGGCCATGTGTCTAGGATGCTGTCAGTATAAACTGAATGCGTGCTTCCTGCAGTATGCAGAGAGACAAAATGCGATTGTGTGATGGAGCAGGGAATGTGTATAGTCTCTTCAGTTTGCCTTTTGTATGTTTTCAGTTTGCTCTGCATCTTCTCCAGCTGTCCCTGCATACACTAGTTGATTTTCTGGCCATCATTTGTGGAAGACTGGCTCCTTCAGAGGCCTCTTGTTCTTGTGCGGAATTTTCAGTCTTCACGTGGTGTTCCTGTTTGGACTCTAACTCTATTTCCAGTTCCTTAATCTGGAAAGGAGCACAAGGATAAATGATTACGAAGGGATTTGAAGTGTTCATGTGAAATTATGAGGATCAGGAAAAGAAATAGGAAGATGGTATCTGCCCCAGAAATTTGAAGTTACTTGTGCTGTGGAGTTTTGTAGCAGTTGAAAAATAAATAGCAAGACATGCCTCTGATGATAGTACACCTTGCAAATTCTCCTTTGTGGGTGTATATCAGATGCTGATACCAGTGGCTTGTTACTGCTGTACTCAAGCACCGTAAAGATTCTGATGGATGAGTTCTGTGCAGGGTGCAAAGTGCTGAAGTTCTCTTGTGCTCCAGTGGGCCGAGAGTGTCCTACATGCAACTTTTCTGCCTAGTCTGGATTTCCTTAAATTAGTGCATTCCCTCTGGGACATGTTGGCTGTTAAATTAAAATGTTTCTTTTCAGGTATTTGTGCTGAATGTGGAAGCTCAGGTGCAGGAAAAAGTTTCATAGCTGCTCTATTGGAATGATCTTTCTAATATATTTGTACATGTATTTCTTGCCCTGGAGTTTCATGATGGTGCTTCTTTTCTCCTTTCAGGGCTAACTGTTCAGTCTATTCCGTCTTGACTTACAGGTCTCTTATTGCAATTTAATAATTCTTCTTAATCTTTTCCAGGTGCATGTAATGATCCTGCTCCTGACGCAGATCTTTAGCCACACAAGAAGCATAGGAGGAAGGTATGAAACAGATTGCCAGCACAGCTATTTATGCAGAGCATTGAAAGCTACGATGTGTAGACCCAATATCTGATGTTACCTCTGAGAAATTTTGCCATATGTTTAATTTTTCTGTGTATCCTAGGCTGCCTTTCTAAAGACTGGATCTGCAGTTCTTTGAAATCAATGGTAGTAATCCCAGCTGACTTGGACAACTCTAGATTGGACCATAAATGAGGTCAATGGTGTGCTTGCTTACTACCACTGGACTAGTCAAAGGTATTATCCTATTATCCCCACCTATTATTAAGTCGGTAACTTTGGTTCTAGTGACACTTCAGACTTTTATTTCTACCCTTCACTGGGAAGTGGGTGGCTGAAAGTGTGCTGTAGACGGAAGGTGAAGATATTGTCTGAACGTGCAGTAGCTGAAAGCACAAGGTGGCAGAAGGCTAAGCCTCACTCCAGGGGGAAATGCTGTGCATTAAATCCACAGCTAGCTATGATATTTCTGAAGTGCCAGTTGTCAGCACAGTGCCAAAGGAGCAATCTGCTCAGTGCTGGCAACTTTTCTCCCCTCTGTGCCAATTACGAATGCCATTGACTAGCTAGAGAGGGAAGCCAGCCTGCTCTTTGGAACCCTTATAGGTGTGATGAGTGGAGCTGTGTGTAGTAAGTGAAAGAAAGAACAAATCAAGAGGAAATGGAGGAATTCCTCAGGGTGCCATCTGTGATGTAGATTACCAGGGAGGCAGAGACGAAGTGGATTTCTTCTTTTGAGGATTAATTTTGCCAGGCTGCAATCAGTGAGCTAACATGCATTCTGCTTTTCAGGATCATAAAAAGCAATGCAAGTGCTAACGTGTATTATTAACAGTTTGCTTTCAAATCGGCACTGGAGAGATATACCTTAAGGTTTCCAGCTACCAATGTAAAGGGCAGAAAGGTGGGGAGGTGACTTACATCAGCCACAGCTTGCTTTGCTCTNTAACGTGTATTATTAACAGTTTGCTTTCAAATCGGCACTGGAGAGATATACCTTAAGGTTTCCAGCTACCAATGTAAAGGGCAGAAAGGTGGGGAGGTGACTTACATCAGCCACAGCTTGCTCTGCTCTCTCATCAACTGCTCAATACTCACTGATGATTTCCTCGTGCTCGTTAGTAGTGTGTTGAAGGTCAGGCTCCAGCTTTCATTTAATAGTAAGCAAACTGATTCTAGAGGGCAAAGGAATTTTTAGAGACCCTGAATGTCTTATCTAATCAGCTCTTCCATTTAGCGCTTAGAGAGATGATTTATACATTACCGTTTTCTGTAGAGCTTGTTTTTTCTCTAGAAAATTGTGCCCTGTTAAGCCGAGTGGGATTTGTTCCCACTGGATCTGCATTACAGAACTTTGGGACCTGGGTATTTACTCACATGATAAATGAGAGCTAGATTGATGATACACCTTTGAGGCAGAAATAGGCCCTGTTGTTTATGAAGGTCTTGAGTCTGAGTCTGTTTGAATTTCTGTGTGTATGGATTTGAGTTTATATAGCAATATCATTTATTTTGAAGTTATGCTGTAGTAGCAGCAGCTGGCTTTAGACCCAACTGAAACTGTATTTGATTGCATTCTCAACAAACACAGCCTCTGCTCCATAGTTTAGAATATGTATGTGTCTTTTTATCTCATGGAAAATGAGCCCCACAGCTCATTTAGTGCTTACTGTTTACTGATATGAATCATTGGAGGACTGTTGTTGTTGCTGCTGCTGTAAAAATAATAAAAATATAAACCCACTCCAAGGAAAGAGAACTACAAAGGCTTTAACAGAAAAGCTGCATTCTAGCAACACAAGCTGCTCTTCAACAAAACAACATCAAGTAAGTGTGCCATTGTGTTCCAGAATGCTGCACAAGTTCTGTGCTATGTAAGTTTTGTATAACAAATAAGTTTAAAATCCCAAATTCGGTGTGGGGTTAGCAGTTCACCTGCTAAAAATGTATCCTTTTATCATCAGTCAATTGAAAGTGAAGGTAGTGATTGCATTTTTTAACTTATTTGAATAAAAGCCACATTTATGACTCTGTTTTTATAAGTAGTGTCCCATAATTGCAGCTGAGAAATGCTGCTTCTATTATCAGTCCTTTCCAGAAGTTACACTGTTCTCCTAGGGAATGTTAGCATGTGTGGTCTTTATGGAAAAGAACTGGAGGCTGTAATGGTGAATGTTAAAGTAGCTGCTCAAATCTGTGCACAAAATGAAATGGCAGGTATGTTATTTCATACTGCAATTTGTAACGCGAGGATGCTTAAAATTTCACGAAAGTGGATTTAGCTGTGGGCTGCAGTCTAGGGAAGAAATCCCAGCACCATGGAAACAATTCGTAAAACTATAGTTTCGATGGAGGCAGAATTTTACGGTGCCTCTTTTAAGGCAGGTTTTTCAGAAGTGTTCAGCACTGACTTGACTCTTCCATGAAATTTGCTAGAAGTCTTTTCATAGGCCTTGTGAGGAGCAGTGCTTGGCCAAGATGGTGCTTCTTGAAAAATCCTGGTATCGGTGTCATATCTCTTAAAGACTGAGCTCTTCACGTTCGATAGAGTTGTCAGAACTATCTTATAGACCACTGTTATATTTATCCATTATTGGCCTCACACTGCTGCTCTTACCCAGAGTTAGGATTTAGTGTTAAACCCCTTGCACATAAACTCTCTGACAAGATAGCTGTTGCATAAATAGTTCTACTTTCTCTGTTTACAGACATTGATTTCATTATGTCTTCTCCATGACCTCTACCTGCTCCAGGAGTTTGTGAGAGTGGTCACTGCCCTCCAGGCCGCTTTGCACTTATTCCAGCTCCGTCTGTAGTGGGCAGAGGCAGCATGTACTGCTCCTGCAGGTCCTCATGCTGGCAACCATCCTCGTCCACTTAGATCTGAAGGTCCTGAAAGCAGATGAAAGATTAATGTAAATAATGAAGGGAGAGGAAGCTGAAAGATGTAGGAGGTCTCTCTGCAAATCTGTTCTTTAAGGTGATGCCAGATTTAAAAATAATTTTAAAACCCAACTCTTCCCCCAAAGCTCACATCGCTGGATCCCAGTATCATGTATGCCTCTCTTGGGTCATTGTAGTCACACTGACTGCAAGGGAATTACTTCTGACTGAGACTGATGTAACCGAGGGCAAGTTAGGTTTGAGTGTGTGTGTATGTATATATGTGTATATATATATATATATATACACACACATGTGTATAGAGAGAATCTTTGTTGTTACTCTAAGTTACTAAAATTAGATTTTTGGCAGCACTTACATCCCTTTATTCCAGCAAAGAGACTAGCCTTTTACTAGTTTACTTAGTTTTATTTCAGAAATGAAAAGCCAAAGGAAGCTCCTTACTTTTAGATCTCTGTTAGTTTCTAGTCCATTTCTTGGCTATTGTGTTCAAACAGCAATGACAACTTCTTTTAAAAGCAGAACTTTTTTGTTTTAATTACATATGAATACTCCTTTGGCTTTCTAGTTTGACAAAAGCCGATAGTAATGCTTGTCTTGTGTAAGGTTTGTTGGAACCTACTGCAGATTGAAATTGGTATGAGTGGGAGAACCAGGGCTGTTGAATAGAAGTTCTCAAGTTGTTCAAGATGTCTGTCTAAACAAGAGTATGTAATTTACTGCTTTGTTACTTACGCTTAAGCTACAAAATAGAACTGGTATGCTTTTCCATCCAGGGACCCGTTTCCACTGTCTCCAGTTACCTTGCCATGGTGTTGCAGTTTATTCAGTGTCCTGACAAGCTCACTGTTGTTCCTGTTGGCATGATCCAATTGCTTTTCCATGCTGGTCAGGTCAGTGTCCACATTCTCAAGCTTGAGAGCTTCAGCATGCTCGCCTGCAGAGACTCAGTTACATGCTGGTGATTATTTCTGCAGAGTCCAGCGAAGCATATGGTACAGCATTCTGTTATGTTGAGTCTGATCCAGCCTTTGTATCAAATTGTTGCCCACAGAGTCATAAAAATACAGTAACTTTTCAA
Organism: Steatornis caripensis; assembly: GCA_013398225.1. Lineage (NCBI taxonomy): Eukaryota > Metazoa > Chordata > Aves > Caprimulgiformes > Steatornithidae > Steatornis > Steatornis caripensis. The sequence continues at coordinate 58,652 of VZSC01002082.1, read as the reverse complement.
ACTTGCTTAAAACCGAGATACCAGGATTTTGCACCAAGTCATTCATGAATACCTTCTCTTAAAACGTAGGGGTGGGAGAGCTGTCGGGAGGTCATCTTAAAAAATCTACTGCCTGAAATCTGGATCACCTCCCGCTAAACCAGTCACACTGGACAACCTATGACCACACTGCACTTAACTTCCAATAATGGAGACTCTACAGCCTCCAGAGAAGGTCCAAGGAGTAATTCCGCTTAATATTATAAAACTTTGCTGGTGTCTAACTTAAGAGCTCCATACTGCAGCCTTTGCTTGTGGTTTAATGTCCTATCATCAATATACCTGGTTGTTTCAAAGTCTTCCTTCTCATCTTCTCATGTCAATGTCAGCTTTAACTTGAGCCGCTTTGAGCTGAATGCAAATCAGTTTACTTTCTTCAGCCTGCAAGGGTGCAACAGATGGATGAACAAATGCCCTTTGTGAGGTTAAACATAGAAAATACATCTGATGGAATGTGGGCAGCAGGCACCAGGCTAGCATGCAGCTCTTGCATCTGTAGCATTGGTACCTCCAGGGAAGAGTCTGCTTCCTCCAGTGCCACCTGCAGTTCATCCTTTTCAATTTCCAGTGTCTGTCTTTTGCAGCTCGTGAATGCTCTNAAGGGTGCAACAGATGGATGAACAAATGCCCTTTGTGAGGTTAAACATAGAAAATACATCTGATGGAATGTGGGCAGCAGGCACCAGGCTAGCATGCAGCTCTTGCATCTGTAGCATTGGTACCTCCAGGGAAGAGTCTGCTTCCTCCAGTGCCACCTGCAGTTCATCCTTTTCAATTTCCAGTGTCTGTCTTTTGCAGCTCATGAATGCTCTTCCCCCTTCCTCCCCCAAGTGATTGATTAGATCCTTAATTTCCTCTAGGGAAGAAAACGGATATTTGCTATGAAAGGTTTGTTTCAGGACTATGAACTTTACCAAGTGCACCAGGCAGATTCTTTGAATGGAAATGGCATGAAATGGTTCTAGTCACTTTCTATCAGCTGCCCTTTTCTTTTTTGGCTGAATATTATCCTGGATTTCTGAATGAGCCCAGCTAACTGCATGTGTTCATCGAGGTGGAAGAATGAAGCCTGTTAAATCAAGAGAGTTTTTTTCCAGTTTTTATCCAGCCTTCCTCTCTCCCTGCTTTCAGACGGTTGCTCTTGCAAAATGAAAACAGGACACCGCATCGTTGCTGTACAGCACATTGGGGCTCTCTGCCAGCCGATGTAGGCCAGAGCAAAGGGTTGGGGGAGATAGCCCAGGAAATGCTGGGTCTGTGCCAGAGAGTCCATCACTGATTTCTTTTAGCCACAAGGGCAGCAGATTGTAGCATCTTCTAAATATTTACAGTGTCATCTTCCAGCTTCCAGTAAGAGATCAATTTTTGCAATTTATAGAAGGGCTTTATTAAAAAAAAAAGCCGAGGCAGCTGGTCTCTGGTCTCCCTATACAACCAGTGGGGGAGAAATGACACAAAGAGGGAGACTCTGAGCAGGAGTTTAACTGAGTTGCTCTGAACTGATTCCTGGAGATGCCTAATCCTCCTCATTGAGGATAAACGGAATGTCATCTTCCCAGGGTAAAGCTGGCCATTGTTAATAGTCCCCTAAGAGAATTGCTCAGAATTAGAATGCTGGTAGCCAGAACTGGGACTGTGTCTTAAGTCTAATGCTGTAACCAGTCTGTTATTCCCTTATGTGGAGCTCTAGTGATGATGCGTGGCCCAGCCTGGAGTGATGACCTCCTAGTATAACAGTGAGTACAACTGAGCTGCTGTTGTGATCTTGCTTTGAGGGTTCAGAAAGGATGTCTGTCCTGAATGTTATCCCCAGAGGCGGTTCCCTGGAAGCAGTATTTTGGTGCTAGTTACAATCTTGGGTGATCTGATAGGGTTGGCATGTGTGCGAGTGCAGACTCTGTCCCAAGAGCGGAATCTAACCTGCAGCTTTAAGTATGTCAAATGTACGTTCCCAGAGAGTGACAGCACTGCTAGAAATAAGAAAAGGAGTGGAATTGGTGCTGGAAGATCCCACAAGAGATCATTCAGTAGGAATCAAGGGGCTTATGATTTGCAGAGATTTTTTTAACATCAAACAAGTACTTACCCTAAAGGGCCCCTATTCTTCTTCATAGATTGCAGGTGCTCCAAGCATTCTTCGTAGGCAGTCTTAAGCTCAAAATCCTCGGTCCTGTACATTCCTTCTGGGAACTATCCACTTCCACCTGCAGCTCTTTGCATCTTTTTGTTGCCATTCTGCCAGCATCTTATTAAAGGCTGTCTGCTTCTTGTCCAGAGCAGCACAAGCAGTGTTGGCTTGGAAAGATAAAGCCAAGCATTCACCGGACACAAGTTTTCTTTACACTTCACTTCTCTGTGTGTCTTGCCAGCTGGTCACAGTTAAATTGGCAGCCACTCTAATGACTGGCAGAGTTTCTCTTGGTCACTCTGAATGGATGATTAAAATGTTTACGAGGCTTGCTTTCCTCACCATTAGGAATTTAACAAGATCACCCAGTTCCCATCAGTGTGATAGCTTTCCCTGCTCCTGCAGTTATAATGATGCTGCTGTGGAGCAAATGTTTTCCAGTTCAGATATTCCTTGTGCAGATGTGCTGTTGGTAATTGCCTGGTTTCATTAGTGTGACTCTATTTCCAAGACAATTCTGTTACAAACAAGATATTATTCAAGACTATTTTAGACTATGTTTAACTGCTTGTCATGAAGGGAAAGAATAAAGGTACATTTTTCTTTCCGAGGAGCTTTTAATCACACATTCTACGTATCCTTATGATCTGCACATGCGTTCAGATACCATGGTGACAAGTACACCACAGGAATCATAGAATAAAGAACTGCTTCATTAAAGAAAGTGATGGCGAAACAGATTTTTTGAGCCCAGTAATGTAATGCTGTATGTGGGATTTTCAGCTCTTGAGACCGGTTCTAAAGCTGACTGCAGTCATTGGCAGATGCCCAAGGACTTCAGTAGATTTGGAGCAGCCTTTGTGCCTATTTTAAGTAACGTTTTTATTCAAGTGTCCCACAGTTGCACTACTATTCATGGTCTTACACTAACTCTAGCAAGAGTAGAAATACCGATTTAATGAAGGAGCGTTTGTTGCTGGTGTTTAAACTACATGTTGTTTAGATCTGCTTTGAGCGTGGTAGTTAATAACCAGTGGCCAACCCACTGGTACTGCAACACTGAAAAGTTCAAAGCAGGATATCATTATCCTTAAAAAGAAGATGAATACCTTGCCTTGCAGTAAAGGAGGGCTTTTGCTTTAGCTGTACTCTTGTTTCTGGAAGTCAGCTAATGAGTTTACCGGAAGCATGCTGTATGCTCCTAGGAATTAGCTGTGGCTCTCATAGTTTTTTTCTTGATGTAATAAATCTTAGCCTTGCTTCTCATGGCCATACAGATTACTTGACATTTAATAGAGAGATCTTGAAATATTAAGAAAAAAGGGACCAGTCCAAAGCTGACCTGAGTTAACTGAAAGACTCTCAGGGTTTCCAGTACCAGCTCTTAGATCTTGCTGGTCAGGCTTGTGCTGGATGCAGTCTTGAACGGTTGGATTTCTTGCCTTCTCCAGGTCAACACCGAGGTCCTCCACTTTGTTCTGAACACTCTGATTAGTTTTCTCCGTGTTGGCAACACAGGCTTGGGCTAATTCAGCTGTCTCCTCTGCTTCTTGGAGCCTCACAGCCAACTTTGTCCTGAGGGAAGGAGGGCAGAAATATCCTGGTGAGTAAATAGTTTATGGAGTGAGGAGTGGTAGGAGGCTGCAGCCCTCATGTTGAGCACCATTGCTATTTTCACTGGTGAAAAGATGAAATCCTAGCAGCAGTCTCAGAAAAGGGACTGTAAAACCAGTGGCTGGTTCTTCCCCTCCACTGGCGGATTTGGCATACTGGGCGACAGCTCAGCTCTTTGTTGCTGGATTGTAACCTGATTGATGGACACTTCCACCTTCCATTCTGGTATCTCAAGAACTGCAATAGTGTTAAAGAGCAAAGTAGCCTCCCTCCCTTGTGAATATCCCTGGTACTCAGTACGAAGTCTTGCAGAGGTGTAGTAGCTTATTCCATTTGGCTCAACTTGTTCAGGTGCATGGTGAAACCCTCCAGATGCCTTAACTTTTGTTGCTGTTACGTGAAAGCACCTTTATGCTAGCTCTGTTGAGACTGCTACAAAGATTGGCTCAACTTCTAGCCTGTAATACCAGGACCAGATTCTAAGGGGTTTAATCTTACTTGATACTTGCTTTATTCTTAGGAAATGCCAGGGGCTGTTGCAAGAGTAAAGTCCTTGTTGGAATAAAGAAAGGCTATCCAAATTCAGGCCTTTATCAGAAAGGATTAGTGTTGGTTTTCTGTTGTCAGTGTACAAGTGTTAGGTCTCAATAGTCCCTGTTTATTATTGCTGGCATTATTTTCTTTATCTTGGCTGGAGCTCTTCGCTTTCTCTCTCTTACCAGATGGAGTCCTAACAGATCACATCTATAAGCTGCGACTCAGCAGCCAAACTAAACAATGAGACTGCCTTAAGTCCCTTCCCAAACTCCCTGAAAGTGGAGTGCTCACTTGGCTTCTTCCAGCTCTGTAGTTCTTTCAGTGGCACCAGTGTTGTATTTAGTCCTCCAGATTGACTTCAGTATTGAGAGACTGGCACTGCAGTTCAGCTTTGTCCTCTTCCTTCAACTACTCTTTCATTGGCTCCAGATCACGCTTGTTGTCGGCCAGGCTCACTACAGCAGCAGTGTAGGACTAGAGAGAGCACAGCTATCACTGTGTGTCTGTCCTATTGCAATTACGAATATGCTGACCTCACTCCCCAGAGTTGGGGTGCTCCACGTGAACAGCTCGGGTCTGGGCTGGCTAGAAACATCTCGGGCTTCAAAATACCTTCCTGGTGAGGAGCCAAGTTCCTGTTCTCCGTACCTGTTTTATACTGTACTGCAGTGAATTGAATTGAGCTCATACAACTGAAAACAGAATTTGGCTTATTGTCATCACTGTTTTCTCTCAAACAGTGTTTCAAAGGAATTATGACAGTAAATCCATTTGGCGATTTTTCTGAACACAGAATTCTTGCCAGACTTTTGATATACAGGTGCAGCACTAGAATTACTCTTTGGAGATAAGCAGAAATTTCCAAGACAAATATGTCAGACAGAGACCTGAAATACTGGTATACTTTGAACCAAGCTTGTGTGATCTATGCCGATAAACCGGTGTGTGATCTACTTAATGGACGATGGACTGAGAATCGAAAGGTGTGTGTTCTGCTCATTGCTTCTTACTCATGGGAGATTCTGTATCTTATTTTCATATCCATACAAGGCTCATGTCCCCCATTCCACCTCCAAGATCAGCTGGCAGCAAGCCCGGAGATTAATTTATATGAGAAAATTTTCCTTTGTGAGAGCTAACACAAAAGGTTTCTTACTCTGAAGTGGACAGCGTCCCATGACAGCAGCAATCTCTGTAGGTGGTTGATGGTCCGCAGTAGCTTTGACTCTTCATCCAGCTGCCTCTTAAAGTCATCTGCTTGCGAGGTGAGAGAAATCTTCATGTGCACAATCTGCTTAAGCCTGCTCTGAGCTTCCTTGTGCTCCCAACTCAGCTGGCTGTTTTCAGCTGTGGAAAAGCTGCATAAAGGAGGAGAGGAACTAATACAATCTGACTGGAGAGAGAGAGAGAAGTGAAGGCTAGGACTGGGCAGGTTGGCTAGAGGAGACCAGGCAGGGCTGCCAGAGCTAGATGAAATGTAGGGGAAGAGGAGGATCAGAGGGAGGTAACGTTGCACAAAGCTGTCATGGAATTTACCTTGGAGCCTGATGGCATTAATTTCAGCTTGGCTCTTCTCCACCTCAGCCAGCTGGGCTTTGGCTTCAGATACGTTATCTTCCAGCTTGTGAACATGAGCATCTGAGTTCAGCTGTAAGAGAGAATTCAGTCGTATGATGCTGAGTAAGCCTTGAAAGGCCAAAATATCCTCCCTCTCTTGCAAACTCAATTTATTCCAGTTGGTCATAATTTTAATGGGATGACCATAATAGCTAGGGGGAGTGCAGAGTGTCCTGATCTTTAGTGAGGGGGATGACCACTCCATCAGCTGGTGGGCAGTGTTCAACACCACCTGCAAACAGCTGCTTTCTGGTATCAGCTTGCCCTGCAGAGGGCTGAATTCTGCCTTGCGCTGCTGGCTGTACCCGTGGCTGCATTGGTGGTTTGTTGAGGAATTCCCTGCTGGCCTCTCACCTTGGATTTCTGCAGAGGCTCCATGCTTGCGCTCCTCAGTAAATCTGTCTCTGCTTTTGTGACCAGTTCGTCTGTCTCCAGCTTCACTTTCACTCTGAGGATCTCAACAGGCTCTGCCACCTCAGCCATGGCAACAATGTGCTTCCTGCGCAGGGTAGAGCCCTTGACCTTACTCTGCAGTGCTGCCTCCTCCAGCTCAAGGAGCAGCTTCAACAGCCCAACTTCCTGGGTTGAAACACCAGATTGAATTGTTAGATCTGAGAAGGGGCCAAGTACATGTTGTCAGCCGGGATCTGGCAGCCCTGGAGTCTTGGTAAGGCCCTCGGGGATGCTTGATAAGAAAGGCTTCAGGAAGCCTTTTATTTAGCTTTAATAGTCTCTTTATTTGGGACAAATCCCATCTTTGGTATTAATCCATTAGGTGGTCAGTGGCTGGTATCTTCCAGAAAGATTAACCATCTCTAGGCCTTCTTGTACTCTCTTGAGTAACTCTCTGAACTGCAGGCCATATATTTTCCTTGCAAAGCAACAAAAAAGACACTAACAGTCCTGCCTTCTTTTTTTTACTGTGTGCTTCTGAATTAGCAACTTTCTAGTGAATCTATGATCACCTTCCACTCCATGTCTATAGGAATAACAAAGCTCACAGTGAATTTGGAGAGAAATGTAAATGAAGAGACTNTTAGTGAGGGGGATGACCACTCCATCAGCTGGTGGGCAGTGTTCAACACCACCTGCAAACAGCTGCTTTCTGGTATCAGCTTGCCCTGCAGAGGGCTGAATTCTGCCTTGCGCTGCTGGCTGTACCCGTGGCTGCATTGGTGGTTTGTTGAGGAATTCCCTGCTGGCCTCTCACCTTGGATTTCTGCAGAGGCTCCATGCTTGCGCTCCTCAGTAAATCTGTCTCTGCTTTTGTGACCAGTTCGTCTGTCTCCAGCTTCACTTTCACTCTGAGGATCTCAACAGGCTCTGCCACCTCAGCCATGGCAACAATGTGCTTCCTGCGCAGGGTAGAGCCCTTGACCTTACTCTGCAGTGCTGCCTCCTCCAGCTCAAGGAGCAGCTTCAACAGCCCAACTTCCTGGGTTGAAACACCAGATTGAATTGTTAGATCTGAGAAGGGGCCAAGTATATGTTGTCAGCCGGGATCTGGCAGCCCTGGAGTCTTGGTAAGGCCCTCGGGGATGCTTGATAAGAAAGGCTTCAGGAAGCCTTTTATTTAGCTTTAATAGTCTCTTTATTTGGGACAAATCCCATCTTTGGTATTAATCCATTAGGTGGTCAGTGGCTGGTATCTTCCAGAAAGATTAACCATCTCTAGGCCTTCTTGTACTCTCTTGAGTAACTCTCTGAACTGCAGGCCATATATTTTCCTTGCAAAGCAACAAAAAAGACACTAACAGTCCTGCCTTCTTTTTTTTACTGTGTGCTTCTGAATTAGCAACTTTCTAGTGAATCTATGATCACCTTCCACTCCATGTCTATAGGAATAACAAAGCTCACAGTGAATTTGGAGAGAAATGTAAATGAAGAGACTCCAGCGGAGGGCAACGAGGATGGTGAGGGGAGTGGAGCACCTTTGCTGTGAGGAAAGGCTGAGAGCCCTGGCGCTGTTCAGCCTGGAGAGGAGAAGGCTGGGAGGGGATCTCATCAGTGCTGATCAATATCTAAAGGGTGAGTGTCCAGAGGACAGGGCCAGGCTCTTTTCTGTGGTGCCCAGCGACAGGACAAGGGGCACTGGGCAGAAACTGGAGCACAGGCAGTTCCCCCCAAACATGAGGAAGAACTTCTTTGCCGTGAGGGTGCCCGAGCCCTGGCCCAGGCTGCCCAGGGAGGCTGTGGAGTCTCCTTCTCTGGAGAGATTCCAACCCGCCTGGATGCATTCCTGTGCCCCCTGCTCTGGGGGCTCCTGCTTTAGCGGGGGGTGCTGGGGGATCTCCAGAGGGACCTTCCAACCCCTACCATTCTGTGATTATGTAATTTTGCGGAGCCTTGGTGCTTTACCCCTTCCAAGGTCTGCAGTGTGAAGGGAAGTTTGGGGAAGATCTGTGGAATCTGGCCCGCTTACAAGCTCAGAGAAGCTACTGAAGAAGTTCCTCCTTTGGAGAGTCCCAGGGACATTTCTCTTTTTCTGAGGAAAGAGACAAGATGCTTGGATGTGGGGAAGGTGTCTGACCTGAGCAATCATTGCAACACCAACTTCTTCCAGGCAATCTTCCTTGTTTCTCTACCTAAGAGGGGAAGAAATTCTTACTTCATGTCAAAGAGCCTGTGTATACACATATACAAAGAGCCTGTGTATGTGTATTTTGGAAATGATGGAATCAAGGGTGAGGCATAATCAGAGAGGGAACAGGAATTCCCAAATGCTTTAACTGACATTGCTGCTTTTTGTGGCACTGGACAAGTTCCTTTACCTCTGTTTTCCCACCTGTGCAGGGTGTCTAACACTGACTTATCTCCTGATATGGCTGAACATTCATTAGGTAGTATTTCTAAAGTGAATTGAAATGGAAATGTTAGTTATTATTGATGCTATCAATTTGCATTAGTCGTTAGAATGTCTCCAGAGCGTTCTACAGCCTTTTTGAGTCTAAATTATCTTTAAGCTTTTCCATTGTTAATGAATCTGATTATATATTTAACAACCACATCCTGGCAATTTATGTAAGGTTTATTAGAGTAGATCCATTCATCACTACAGAACTGTAAATGGTGGATGGAGTGATTTGATAGCTGAAGCATGGGACAGAGAAATCCCCAACCTGCTACTCTCTTGCTCTGTGAAGGACTGCCCTGTCAGTAACTGGCTTCATCAGAGGTTTCTGTGGAAGGAGTAGCGTGTAATTTATAACGTGAATTTGCATAGGCTAAAACTAGAGTTCAAGATTGTTGTCCACTGTGTTACTCTTTCATGAGGAATTTTGGTTTATAATTAGTAGTTTAGTGTCGTCAGGTCTTTTTAGAGGTGTAACCACTTCCTTGAGGGGTCTTTTTCCTCCTCAGATACTGTTCCCTGTGTTCTTATAGCATGCTCAGCTTCCAGGTCTTTCTCCAAGTCTTCACTATACTGGCGTGGAGGGTGTACACAAGCACAGGAGTGTTTGAACAAGTGATGGGAGAGAAATTTGTGGAAATACAAACAAGAATCCTAGTTTCTTCACTCCCTTCTCTACATGTTTGTCAGCGCTACTGGATTTTCTTTCCTGGGACAGATCTACAGCTGGGAATACTGAGCCAACAAAGCAGGAAAGACCTGGCTAGGTGTCTCAGTAGACAACTGATGTTATCTGCAGCATGGTTAGCTTCCTGTATCATGTTGGAATTTGGCCTTCAGGAATATCATCAAACTGGTTTTGATTACTTGAGGAAAATAGAGGCTTGTTCATAGAAATAGCTGCAATCTAGGTTTGAGGTCATGTTTTTGTTGAAATGCTGGGTTTTTAGTTAAATATTTGGGCACTGAAATAAGTTGGATGAAAGAAATCCTTGAATTCAGAATGGTAACACTGTCCATCCTGTGAGCTGTGGCCTCATTTCTTGTTTTATTTACCACCTTTCTCTTTCCTTTCATGGTGAGAGGGGAGAGTGCCTTGCAGGAGCCTTTGGCATTAATGTGGATGAAAAGATCTATCGGCTGTCTTTGCTGGGTGCCTGCAAGCAGAAGAGGAGGTGCCTGCAGCAGATCCCCTTTCTTCTGGCTGTGGCAGCATGGCAGGAGATCTACAGTGAGCATACAGTTCCCCAGACTTCAAAGAAAGTGGAGTTCAGAGTGAGTGGATAATATACAAGACAAGCTGGATCTCACTGCTGGCTGAACTATTGATTCACTTGAAGCTTGAAAGGCAAATGTTTCCAAGCTGAAGGGTTTCACAAGCTCGTAGAGAAGTAGTCAGAATCTGCTGTAGAAAAAAACCCTCAAAATCTGTCTGGGGGAAAATAAATACTAGATCTCAACTGGTTCTGTTATTTAAAGGTTTAAAGACTGATAGGCTCCAGACTTGATTTTAACAGGGTAGGTTTAAAAGGTCTGTATTAATCTTTTATGCCCACTCAGTCTTATCAAAAAGATAAAGCTGTGCAAGCAGGCTACTGTGGGGTGAGAAAAAGTTGGCTTAACTCATTTGCTGTAACATCCTAATAACTGTTTCTGCTCTGTAATGAACAGGCTAATCTTTGTTGAAAGCAGGTTGAGGTTGTGTCATGTGTCCTTAGCCGGACTGGCAGGGCACTTAAGTCCCTTTTTTCCTCTGTTGAAGCTCCTCCTTACCCCATCATTAACTAGTCTGCAAGTAAAGGCACAAGCACCCCAGGAAGTTGAGTCATCTGTTTGCAGCTCTGAAGAACTTAATTTTTCTTCTGGCGCTTAAGTGTCCCAGTGGCCTTGCTCTGAAGCACAAGTATCTTGTACTCCCTGTGGAGCACTGTGTTGGAATTTGAATTAGCAAAGCTTGCCAGTATTTATTAATGATTGTACACATTGCCTTAGCTATTTAGCTCTTTAACTAGGTAAATGAGTAGTTTGGATAATGTAGAGTTGGATATTTGTATTCTGGAAAGTTAATTTCTAAGGGGAGGTTTGTCAGAGAAGTGCTGGCAGACCCATCACTAACAGATTCAGTAGTGACACTAAAATAAAGTTCTAATTTGCGATAATATTTTGCATTTCTGAAACAGTTTTTATCTGGGGATCATGAGGCCTTACATAAACATGAATCATTTAAGCCTCATAACTTCCCGGTGATTATACATATTTTGTATGTGGGTGAGTGTGGAATATAAATTAGAAATATCAGACAATGAATCAGAGAAAGACTTGGGAAACAAAACCCTGTATTTCTGATTCTGCTTGCATGGACTACTGAACTGTACTTCTGCTTGTCATGGGGTTGATACTGAAGAGATCAGGGTATGACTGTGGATTTTCCCAATAACTTTATGATTGAGTGACTTTTTAGGTGTAGCTAAAGCTGTCAGAGCTATGATGTAGCACAGCTGCACCCAGTAGGATCCTGTACCCTGGGAAATTGTTACAATTGACACTCACTTCTTTACAACCTCTTCCAAGTTTGGCTGGTTTCATCTCGTTGAGATTCAGTTGTCACTTCGAGGTCACTTTCTGCTATGTGATGAGCCTTTTCCACCTTGCCGTGGATCTTCTTTTCTTGTTCCCACTTGGCCTTCAGCTAGTTCAAAACAGTGGAGTCAGTGTGAAAAAGAACTTTGTAATGCACATATAGGCGATGTTTATTGGAAAGGCCCAAGATGTCAAAAACAGACCAAAGAGGGCTATCTGAAATACAGACCATAGTAACTGCGCCTCACCTTGTGTATCAGAGTGGTAGGTTTGCTGCTGTTCTTGGTTTGATGGTTCACCTTGTTCTCCTCACCTTGCCAATTTTGTAAAAAGGGAGAGACCAAGCCTAGTGCACAGAGCTGGCTGAGAAATTTAACAACCCTGCCCTGCCCATGGCCTGGAAACCCAAATAATAGATTCATCTGAGGTGCTTCCTGAAAGCAGCATGCACTTTGTGTGTGCATTTTCAGTAGGCCCAGAGGAACATGGTCCAGCATTGACCCTTACAGAAGAATCCTGCTTGCCCTAAGCAGTTAACAGCTCTTTTGGGCAGTGGCACAAATTGGCAGCGCTTCATTGTGCTGCCATGAGTTGATACCTAGAAAAACCACGGCCTCCTTCCTGTTTGTGCAGCAAACTGTAGTCTCACTGTGTTTAAGCAAGCAGACAAGGGGGTTTTTCCCCATTTCCCCAGACTGGGAGAATGAGAATGGGAGAGAGTAAAGAAAAATGGAGCTGTTATTTCTGCTCAATGAACTTCCTCCAAAGCCCTCCTCTTGTTTTGGAATTTAGTGACTGAGTCATTCTGAGGAGAGAGTTCTGAAGACAGAGTTCAAACTCTGTGCTCTAATGCCTGCAGACAGGAAAGGGAACATCACGCAGGTTTAGTGGATCACACAAGCCGTTAGCAGCATCAGGACAAAATGTCACTGGAAGCTTGTATTTCTTTAGAAGGAATCTGAGATTCAGTTAATAAATTCTGAGACATATGAGGCATCTGTGAGTTTAACATCCTGTGGATGTTAACGCTGACTTCAGAAGAAGCAGCAGACAGCCACATGGCTGCTACAGTACAGATTTAAAACTTCTCCAATTACATTAAATAAAAACCAGTTCAGGTGCAGGAGAGGGAGAAATATTCAGCAGGGTTAGGTGGAAAGGAGTTACATGGCTGTGGAGGGGGGCATTTTATACTTAGAGGCCTACCAGCGTGGCCATGTGGAAGCGGGTGTAATTAATAAAGAATGTAGAGGAGATGCATATGTCTTCCTGTCCCTAGGAATTGCTGTCAAATGGCTATTTCTGTGGGGTAGAAGGGTGATGTGTAGAATTAAATCCATCCCAGGTTATATGAGGTGCTGGAAGACAATATAAGAAACTGTGGGGGAGATCAGCTGAGTGAATCTGAGCATCCCAAAGGGTGCTCTGCCTGGAGGAGCTGTGATGGTTGTCAATGTTCATTTTCCTGAAGAATGAGGCAGAAAAAAACCCCTCTCTGTCAGGCTTCATACCTGCTTTTCCTTCTCAGTTTAGCCAAGGTAGTCTCCAGCCCTTCCAAGTCACACGTCAAATTGCTGAGCTATTCCTTCAGCACCTGCTTGCTGGCACTTATGTCAGCTCCTTCATACCCAGGATCTGGCTCAGTAGGTCCATCTTTGATTTCACTGTTTGGGCCAGGCATTCCTCAGCATCCAAGTTCTCTTGTTCCTAATGGAGGGGTGGGAATCCCATGTTCATCCTATGAAAGGCTGCTACAACTCCTGCCTCTTTCTTATGACAGCAAACTTCCATTTGCAAGAAATGCAAGATTTTGCCTCTTCTGCAGTTTATTAAGATTCCTTTAACATACCTGTGGTTACAGTTGATCTGAATCTCCATGACTCAGGCCATAGCTTCTTAAAGTTAGGCAAAAAAAAAAAATCTATTTGTTTATACACACACAGATCCTTAAAGAAGAGTTTACATTTACAAAGATGCCACCCTGATTTGCTGTAGATCATGCCGAGTGTCCATGGTTGACTGGAAAGAGAACTCGGGACTTGTGACAACAGCTCCTTTGCGTTAGCCGTGAGACCTCTCAGTCTCCTTTGTTTTCTAAGGACTTAACTTTATTTAAGATACAGTCAGGCTGTCTGTGAGTATCACGCATCATCCCCGTATGCTCTTTATTCATTCCATATTCTGAAGTGGAGCCTCTTATGAGTCATTTGAGAAAGCTGGTGCCCTGCCTAAATGAATACTAAGCCTTTAACTCTCCCCTATTGATAACACTCAGCCTGCAGTTGGATGGGGAGGCCATTCTTCTCCTGGCTGAGGGTGGCTGGCTGCTCTTCTGCTCTTTCTCATGTTCTCTGAACTCCCAAGTCTTTGACACGATGCCTCACAGCTCTAGTTCCTTCAGTGACATTTCCTCCTTCTGTTGGGCCACGTTCAGCAAAGGCTCCACCTGGAAGTAAGGTGCTCAAGCAATGAGGTTCCCAAAACAAGTCTTTTCTATTATAATGGTCCCTGACAGCCCTGAGGTGGGCCTTTTATTATCAGCTCCTAGTATTTCTTGCATACCAGTGGGAGACCTGGTGCTTCCTGAAATGCCTGTTTAGTGCAGAGGGTTTCATATCTATAGCGTGAGTAATACAACTCCTAGAAAAGGTTGTTAGGCTGCTTAGGAGCAGAACTGCGTGCCAGCATAGAAATCAGGACTGTATTCCAGATTCTGAACTGATATAAATGCAAAATTATTCTTATAATGATCTAGATTCATACCAGCTGAAATGAGACCAAAACCCTTTGAAAGCTCTTTCTTTCTAAGGCTATGAAAGTTAATTTGGTTTGCAGTGGAGCTGGGAAGGTGTGTCTTCAGGTGAAAAGGCAGATTTTGTTTCACCTATATGTGGAAAATTTGCTTTAACATAGTTTTATTTCACTTGCGTTTCAGTATCTTGGTCAACACTTTCTTTTCTCTCTTACAAGAAAATCAATGCAATTATCCATTCTGGAACTTAGTGAAGGGAGTCTCAGCTGGAACTGCCCCTTTGTGCTGACAGTGTGGTCCTGCTTAAGAGAAGGGAACCAAACAGCTTTGTTTCAGCTTTTAAATGGTGATGAATAGTGAAATCTTGTATTCCCATGATCATAACCTCACCACTTCTATCTATGCAGGTCTTTAATTTCTAAGACACTCTCTTTCCAGTCCCTGGAGGTAGCAGGCTTAGACTCAGGTTGCCGTGCTTTCTCCATTTACTAACTTTTCTGGCATTGATTTGGAAAGAAATCATTCAGGCCCCTTGCCCTATTAATAGTTAACAAGAAAGTCACTAGCTTTCTCAGTGTCTTTACTTAAGTGAACATGGCCGTTATTTTTTCCTGCCAGCCCTTATCTTCCCAGTCCAGACATCCCAAGATTCTCAATGCCTGTAATTGCCACTGTTTGAGGTTGTCCTGTTCTGCAGAATTAGAGTATTGTCCTCACCCTGCGGTACAGTAGCCACCCTCCCCAGAAAAGCAGCAGCAGAAACTTCTGGACATTCCCCTGAATTGCTGTCAGACCTAGCCCGTAGCAATCAGACCACGTGTGGCTTAGAAACACTTCTGTTTCCAGGCAGTGTATGTAGAGGGACTCAAAAGTCTTCATGCCCAATCGTTCGCAGCAGAATGCTGGAATCAGTATGTAGTCGCAGTCAAATGGGGTAGGCCTTGATGCCCTACAATATTTTGGCCTGCAAGAGGAGTCATAGCAGTTTGCTGACATAGGAAAAAGAATGACAGAATTGAATTTGTTTAAAAAATGCTACTGTGAATGTAGAAATGGAAGTTTTCATGTACTAGAAGAAACAAATACTGCTGGAAATATACAAATAAAAATATACAAATAAACTGGAAGCAAATTGAAATGGCGTGTTTTGCCTGCTGTCTTTTCTCTCCTGTCGTGCAGCCACACATACCATAAGCAGTGATTAAAAAATGTGCACAGATCAGAACAAAAATCTTGTGTCTCAAACATATGTATTGTGATTGTTGTGACACTACCAAATTACAGAGATCCTACAGCTGTTGGTCTTTGGCGTGGGTGCACTGGAGGTGACGGAGCTACCCAGCTGTCTAGCTGCAGTATTGTTCTACTGCATGGAGCCATGTGGAAAAAGCAGAAAAGCTTTATTGCTTTGCTGTGCGCTGGGAGGTAGAACTTGGAAGTCCCAGTTTCATTTCATGGTTCTTGTTAGTAAATGAATTACGTTAGTGGTTGGTTTCTAATGCCACCTTGGAGTCACAGAATAGCATCTCATTTTCCCCAAGGATACCTTCTTTCCAGCATCGTCTTGTACTCAGTCCTCAGCAGGAAGCCATGAACACAACATTGTGGCATAGTCATGATCTTTGCCAGAGGTCCATCTCTCATGTCTTCCAGTGTGGGCAGGATCCCAGCACAGAACAATACGTTGGAAGATAGAAGACTGTTAGAGCCTGGAGTTCTAGGTAGCCTTCGGGACCATGAAACTCTGGACTTGCTGTGTATTAGCACTCAGAAATTAGGGTGTTTTACTTCTTTGGTCTTTACATGTCGATTTATCTCGTCCTGATCTTGTCTCTTCTCTGCTTACCTTTACAAAAAGGATAAAGTTTGGGGAGGTTATGAGAAGGGAAGACAAATATTTAGGAATTGGGTTCCGTTTCACCTTTAGCATGGATTTGCCAGGAGTTCTTTAGCCTTTTCTGTGCCCAAGGTGTCTAGCTATAAAAAAAAATAAAACTGGGATCATCGTAAGATCTAGGTAAGTAGCATATAGTAAAGCAGAGGTGGAAGTCTTTTCCTTGATGAAACCTGAATACACCTTGTGCTCTCCTGTGCCAGGAAACACACTAAGTAGTTTCAGTGACAATGAAAAAATAATAGTGGTAACCTTGTGGTCGTTGTCTTTAAAAGTGAGATCAGGCAATGTCTGGCCCACTTTAACCTCCATCCGTAAGTTGAAATTTTAGGACAGAATAGGGTGGGGAAGTGATGAATATTGTGTAATTATTATAAAAGTTGGGAAATGCAGATTTTAGGTTCTTGAAAAGAACAAAATGCTCCCTTTTGCGTGGCTGTTACAATAGCTACTTTCATTGTTACAACAAAAATGTATGTGCAAAATTAATGATATGCGCTGCTAGTATTAGACAGCTACAACAGTCTCTCTCCATTTTCCTTTCCAGTCTTAAATTGGATAAATGATCAGTTAGTAGGATTTTTGCCTGACTAAGGAATAGTAAAGAGCAAGTGAGATTTATTGCATAGCTTAAGGTGCACTTCATTTGCATTATATTAACTGCACTGTCTGATTAAAAGTCATTTTGGGGAGCATGTGTGAGAGAACATTATATGCATGAGGAAGTGGGTTGCTGTAGAAACTCTTAACTCTGCAGCTATATCTACACCAAAGGCATGCTGAGTCATAACTGTCATCAATTTATTTAGCTCATTTTGGTAGGAGTAAACAGTACCTTGTTAGATCCAATTCTGTACTCTTTCTCCCCCGGGTGAGTAGAGCCAAGCAGCAACTCTGATGTCTTCTTATTGTCCACAAACCCTGGAGGCATTATACTGGGATTCAGGCTCTGGTATCTGAAATAAGTAAGAGAGGTATAATGATTTTAGAGCTACAGTTAGCAGCAGTGGAGAAAGGCTAATCACTGCTAAACACCTTCTCTGGTTTAGCTTCCAGCTCTACAGGCACAGCACTGGAATCCTGGTGCTAAGGAAGCTTGTGGACATTTCTGCCCCTCTGTGCAAAGTGGCGGTTCTTGGAGGGGGATGCAGAAGCGTTAGAAGTAGGCATTCATACCCGCTCCCTCTGATTTCTCACGGGCAAGATCACTGCACAGGACGTACTGCTCTGTCATCTGAAAGGAGAAGATGTGCATTCAGTAATAATGTTGGAATTCAAACAACGTGAGCAACTGCCTATTCATAGCAGATGTGTTTGCTGTTCACTGCTTTCCATTACTTGCCCTTCCACTTTATTTTATATCATAGGCAAAAACTTACGTTGCTCTTCCCCTCTGCAACTCACTTGTTTCTGTGGTTGATCCTGCAAAAAAAGGGTTGCAGGAAGCAGTGCAGCCTAATAAATAATGGTGCCAATTTGTCTAGTTCCAGGTAATGTATTTCCTAATTCTTTGTGCTTCCCTCATGAGGTTTATTAGACATCCTGTCTCTAGCCCTGGCACTTGGAAGCATCTCTCAGACTAACATTCCCTTGAAGCGGTACAAGAAAGTCTGTGATGACCCAACTTCTTTCATGCCTGAATAAAGATCTGCTGTTCATACAGCCACAGCTTGTGCTGAAGGCACTGCACGTCTTTGCCTGAGGATTGCTCTGCAGTGCTGCAGACACCTACCAGACTGTTTGAATTCTTTTGGAACAATGCAGTGGATGAAATGCGGGGATGTGCTGTGCAAAGCAGTCATCAGCTAGTTCAGCTGCTCGTGGAACAAGACAAAGAGGAACCGTGTGAAAAAACTAATGAGTTACCAAGGCTGGAGAGGAAAATCTTCTGTATTAGAAAGTCATTTGTGTTTCACTGCTGGGAAAAACTAAAGCAACCCCCACACAACAGGGTAGGAAGAGAGCCTGGTCCTACGTGGCCCAGGGGAGCAAGCTTGCCTACATGGAAGCAACCTTGGGCATGGTGTGATTCTGGCTTATAGTGTTGTATAACTATTCCTTTGGGGATTACCGTCATACAAAGAGTTAACAATGAAATGACCTGCTCTCCGTTAGCAAGTGTAGAGGAATAGGAATAGCTCTGTGAACTGGTAACAGCAATTGGCTTTTATTTGCTGGGTGGACCAGCCACTACAGAGGACACACAGCACACAGTAACCTCGCTTAGGCTTAGGTGAAAACCCCTGCATGGCTGTCAGCAATCAAGGGTGGGTGAAATTGCAGCACGGTGCATAATACAAGCAAACAAAGATGCCTGAAAGGACTGGATTGAACTCATCCATAGCCATATCAGCTGGCAGTCAGCTTCAGATACTACAGAAATAGCAACACAGAACTTTCCCCATAATGTGTTTCCCTTCTTCATTTGTGACTTTCAATTCAAAGCATTAACAAGCTTCTTTAGACCTTTCTTGTCCTGTTTCTAGCACTTAAGACAGCAAATGTAAGTACTATGATACCAGCCTCAGGAAGATGTACCACATCCTCCCGGTGCTGGTCTGCCTGTCGAGAGACTGGGCTGTAATTCTCTGCTCTGCCATATCCTTCCCGTGTGACCCTGCGAGTCTCTTAAAGGGGTTTCGGTTGCCTAAACATAGCGACATTTTAAATGCATTCATGGATCACCAGCCACTGCTCCAGAAGAGCACAGGTCTGTTCTAAGCGCTGTTGTATCTTTTTGCTCTTTGGGGATGTCCCTGGCACCCAAGGGCATTTTAAATGACACCAATTACACTAGATGCCAGTTTCTGTGACTGAATGCCACCCTTCTCTCTTTTAGTTCTGTGTTGGTAAAAGCAGGGTAATGGCATTAGCCAGCCTTGGGCAGGGTTGAAGATAAACTAGGGAGACTGAGCTGCTGCTGGAATAGAAAGGCATTGATGGCAGTTTAAATACCAAGGCATGGATGATTGCTTACCCTGTAGAAGTCTGGAGGCACTCACAAAAGAGGACTCCCTTTCCTGTCTCTTGCTGCCACCGGCTAAAATCAATATTATTGCACAGAATATGAGAGATGCTGTGGAAAAGCAGTCACACTGAAGTAGTATGCTGTAGCCTCCAATCTTAAGTTAGCAGTTCAGTGCTGTCTGGATCAGCTACTAACCAAATAAAAATATGCATCATTTCACCTGCATTCTGCTTTGGTTTAGAGCTTGTTCTTTCATTGGTTACTACTCTAAAGAAATCCTCAGACCAGAAGCGAACGTCATCCTTGGAAAAGAAGAGAAGCTGCATTCACAATGTGTTGGCATACACAATTTTTTTGCACTCTAAGTCAGTCTCCTCTCTCTTATGCTGGTGCTGCTTTGCCAGTTTAGCATAGGCTAAGATGGAGTTGCGCGTGCAGGAAGTACAAATAAGGTCTGAGCCTATTTGATAGCTTGAAATCTGAAAAGCAGTTTCCTAAACTGTTTCCCGTTCACCTTTCAACTGCAGAGTCCTGGGCTGGGCTGATGACAAGCCTAGTAGGCAGCAAGTTTTTCTGGTTGATAGAAACCTGACATTTGTCTGGGCAGCAGAAGGCTGCTGACTGCCAGGAGGAGATTATGTAGCTCGTCGTTAAGCCGGGACTGCACTCACGCTTCCGTCTGTGCAAGCATGTTCCTGCAGCAGTGCTTGGTAGTGCCTTCACTAAGCAAAGTGAACACAGTGTGTGCTGCCTGCCTCTCTTAGTGCTGGAGGGGCAGAATTTTCAAGGACAGACATAGATTGTCTTTCAGCACGGAAGAGAAGTATGCAGGAGCAGACACAGGCTGTTACCTGCATGGAGAGAGTGTTACAATGACAGGCTTAATCCTTTCCACAAAAGAATGATGGGGAAGCACTGGGCACCAGAACCGATGACATTTGCTTGCCGACACATTGAGCTGACGCTATTGATTGTACCGTGTAATGTTCATCCTACCTTGCAGCCTCCTCCTCTTTAAAGAGGACCCAGAGCCGGGGCATGCTGGATTTCTGGAGCAAGCCCAACACTGCTTCATCCAGGGGATCCTCGTTCTTCTCTAGCCACCCTGTGATGTTGTGTCACCCCTGGAAAGGAGCAGAGGAGAAAAGATAGGGTCAGTTCAGATACAGCGAGAGAATAGCCCCAGTAGCAGTGCGTGAGAAAGCAGATTTCGGATTGCTAACCTGCGTAAAGAGAAGGAGAAATCCTCTGTGGGAAAATTCTCTGTGGGTATAGGGAAAGGAAGCAAGTTAATGCTGGCACAGGAATAGCGTTAATGCACTCTCTGGAGTCTTGGGTGTCGTGGGGGGCCCTTGCCATGGGAAGCCCATTTGCCCTGCGTGAAGGATTCTGCAGGATTGCTAAAGGAAAGGATGTTGCGGAGAGATTGTATTTTTACCTTCTAGGCTCGTACTTTGATACGCTGACGGAGGGGACAATGCAGCTTATCAACTGGTGTAACAAAGCACAATCAGAACATATTTTGGCACAGTCAAATGTCACTTTCAAAAACCTGCTTGGTAGCAAAGAAAGGAAATAGTTGCTGAGTGTAAAAAGAGAGAGCAAAGGGTCTGTGATTCATGCTCTGATCATGTTCTGTCGCTGTGTCTGTGCAGTGGAGTATATGAATAACTGGTGGAGTTTGATAATATGCTTAAATACTGCTCCCGCTGCTAAGCATTAGCATGGCTGCTTGACAACACAGCAGAGAGGCAAGTCACATACACCAGGAAAGGCTAGGCAAGCTGCAGCGAACTGCAGGACTCTGGCTCTTCCAGCAGCAGGTAAGCAACAGAAGCAAAAAGTAATTTAATCTTTTGGCTGATGTGCCTTTTGGGTAGCTTTCCTCCAGCTTTGTGTTACTAGAAACAAGCCTGGGCTTGAGTTTTTGGGGTTTTATTCCTTTTCAAAGTATCTGTAAGGACTGTATTTTTAATTAAGGCCAGTGGCAACATGTTGGAAGAGTCATGAAGCAGCCTTGCTGTTCTTTGTACGTTAAGATGCTCAACTGTTGCATCACTGGTCAGACATTTGCACCACCAGTGTTTTCAATTAATTGTTACTGGAAAGGATTTTTGAGATGCACTTTTCTGTGTGGCAGAGCCAATCTCTGGCTGCAGTACTTCTTTAAGGCAACAGAGACACACTGATTTGCGCCAGCAAAGTACTCCTCCCAGCACTGCTGTATGTTAAAACCCAGTGAAGTTTGATGTGATCTGTTCATGCAGAGGGCTTGGCCTCATGTCTGACCTCGCTAAATGCGTATTCCAGCTTACTCAGGGTTAGAGACAGGGGTATGGCAGAAACGGCACTGGTCTGCACTCACTGTGCCAGCGTAGTGGTTGTTATAGGTGGCAGCCTTCAATGGCCATCGGTGGCCTTGGGGAGCACGTGCATGCTGGCCAGATCCCTAGTTTGGGCACTGCAGTGCTAAGAGGGCCTTTCTGCTCCAGCTTGTTCCCTGCCTTCACCCTGCGCCTGGTGATGCCCCTCTGGAGCTCTCCAGACTTCAGACCCATGAGCTGAGTCACTTTGTCCGCGACTTTTGGAGGGAAAATTAACATGTTAATCTGAGGAACAGGAAGAAAATCGTTCATTGTCCCCATCCCCTTGCTGCATACTTAGGAAAACCGTTACAGGCTCTGCTTTAGGGGCAGGCAAGCTCTCTGGCCCTGCTGGGAGCTTGCTGAAGGACAGAAGCAAAGCTGGTCTCAGCTCTGCCCCTTCACATGCACACCATTCAGCAGAGCCTGCTAGATGGAGCAGAGGCAGTAACACACACCTCAAACAAGGTGTCAGAGCAACTGCTGTGTGTCTGGGCTCCCATACACTCTGGGAGGTATGTGCCTGTTTGCTCCGCCGTGGCTCCAAAACACCTGCAAAGCAGGACTGTTCAACAAAGAAGGATCCAGCCCTGAGTTGACAGCTCAGCCATCTGGCTAGGCCTGCTGCCCTGTGGCAGCTGTGGATGCCAGCTCTGACTCTCAATAGCACATCTGTTCATTTAAAAAAAAAAAAAAATTAGTGTGTAGTTTAAGGTCATTTTATATTGCCTGGAAACAAAAGTCTGGTTTTAGCAGCTTTTTCAATCTTAACGAACTGGCTGAGCTCTTAGCATGCTGGGTTTGTCGTGGTTTGCTGTCACCAAGCTTGAGATCTCAACCTATCTCGGTGTTGTCCACCTCTGCCTGCTCCTCTCTTGGCTTCTGCTTGAACTTCATAGTGCCCAAATGAATGACACCCCTAGTCAGCTTGTAAACACAAATCTCTGCTGGACTCGAGCCCAGGACATCAAAGGCCACCTGGCAGAAGGGACAGAGACCCACACGAGGGAATTCTTAATCAGCACCATAAGCTGGAAGCCAGCCCGTAGTGCTAAACATCTAAAATAATTTTCCAGCCCATTGCAATTGGACCAGCCAGGTCCCTTCAGGCTACCATGGGACAGAGTAACTCAATGTAGCTGTAAAGCCATGCTCTGTTTTTCTTTCATATACTGATTTATGCTAGGCAAGAACCCTGTGCTTTGACAGGAGTTGTTCTAAATGTCTCTGATACCATGAGTGAAATGCAACGTATCAGCTGGGATATCAGCTCATTCCACTCTTCACCGTGCTTTTTAAAATCAGCAGGACATGAGCAGCAGCATCCCCTCATAGCAATTATCCCACATCCCAGCTGGCACAGGTATGGAGGAAGTGTAGTTGTGCTGGGAACGTTGTGCTTTGCTCTCACAGCATGCCCAGAGAAGGGAGAGCGCATGGCTGTGAGCACGCCGGAGAATCTTGCAGACTGTGTTACTCGTGAGCCATGATTTGGGACTGCCTGCCTTACTGGCTATGAAAATCATACCTGCTTTGTACAAAAGGCTTGTTTGCAATGTACAGATCCTGGAAGCTGTAAAGTACCAACAGCTGCTAGAAGGGGCACTGTAAGTTCAGCAGCTGGAGACTGTTTGATCTCTCTGAAGCTCGAGTCCTGCTTATAATAATAGTCTCAGGAGCCAGCAGATATTCCCAATAAGCTCTTTTCGGTAACAGATACTCTTCAAAATGATATTAAAAAGGAGAATGTGTGTCAAAAACAGACAAAGGGTCAAGTCTTCCTCTCACAAAAGCTGCTCCTTGAGATTACGTATGTATGCGAGATGAGCAGGTTTTAACCCGCGGCCTCTGCCACAGCTCTCAGATCTGTCAGTTTTCAGGCTTCAAATAAACCCTATAACCAATTCATTTGAAGCCCTGCAAACTCCAGGCCACTGAACGTTAACCCGAAACTCCTACATCAAGCTCATTTGCTCTGGAGCAGATCTTTTACATTCAGGCTTCAGCTCACAGACAATTGAACAATTCTTTAGGCTATCCCTAGCTCCTCTTCCAGTAGCTTATTTATCCTTAGATTGGAGAAGCTAAATTTTATTCCTAGCGGAAGGGGAGGGGGGGGGCAGGTAGCATGCTGTTTGCTGTATTTTCTGTTTCACTGATGTTTCTTCAGGCTTACATTAGTGATAACTGTCTCTTCCGCATCACCCATGTTGTCTGCTGCGATCACACCTTGATGCACCCAGTGCTAATGATTAGGATTGGGCACAAGAAGCAGCTTCTGCAGGAAGAGACAGACCACGAGGTGATTACACTGTTGCCATCAGTGTGATCAAGGCGAGACATGAGCTTTTTGACTGGAGACTGAGGGTTCTTTTCTTCAATTTTCAATTGAATCTTCGTTTCAATCCCTGAGCACGTTTTGAGTGTATCACTTAAGAAAAAAGGATTTTATGGGATGAGTTGCTTAGGCTACCTAGGAGATTTTGACATAGCAGCTGCGTCAAAGTAAGTGGGATCGAACACCCAAACCTTTTCAACTGTATTGAAAAACTTGTCCTGGCTGTCTGCCCTGTCCTGAGGAGACATAAGCAATTGACACGAAGCAGCTCAACACTTCCGTTTGAAAATGATCGTTTTTACCTTAGTGGCAGCCCTGCCAGATCAAACAGGACCTCACCATGCATTGATCAAGATAAGGGAAGACAGCTTTCTTTTCTCACGCTGGTCTGCCTAAGGAAATGTCACTTGCAATCCTCCTCTTCCTGGACAATTAGTGACAAACCCCCACTGCAGCGAACCTGTTTCAGTCTCTAGCCAAGTACTGTTCTGGTGTGTAGGTTTCTTATTCTAGAAACAGAGGATCAAGCAGGGATGTGTGCATTGAAGGGAGTGAGTAACACACACAGAGTGCCATACCAGTAAATTCAAGTTTGTGATGGAAGATATGATAGTCTCCCTTAGCTACTTTCTAGGAAATGACAAGTGACTTCTCCAGACCTGAAACACAGAGGGAAACACATCCAGGTGTAGGTAGCAGCCAGAGATTGAAACATCATAGCCCTATGGATGTCAGTGATAACTTTCCTTTTGATATCAGTGAAACCAGCATTTCACCGATGTCCTTTGGAAGTCCTGTGAGTGCAGCAAGAACCGTAGTATGTTTCAGTGATGCTCTCAGATCATGCTTTTAAGCCTCACAACATTCCCACTGGCACAAGTTTTAGTACAGCTATTTTGGCAGCTAGTGAAATGGAGGCAAAAGATGCCATCACTTGTCCAGTTATATCACTGCTGGGTTCAGGAACAGATCTCCAGACTCACCCTACTTCTAAGCACCCTCTGAATTGCCAGTGCATGGCCGGAAAGATTGACCTGTGAAACACGTCATTATACTGTCCTTTCTTTCTGAGAAGAGCTCTGGAAAACATATTTTGTACCTTATAATCGCTCTGTCCATCCCTTCTGCCAGGCACTAACATGCTTAGCTTGCCTTCTGGTCTCCACAAAAAGCATCCTGCTCTAGATCTCACTGTATGAATTTATTCAGCTGTACCAAATCACCAAATCTTGCTGGCAGTCCTGGCTGGGCATTTTTCATCCTTGCCTCTCAGCTGAATTCTTCTGTCCATATAGCTCTGCTCGTGAACGACATCATGTGAGGTCTTCAGACAGATTTGTGTTGACTCAAGCCATCTTTATTGTCAACTTTAGTTAGTCCACGTGACTTCAGGGAGCACTTGCACAATCCCTTCTGCCAGCAGAGCTCCGGCGAGGGTGCGGAAGGACCTTGAGCCGGTGCTGCTGCTTGCACAGGGAAGGTCTGTCCATGCCCTTGCGCTCCAGGCCAGGCTGGAATAAGCTGCGCCCTGCCAGTAAACAACCTGAAACTTGCCTTGGCCCGCTGTCCAGAGAGGCAAATCCAACATATGGTCTCTGGGTGTGATGCAAATCTGGGATGAATTGAAAGTAGGAGGGATGCAGACAATCCTACGTTAAAGAATAACCAGTCCATATGTTTCCTCACTCCTTTTTCTGTGTGCTAAAGGGCTTTAGTCAGGAAACATGATGGGGTCTTTCTACCTTGAGAGCTGGGACTTGTGGTTCTCAGTTTAGTCTTGGATGCATGTGTGCAAACAAAGAACAATGCACCTTCCCTGGATAGCTATTTTTAGGGTCTTGGTTGCAAGACAATTAAGTATTGTACTGATGAATATGAGTAATGGTAGCAATATAATTGTAGAATGAAAAGTGTAGAGCTTTGGGGGGAGGCATTGTGGTTTTTATGTGTTCACACAGAGTCTCATAGGCAACTAAAGAAAGAAGAAGTTAATTTGTCATAATCTAAAGCACATAACTTCATTGTGGAAGTAGGGGCAGATTTTGGTTTCATTTACAGCAATGCAGATCCCTCAAGTTAACAGAATTCATCTCAGATTTGCACGTGTCTGAAGCAATCAGAACAGGGTCCATTCAACACAAGAAAAAATCCAAAGCAAAATTAATATAAACAATTATGTGCTTACTTACAGCTCTCGGTGTTAGCCCCAGCCAGCTTGCCTGTGCCACCAAAGTGAATTCAGGTAAATTTGCCCTAGATGAGGAACTAAGAGATGAGTCTGTTAATCAAGATTGCAATATCTGTAGGAAAACAGAAAGTAGCTGAGAGGTTCTGAGCGTTCATCAGGGACAGACAGCATTGCCTGTAGGGGCAAATTTGCAAGTCAGTGAGAGGAAATTTAATCTTTTCAAAGATCAGATCTATAAAAAACCTCTTTCTTCTTGGATTCTGTATTAGAGCTTAAAGAAATCCTCATTTCTCTGCAGCATATGGCAGAAGTGTGTAGCGTACAGAAGCAGAGGAATGAGACTTCAGTCGAAAACCCCAGTGTTTTACATTTTCACTGACGATTTCAAAATTAAAAATCATCTGCAAAAAATGAAAGCATTTTGAATCTTTGCTGAAGTAAACAGTTGAAAGGGCGTTGATTTGGGGTTGATCAAAACTGGTTTTTTCTTTCAACATACAAAAATATGAAGGCAAAACAAAACTGACTGACAAACTCAGTTCAAGAAAATGGGAACCAGTACTGCTTCGTGTGAAACATTAGTAAATATAAACTCACTGTAGTGCTTGAGGAAGCATCTTAAAATATTTTTTGGTTTTTTTCTTCTGAGGGAACATCTTTGTATGACCTGCCAGTGACCTATCAGTGAAGGGCTGGTACTTCCAAAATGGAAGGAATTTTTCTTCCTCGGAGTTTTAGCATTCTCAAGGCTTTCCTGAACAGGTTTCACCTGGGTGATTTGACCTTCCAAGGATTCCTACAAAAAGAAGATAAAAGTCAGCATCAACAGGATGCTCAACACTGAAGACTTAGGCTTTGAGGCCAACTACTCCTCACCATCCCGAGCAACCCAGTAAATACATTTTCTGTCAGTCAGCTCCCACAGAAAGCTGAATTACTGCTATGAACAGTAATTCTTTTGGGGGTTCAGCCGTACTGAAGGTTCTCCACAGAGGTCCAGCCTCATAGATTTGGGGAAGGCAGGAGCCTGGCTTATCTCCCCAATTCCAAGAAGCAACACCAAATGCGAAGCGTTATGCAGTTTTCAGTGCTTAGTACTTCAGTCTTCCAGAAAAGAGTGTTTGGGATATGCCAGGATTGAGAGACCCACAGGGGAATGGTAGGGCAACGCTGGGATCTGCATGCAGAAAGTTAGGAAAGTGGAGTGAGGTTTATTGCTTGTAGGAAGAGGAAGGTTATTCCAAGGATAGAGGGCAGCATAAGACAGGCTAGGAATGCATGTAGGGTAGGGAGAGCCTCGAGGGAGAAGTTGTGGAGGAGGAAACAGGCACAGAAGTACAAGCCGGAACATGACAGTCCAGAGATCTGGTGGTGAGGAAGCTGGCAGGAGAAATAGGAAGCCACTGAAGGAATCCCACAAGGCTAGAATAACAGGATTGTTGCTGTAAGGCCAAACGTAGCTGCTATTTATGTCTTTAAATTTTGAATTGTTTCACTGACCCCCATAGTAGAGTCAGAGGGGAGAGGAAAGAGAGAGAAAGAGAATGAGAGAAAGAGAGAGAAGAGAGGAGAGGAGAAGAGATGAGGAGAAGAGGAGAAGGAGAGAGGAGAGGACAGGAGAGGAAAGAGAAGGAAGCGAGAAAAGAGAAGAGAAACCACTACTCTCATCCTTAGAAGCTGCAGTGCCTCTGCATGCTGAAGCAGCTGTTAGCGTGGAGGGCTTCTTTCTATTTGCTACCAAACAGCAGACTTCTTTGCTATCATGAGAAAAAGACTAGGTCTCCCTCCCTGGTTATGGATGCTTATGCTTCTTTTATTGTCTGGACAACTTGTTCTTCACAATGTTTTGCGCAGATAAAACACTTTTTACTATGTTTACTGTGGTTTTGCAGGTGGCAGGAAATAAAGTGCTGAGAACTCCCACCTGGCCAAGGACCCCTGAGGCTGCCCTACAGCAGTGTTCTCCCAAGAATCTCCGTGCTCTCTGCAAACGCCGTGATTATTCCTCCCACTGCTATTTGTTTCAGCTTCCAGACCACCTGCAAGCCCCCAGAGCTCTGTGTGAGGGTCGATTCATTGCAGCCACAGATCAATATCAGCCTCTGTTTTATGAATGAGAAAAAAGAAACACAGGGAATTTAGTTGAAGACAGGGCAGAGCAAAGCAGAGAACTTCAGTGTCCTGGTGCTTTGCCATTTGCTTTTGACAAGTGACAGGCAGGCAGAGAAAGGGGGCTTGGACGTGAGCTGACATTGAAAGATCCAAGTCACACACAGACAATTTAGAGCAGCACAGACTGGCCCTCTGTGTCAGACCCCATTCCTGTCCTGCCATTACCTCATGCTGCTTTGCAATTTCCCTCTGCCCTTTTAAATCATAGATCCTCTTGGGGGTGTAGTGCTGACACAGGTTGTCCAGGATGCTGGCCTCATTCAGGAAGGTCGTGTTTGCCATGTCATCGATCTGTTTGAACTTGGACGAGTTCATCATCCACCGTTCAGTCCGTCTGCTGGACATTCTTCACCGTGATGGTCTGCAGTGTTGGGGAACAGGAGAAGGTGGTGTTGTCCCGGGTAGGTCTCCATGGACCACATGGGAAGACACTTTCTTGGGCATCCTTCCACTTCAAGTCTTGTTCTAGCTGCCATTTCCCCTGGCCAGTGGCTTCAGGAAAGGAGTCCCACAAATCGGCTGACCCACAGAGCGAAATACGTTTGGACTCAGATGTGGTTGCGCCTCTGGGGGCAGTAGGCTACTGCGTTCCCATTGAACCCCTAAAGCAGAGCTTAGCTGGTTGGCTACCATCTTCACCATGACTTTGTCATCCTTTTCAGACTGGATCTCCTCAGCAAGGAAACCTCCTTTCTCATCCTTCACCCGTCAGAATGTCTTGATGTCACAGGGCTTGTTCATGGCCTCAGTTTTCTCTTTCCCAGGAGGAGCCAGGAAGTGCATGGGGTCAGCGTCATCCACACACTCTTCCTTATAACCATCAGACATCTTGGCTTCTCTTTTAGGCAGAAGGTAAAACTAGAAGGAAAGGAGAAGAGGAACAGTGCTTCCCACATTGCTGAGAAAGCAGAGACTGAAGAAGCCTGGAATTTCCTGTGGTGCTGTCCTGTTCACGCCAACAGTACCTTCTAGTTCAATAGGAACCTGCAGCAGAAGGAACAGGCAAGTGAACATCCCAAACCTGGGTGGTAGTTCCTAAGAGGGGCCAGAAAATGGGAGATGAGCTGCTGAGAAATAGGGAGAATATTCCCACTTTCTCTTCAGCCTTCCTCACTGTCCAGTGCCAGGCTGCTGGGAACCTGCCTGTGGCTGAGGAAGGGGGCCTTTCTCCCATCTTGTGTTCCTGAAAACTGTGAGACCCTAAGGCCCAATTCTGATGAGGGCAGTTCTTGGATGGGGTGTGCCAGTGGGATTTTGGGAGGGTGTTAGTGGTTTTCTGTGGTTCCCAGAGAAACCCCTGAAGTAGCCGTAAGTCAGAGCAGCCACAGAGCTGCTCACTCCCTCCCTGGGCTAAGGCAGCCCCTGTGCAGGTGCCTCCTGCGCAGTATGGGCATAGACCCTCTTAGCATGAAAGGCTACAGCAGCGCACAAAACAGTGCAAATGGAGGCATGGCTGTAAAAGGGGTTCACAGGAACCTGAAAGGGAGGACCTGGTTCATCAGCTCCTGTCCTCAGCCATCAGAAACGACCACGGTCATGCAGGAGAGTCCATGGCACGTCCACTTCACATGGCCCTCAGTGTTTTGCACCCTTGTCACAACCAGAGTCCATTAGGGAACTTAGACCTGTGGCAAAGCCATTCCACAGGAATTCCACATTCCACAGGAAGGAGCAGGGAGGTTCAAGGACATGACTCATGTCCCAAGGCTTTGCATTTCGGGGACCTGCTCCATGCTGGGGGCCGACTATGTCCCACGCTCCAGGCAGTCTTCCCTCCCCCTACCCACACATCTGAACTAGCTTTAATGTTGTCAAGGCAACAATCAAACTGCTGATAGGATTAGTGTCTTCGTCAGTGTCCAGCTACCTAAGATGTGCCTCCTGGGGACTTGCGATACCCGCTCAGCTTGTTTCTCCCTGTGCAGGCAAAGCTGATTTCATCACTACTGTGCATTACTGAGATGAAAGGGAACACGGGCTATGCTGCGGCTTTGTTTGGCTGTGTGGACACACTGCCCAGGCCAAGGGCTGTTCTCCTATCCACCTCTGCAGCCCCCCTGATGACAGCCCCAGGTGATGCTTCGCACCAGCCTTGTGAGTCACAGCCGTGCGCACAGAGTTGGATTCAGTCTGGGATACACTGGAGAAGCCCCCGGGGTGGCTGGGGAACTCTGCCAGCAGGGTCTGGGTTTAGAGGCTACCGCTTGGGCTGGAGTCAGAATAGCTTGGCACTGGTTAGAGAGGATGACGGCGCTGGCCCTTCTGGTGATCTCATTTTCTCCAGCATCCTCCTGAAAACCTTGGTGGTCTAAAAATAAATGCATGCAAGGACTCCAAGGCAGCAGTGCTGCACCTGTGGAGACAGGTTTCAGGGCTCGAGAAGGTCCTGGTGTAACACCATCAATTGCAGTCTGCTGCTCTGGGATGAATTTCACCCATAAAGCAGCAAGAAGAAACTTTCCTCTGGCTATTTCCACTTCTGATCAGGCAGGGATCAGGAACCATAACAGCTCAGCAATCATTTCCCCCCTCAATCTCAATAGTTAAATCTGTGCACTTGCTGGGTTTAGACGCCCGTATTTGCAGTGTATTTTCGGGAACTGATTCTGTGGCCCCTGTCCACAGAATGCTCAGGACTACGCTGTGTCTGTCACCTCCCTGAAATGCATGGCCTCGCATGCTCTCTGCCACAGATCGATGAAATGTCTACTTTTCTTGACCTGTCTCTTCCCGTTTGTTTCCTGTCCCGTACCTTGTCGCTTTGGGTTTTTCTTTCCTTGTCTATTCTCTTGCTGTTAGTCGTATTTATTTTTCAATTCATTCTAGTGTGTCCTGTATCTGGTTGCTTTTAACGTGTCCTTTGTATGTTTTTTTTTTAGTTTTTTTGCTACTTTTAGGTTTTTTTCTCTTCACATCCTCGCCTTTGATTTTTTGTTTCGATTTTATGTGTTTGTGACTATGGTTTACTTTTTTACTGTTTGTTCTGCACATTGTGAGTTTCCAAATTTTCTTTGTGTGTGTGCTGTTATCACGATGTCTAAACTTTTTTTATTATTAATTCTCTTCTGTATAGTATGATGTTGCTTTTTAATTTTTTTCTGTATGTACTTTTATCAAGTAGACTATTTATTTTTTATTTCATCCTGGTCCGTGATGTATTCTGGCCGTCTTTAAGTTTTCTTTCTTTGTCTGTTTGTTCAGTTTGTAGGGTTTTTTTTTAATTATTTCCTTAGTTTTCTTAATTTTGCGGCTTTAAAAACATTTTTAATTTTTTAACAATGCTACCATGTAGTCTCTCTTTCTTTTTTTTTTTTCCCCTGTCTTTTGGGTCTTCTTTTGATTTTTTAATTTTCTTTCTATGTCTTTGGTTTTTAGCCTGCTCTCCCAGCATTTTTGTTTTTCCCTCCTTATTTGCTTCCTTTTTTTAATTTCTTTCTGTAGGTACCTTATCTAATTTTCCATTCTTATTTTAATTTTTTTTTTTTTTCTGACTCATACCCTTTCGCTTTTAACATTTTAAACCAAACCCTTACAGAAGATAACTGCATGTGACTGCAAACAGTTCATACTTGCATCAGAGTTTCTTGGGTGCAGGTCTCAGACTTTCACGGAACTTTACATTCTTTATGCCTCACCATCTCGTTACAGCTGAGGAAACTGAGGCGCAGCATGACAACAACTAAAATCTTCAGAGTTGTCTGCCCATCCTCAGTCCAGTCTTTGGCAGACAAAGTATTATTATTTATTCTGGTCTTTCAGTCTGAAGTCGGTAGGAGTGACTGGTGCTTAGCTTTTCTAAAGGCAGCCCTCCGCTGTGTTGTTTAGGTACCCAGAGACAATGTATGTTTTTAAAAGCTTGGGCGTAACTGTGGTCCCAGAAACCATGGGTCAAGGAAGTGGCAAGGCCATGCCAGCCACTGGGGGTGAGTTAAAATTCTGAAATTTCATTTCCCAAAAATCACATGAAATTTAATAAACTTACAGTTAAAATACCTGTGAGTTCAAGTCTACCTGCTATAAAACATGGTGACTATAGATCCAGACAGGCTTCATGTTCACCTGCGGGCGCTGTGCTCTCTCTTTCTGCCTCTGCTTGCAGTTTCTGCCCTGTGGAGGTATAAGGTCCTTGCTGATCTCCACCCTGCACCGCTTCCCAGCGATCACGCACAGCACGTGCCTACCAGGCGTAACCCATGATCCTGGAAGACGTGTGTTTACAAGGGCTGGCCAGGCTCCTTCACAGCTGTCCGAAGGCCCTAAGCCAGCTCTTACGTTTTAAAAGAGACAATCCAGTCCTTATCCATAAGTTCAGCATACTGTAGCACTGGGATCCTGATGGGGAAAGCTTTGGTCCCTCAGGAGAGACCAGATAATGCTTTGTTTCACAGGGATTTCTCCTTGTCTTTCCTTTCCTTACAGGGTGTTTTATGAACTCAGCTGCTGCAGAGTGGGGACAAGAGGCTGAAACGGAAAGACCGTCTGACGAAGCCTTCGTTCAAAGTCACATCTTTGGCTGTGCCCTTCTCGCCGAGGTGGACTGGTGGGCTTCATTGGTGAGAGGGGCTGGTCTTTGGCAGACAAACCTCAGACTGAATCCTTGGCAGGAGCAGCCATGTTGGTGATGGAATTAAAAGTTGCACTTTAAAATAATTTCTAGGCCCCATGTTTATGATGAATAAATTCTGTGCGTTTGCTGCAAGCAGAGAGGATAAAGAGTATTCTTGTGATACGGTCTTGCTCATCTCAGTTGCTCGGTGGACATAAACTGCCCCAAAAGACAACTGCTTCTGCATCAGCTTTAAGTATTTCTCTGCTGTATTTGCCTCAGCTGGAGTGTCTGGGATGTGGTTATTCTGCAAGTATTGCCCTTGAGGGTGTTTGGGGTGAATACGCTTGGGATAGAGTTTCCAAGCAGGAAAATTCAAATAAACAGCCACTTTGAGGTGAAAATTAGAGAGTTCATGTTACACCCACCTCTTGAATTTGTAACTGACTATTCACCCTGAAAAGCTGATTCTAAGAACTCAGCATGTCCTGTCAGGAGCAGAATAATACCACAGAAACCATGGCCAGCTTGAGTCTTGAATATTGAGACTTGTGATTAACTTCTCAGGAATGTATCTGGAGCAAGTCATATTTTAGGGGCTTTTTTTAGGTAATTATTTCAAACCTTGAATCTGTGAATGAAGATTGTAAACAGTTCTCAGACAAACATCTTAGAGAAAGACATGAAATGTGTCAAATAAGTAATGGGTTCTGACCTGTTCACTCATGTGTAATGTGCATAAATGCCTGTTTTGGCCACACAGGAGGAATAAGCTGCAAAGGGAGCAATCGGATCTCTCCATGAAGTGATGGAGGTCAAAATGGCAAACCTTAAATAGCTACAAGCTCACTCAGCCCATGGACAGATCAGCAACCGCTAGAACTCAGCCAAATTGCTTCCTGAGTAACTAAGATGCCTCTTGCTGAGTTTAATGAAATGTCGTTGCAGTTTCCATAGCACAGGCCCCATCCTGTATCGTCCCTGGCCACGCTGTTCTCCAGCACATAGCCGCACTCTGTAAATCCTGCTGCGACAGCCGGCGTTGGGTTGCAGCTGGTTCATCCAGCCACATCCCGTTAGGATTCTATTATCTGGTTAAGGAGGTTTTTTGAAGATTCTCTTAGAAAATGAAGGAGACATGTTCTGCAGCGACTGCACAGTGAGCTCCGCGGGCAGCGGGTCAGGGGGGGTTGTCTGCTAAGCAGGATGCTTGCCTTGGCTGTGGGCTCAGTTTCTCGCTCTGACACAGATTTCATCACGTTAAAGTGAGATTGAGTCCAGCTTCCTGCCTGAAGGGATGATGGGGCGCAGAACTATGTTTCAGATTGGAAAATAGTCTTCAAAATGGCATTATATGGGCAAATCAGCCCATATAATACAGACCGCCTGGAAGAAAAGCTCTGATCTCTCCGTCTTAGCGTTGCCGGGGATCCCAGCTGAACGCAGCAGCCCAGGTGTCCATAATGACATTCCCAGTTACAAAGAAGGGGGTTGTGAATGTACAGAGGGCAGGGAGAGGAATAGGGAGTACAAAGCCACTTCTGAGGACTCGCTGTAGAGCCTCAGCCTTCGCGCTGCAGTGACAAGCCTTGGAGTAACAAGGAACTCAGTTCAGATGCTGCCTTTCGGGGTCACATTTCAGTAGCAGCAGCAAACTGATCTCCGGGGGGTTCGGGAAGGAGCGGTATCCGGATCAGAAAGCCCTGCTGAAGGATCACAGGGATATATAAAGGTCCAACCCCGGAGACTCCAAGATGGTTTTGCATTTATTAGTCATTTAAAAAATAATGCTGGTTCTGTAATGAAAGCTGCATCCTCATTCTCAGCTGTTGTCTGTGCCTCACTTGGGGAGGATCAGTGTATTCCTGTGAGGGCTGGAGGGGTGTGGGCTGTACGGAGAGACGACCAGTCTCTAACCAAACAAGGGCAGATCGCTGCTTGTGAGGCATGGAGGGTCTGATGGGGAAGATGCCAAGTGCTTTCAAATCCCAGAAGGTGCTCAGGGAGTCATGAGTCCTGCAGAAGGCAGTCTGTGTGGTTATACGATCAAAAATGCTACGGGGAACTGCATGCACGTGAAAGCAAAGCTGAAGTCTTTCTGGTGTCTAGCTTTCCAGTTGTCTGCTTTCCAACTGTAACACTCTTTTAATGCAAGGAATTATGGAGGGAAAACAAACCGCCCTGAAACTTCTGAAGGGTTTTTTGTTTTAAAGGAAAAAGAGGGGGAAAAAATCCCCTGCAACCTCTAGCATGTGGCATCAAATTGACCCCGCACAGACCGTTGGCAAGGCTGGGAATTTTTAATCCGTAGCACAGACTTTGGCCACTTGAGCTCATGGAGAGACCCCGAGCTCTGACGAGTGTCTCTGCCCTAGGTGGACCAGTCGTACAGAGGGCTAAGGCAACTGTTCACTGAGGTTTAGCTGCGTCTGCCGGCAGCAGAAGAGTGTTAACAGTCAGAAAACAGGGCTCTGCCCACATCTGGAAGGGAGCGGCGACATGGCAAGCACACCTGCCCATCCTTCCTTAGTTCTCCAAACGTGTCTGACGTGGAGATCAGAGATAGCCAAAACCCGCAGACCCACCCGAAACCTGAAGCAGGCCTATCAGTCAGTCTTCCCCTAGCCCCAGCCATCAACCTCAGGGCTCTGTGTCTAGTTCTGGCCAAGGACCACCACCAGCCACATCCCTAACGCTTAGCCAGAGACCATCAGGAGCCACAACCTCATCCTGGACAGGGATGGCTCCCAGTCCCCTGCAGTGGGACTGGGCCAGCCCCGACTCAGTTCCAGCCCCAGCTTGGGACTGTCCCTGGATGAGTCCCTTCCAGCACAGGCCTGGGGCTTCTTTCCACCCAATCTGGGTCCAGTGCCGGGCTCCCCAGTTCAGGAGAGATGGGGAACGGCTGGACAGTGTCCAGCGGAGGGCAACGAGGATGGCGAGGGCAGTGGAGCATCTGTGCTGTGAGGAGAGGCTGAGAGCCCTGGGGCTGTTCAGCCTGGAGAGGAGAAGGCTGGGAGGGGATCTCATCAGTGCTGATCGATATCTGAAGGGTGGATGTCCAGAGGACGGGGCCAGGCCCTTTTCAGTGGTGCCCAGCGACAGGACAAGNTGAGGGTGCCCGAGCCCTGGCCCAGGCTGCCCAGGGAGGCTGTGGGGTCTCCTTCTCTGGAGAGATTCCAACCCGCCTGGATGCGTCCCTGTGCCCCCTGCGCTGGGGGCTCCTGCTTTAGCGGGGGGTGCTGGGGGATCTCCAGAGGGACCTTCCAACCCCTGCCATGCTGGGATTCTGTGGTCCTCGGCTGACCCACCATCCATAGCCCTGGACAAGAACACCAGTAAAACCACAGCCCTCCTCCTCACCACAGGCTACGATTACCACGGTCTCAATGCAGGCAATCAGCAGCATCATTAGCAGGTCTGCAGGGCCTTCGCCGCATGCGTTTGGGAGAAACCTGCTGGAATCCTCCATTCGTGCTGCGGGCACCTCCTGTTGGCTTCACTCTGCCTGTAACAGGAGCACAGCAAGACAGAGCAGGCAGGAGAGATGCTCTGCCATTCCTCCTCCCTTGTTTCCCTTTTTCCCACGCAGTTGTGTACCTCAGCCTTGGCAAAATGAACCACACAGATTACCTGCCTGCTCGGAGTGACACGCGGAATTTCAGTATCTATTTTTACGTATCTAATCCCCGAATACAAGCTGCCCCAGTTAAACCAAATCTGCTTGGAGGATCCCACCAGCTGGATGGCACTGGCCAGGAGCTGCTCCCACCGGCTGGTCCAGGACAGACCCCGGAGCAGTGGATGGCAGGAAGGAGATGACACAATGAGATGTAATTACTGAGGGCTCCCCCCACCCCCGAAAGCTCATTAGCAAATCAGTGTGTGTGCGAGATGCGAAGCAGTTGAAACAGAGATTAATATTGCCCCGGGCATAGCAAAAATTATCTTCAGCTCCTAGGATCAGGTGGAGTATGCACGTTGAATCCTCTTTTTAGCATTTCCTAAACGCGGCTTTCAAACAAAGGCCCCTAAATACACATTTTAAACAAAGACACTAATTTCTGTTGAAATATCGTCCTCAGCTGGGATAATCGGAGGCGCCGGAGCAAGGTGAGCAGCCGTCTGGCACCCCTCCCCGCTGCGGAACCGCAGGAGCAGCACTGTGTGCGCAGGAGGACGGGAAAGCTCATCTCTTCGTCTAATGAAGCTGCATGTGGACTCCCTGACAGCAAAGTGGCACCCAGAGGCTCAAGACCCCATGATTTATGTGGGTTTTCTGGTGCTTTCACAGGGTTTTTTTCCTCCCCTGCACGATTTACAAGGTGCTGCACTCCTTAGCCTTTCTCCTGCTAGGTGCCACGGAGCAAGGTCACGCATGTTTTATACAAAATGGTGTGGTTTTTCACTACGTCCAAGGTTTCTCCATCACTCCTTTGTGCCTCATCCCCAAATTCACCATAGATTTCTCTGTGTCAGTTCCTTGAGTTACAGATTCAGGGACTAAAGGAATAATTACTGGGCTCCGTTAGGAAAAAAAAAAGTAAGATTTCAGGCCATAGGTGATTGTAGTTTCTGCAGCTGAATAAATCATAAAAAACTGACAGAGGATAATGGATTTAATGAATAGCTATGATTAAGTCTGAGGGTATTTTTAAATAATTTCAAAAACTGTTACTCTAATCCCTCCGTGGCTGGCAGAAACGATGCTGCTCAGAAGATAAAATTAGTTCCTTAACGTTCAGCCTGGTGTGGAGTTACAGGCCCTCCAGGGCTGTGCTGGTTTCCTGGGGCATCCGCTTACACCGTCTGCCTAACGGACATTAACAGCTGCGTTTGGCAAGCGGGAGAGGGCTCCCACCGCTCTCCCTGTTAGCTGCTCTCCTTCCTGGCGCCCAGTTAGCTCGGCAGGAGCTCCCACCGACTCCAGCCCGGCCGACGGCATAATCAGTTGGTGTCACACTTCACGGTGTTACCCGCTTTGCAAGCCCTCTTCCCGCACAGCAATTCCCTTCTCCTTAATTCCCAGGGAATTCCCAGCTCTGCAAGGCCTCTTCATCAATCAATATAAATCTCCTCTGTATAACATCAATGCGTCCTTTTTTTGATTTTTTTTTTCTTCCCCAGCACCTACATTTCTGAGCGAGCAATCCGGTTTCTTGGCTGGAAAACGGCACTGAGGAACACTTTGCCTTGAAAAGCACCGCACAGAGGGACGAGTTTTCTGTTCTGTATAACCTCATAGAAGTGTTAGGCGTGAATAATCTACTTGTTCAACCAAGCGAAAGCTCCTAGCAAACTTGACCTAGGATCACAGGAATCGACGTGTCCCATGGTGCAGCGGGCGACCGCGGCGGAGCTGGTATTTATCAAACCCACTTTAACAGGCCAAATTCCTGGGTATTAGGGAGAAAATTAAGCTGCCTT
The DNA here is from genome assembly GCA_013398225.1 of Steatornis caripensis. Lineage (NCBI taxonomy): Eukaryota > Metazoa > Chordata > Aves > Caprimulgiformes > Steatornithidae > Steatornis > Steatornis caripensis. The sequence continues at coordinate 20,638 of VZSC01002082.1, read as the reverse complement.
TAAGACAGGCTTCCCTCCTCCTGATGCTACCCCATCGCAGAGCCCTGGTACGCTCCTGTATCGACCGCAGGGACAAGGCACTGCGCTGGGCACCAGTTTGCCCTGACCTGCCGTAACTGCCGGCAACACACGATGCGATGCCGCGCTCCCACCCCCCTCAGGGCCACCTGTCCTCCTTGTCTACCAGCTCTAACGATTGCGTGGCCACAGCAGGAGTTGTTTCAACCAAACTGATGGAAAACCATACTTCTTTCTTTCTTTTCGTGGGTTGCTTTCCTTTCGAATGGGCTGTCTGAACTGATGCGTCCCCACAGCTGCCCAGCTGCAGAGGAGTGGGAGGAGAAAAGCAGAGGAGGGGGAGAAAAGCAGGACCACTTTTTTGAGGCCGCTACACTAAATTAGGGGAAACAACAAGCTGCACCTTGAGCCTCGGAAAATCCAGCTGCGGTGCTCGGCTTTGCCTCTGGCTCAGCAGTAAGCCAGGGATAACAATAAATCCCTTCTCCCACCTTCTGCATGTCCTGATTAGATAGACTGTAACAGACGCGGGCTGTCTCTTGTTATGTGCTTATTTAGCGCCTGGCACAATGCAGCTCTGATCTCGACTCAAACCCACGGCTGCTGCACCAACAACAGGACTGAAACGAATCTCGTGGCTGGCGCTGGGGACGTCACCGGCCGCCTAACGGCTGCCTCTCCCAGAGGAACTGGTGCGGGGTGCGGAGTTGGAGCTGCCTTTCTCCAGGATCGTGCGCCAGGAGGATGCATCCCAACCGAAAAAGGAGGAATTTCCAGGCTCCATCCCTGCCGCGCTTGGGAATTGCCCCGCATCCACCAGCAGTTACCTCTGCAGCTGGTTCAGGAACCCACACGGGTATTCCCTTGGTGTTACTGTAACTAATAAGTAAAACTAATTTGTTGATGGTAACTTAATGGATTACATTAGAGCAGACAGAGAAAATACGCTGTCTGCGAGCGGGCGTTCAGGGGGTTGGCAGGAATCCCTACCTTTGCTCGCTCTCTGTCAGGTGAGCATTTCTGTTCGCAGGGGGATTGCTCCGACCAGCTGCTGTGGCCGTGCAACCTCCTGCGATGGAGCCTGGGCTGTTGCCGCCTCGTCCCACCCCGCCGCAGACATGCCACATGCTGACATCTTCGCTGACCAGGACCTTTCTCCACGTACAGTGAGGGTAAACCTATTAAAGAGACGTGAAAAAAACAGAGGAGGGAAAAATGAGTGCTTTTATCGCAGGGCTTAAAACTGGTATTTTCAAATCTGCCACCAGTCACAGTCTAAGGAGCGCGCAGTGCCGCGGCGGGAGNGCTTTGCCTCTGGCTCAGCAGTAAGCCAGGGATAACAATAAATCCCTTCTCCCACCTTCTGCATGTCCTGATTAGATAGACTGTAACAGACGCGGGCTGTCTCTTGTTATGTGCTTATTTAGCGCCTGGCACAATGCAGCTCTGATCTCGACTCAAACCCACGGCTGCTGCACCAACAACAGGACTGAAACGAATCTCGTGGCTGGCGCTGGGGACGTCACCGGCCGCCTAACGGCTGCCTCTCCCAGAGGAACTGGTGCGGGGTGCGGAGTTGGAGCTGCCTTCCTCCGGGATCGTGCGCCAGGAGGATGCATCCAACCGAAAAAGGAGGAATTTCCAGGCTCCATCCCTGCCGCGCTTGGGAATTGCCCCGCATCCACCAGCAGTTACCTCTGCAGCTGGTTCAGGAACCCACACGGGTATTCCCTTGGTGTTACTGTAACTAATAAGTAAAATTAATTTGTTGATGGTAACTTAATGGATTACATTAGAGCAGACAGAAAATACGCTGTCTGCGAGCGGGCGTTCAGGGGGTTAGCAGGAATCCCTACCTTTGCTCGCTCTCTGTCAGGTGAGCATTTCTGTTCGCAGGGGGATTGCTCCGACCAGCTGCTGTGGCCGTGCAACCTCCTGCGATGGAGCCTGGGCTGTTGCCGCCTCGTCCCACCCCGCCGCAGACATGCCACATGCTGACATCTTCGCTGACCAGGACCTTTATCCACATACAGTGAGGGTAAACCTATTAAAGAGACGTGAAAAAAACAGAGGAGAGAAAAATGAGTGCTTTTATCGCAGGGCTTAAAACTGGTATTTTCAAATCTGCCACCAGTCACAGTCTAAGGAGCGCGCAGTGCCGCGGCGGGAGCGCGGGGTGAGGGGCGGCAGGGTGGGAGAGAGCAGCCACAAAGAAAACCTCTAACCTGGAACCGCAGCTTTTCATACCTGTCACGATGTGGATTTTCAGCTTGAGCACACACGGCTGAGCTCAGGGGACACCGTCATGTAGATTTAGGTTTATCTCCTTTCCTTTCCATTAGCTTTGATACCCTCTTATTATGCTGAAAACTGGATATTTTTTTTTTCGATCCAGCGGTCGTTCCCTTTCCCGTTGGGCAAATATCGATCTGCCCGTGTCCTCAGAGTGGGGTTGAAATGCACCAGTACAGGTTGGGGGCTGAGCTGCTGGGGAGCAGCTCTGCGGAGAAGGACCTGGGAGTGCTGGGGGACAGCAGGGTCACCGTGGGCCGGCAATGGCCCTCGGGGCCAGGAAGGCCGAGGGTGTCCTGGGGTGCATTGAGAAGAGTGTGGGCAGCAG
>VZSC01002082.1:0-17322 GCA_013398225.1 Steatornis caripensis | reverse complement strand
CCTGTGCCCCCTGCGCTGGGGGCTCCTGCTTTAGCGGGGGAGCTGGGGGATCTCCAGAGGGACCTTCCAACCCCTGCCGTGCTGGGATTCTGTGAAATCAGCCCCGCTCATCCACTGCCTTCTCGTGGGGCCGAGCGCTCAGCGGTGCCACCTCTACTGCCATCAGCTGCTGAAGCGAAGGCCGGGGGGTTCCTAATCAATTTGCACGCGTTTTTCCCTCTCTCCACCCTCTCCCTCCCTACGCCGGCAGTGACAGAGCAACTGAACAGGATGGGTCTGATTGCACTTGGCAGGTGGAGAGGGAATAGAAAGGGCAGCGAGGGAAAGCACAGCCCTGGATAACGATAAACTTCGCGCAGCCTCGTCGAGCATCCAGATCCTGCAGCACCTTGGGCGAGAGAGCTCGCCAGGCAGAGGAACAAATGCTGGGGGCCAACGTATGCGGGAGGCTGCCCCCGCTTATCTTGGGGCATGATTTTAAGCCAATTTAATTAAACTGCTTGGCAAGGTTGTGAGGACTCATCTATTTCAGCTTGAACCAGGCCTGTTTTGATTTAGCGTTGGCTGATTAGGAATTAGCGGAAACAAACCGCTCAGAAAACAAAATTAGAGGGTGCACACTAACTTTTGCACCAGATTAAGTTGAATTAAAAAGCAATTGAAATGTAATTTTCCTGTCTCAAGCAGCCAAAAAACAAGATAATGCAACCAGTGGCACTTGAAGCTTAAAAACACAGCATCTAGGATTAGCACAACTGGCTTTTTAATGCCCACAAACAACAGATTTATCTGAAGGTCTTCTCTCAACACCCCCCGCCGCCCATCATCTTCTGCACAAACCTTCGTACAACTCATTTCGTTTGCCTTGAAAGGGAGAACGGGGCTGACCCCGGGATTTGAATCCATGACTTAGAGTGTCCTGGGTATCACACAGCGTATTTCCATGGGTATTTCCATGCTGGAAATAGCCGCACAGTGAATTGGTTGTTCCCCGTAGCTCTCGTAATTCAGTTTGGAAGGGCTCCCGTGTACACGGCTGGCAGGGTACGAAGGCCCAGGCGGTGCTTGCGGTGTGCGGAGGGTGCAGACCCCCGGGCTGCTTCCGCCTGCCTCCTACTACCACCTTGCTCCCACCTTCCTGCAGCAAGCCCAGGCGCCTGCTCTGAGTTACTCCCTCGCAGGAAAAGGTGTCAAGTAATTTAAAATCAGGTTTTAATTAAATATTTTAATACCTGCTTTCCCCACCCGTTTGGCAAACTCTGCTTCTCCTCTCCCCATGGGCTGGACCAGGCTGGCACCTCTGCACACACGGAGGTGTACGGAGTGGGTTGTACGGGGCTTTGCTAAAAACGGCGATGGTTTGCAAAACTGGGATGCCTTTAGCACTTCAGAGTCCCCAGAACTGCCCGCGGTGCCGTAGCCAAGCCCGCTGCGAGCCGTTATTTTGAGCGCAGGGATGCTGTGGTGGCAGTTGGCCGGAGCAGTGGCACGGGCAGGAGGACAGGCTGTGCAAGCAGCCCGAGCATCAGCGTGTAACTGGTGTTACGGCACCGAAAAAGCAAATGTTCTCTTGAGGAAAGCTGAAGGAGACTGTGATAGGCACATAATGTAGCGTGGTAAGAGCTGCCCAGCAGCTCCTGGCCCAAATCTAAAGGACTCGTGAAGATAATAGGTTCCTGCTGGGTTTCTCTCTGCGCTACCTCCTGCCACAGCCCCCAGGCTCCTGCCTGTGCCAGCCAGCAGCTCAGCACCTGATGCTGCTCTGAGTTTCTTAATCCTGCCTCAACCCGCTTGCAACTTCCGCATGGCTGGTTCCCTTCAGCTACTGCCCGGATCCATGGTCCTGGTCCCTGCTAACCCAATGCGGTTGCTCTCCCAGCCTGCATGCCCACCCACAAGGACCTTCTAGCTGCCCAGGCCAAAAAGGGGCATCTCCAGGCTGCCCATCCCCTGTGCAGCGATAGGGAGGCAGCATCCAGCCTGTCCCCTGCGTTATGGGACGTCGTACGGGTGCAGGCTAGCAACTCCCATGAAGGATCTGGCCACAAAAACGGCCAAAGTGGGCTAAGTATAAATGCATGGAGGAAACGTGGTGGGGTGAGCATGGTAGCCCGGGAGGGAGGGCGGCTCGGGAGGGAAGGCATCACCATCCATCCTCGCCCAGGTGCATCCAGGTGGCCATGGCAAAGGAGCAGGTGGAGATAATGGGAGGCTGTCCTGGGCAGAGCCAATCATGGAGGTGAAGCTGGGGGTACGTGGCTCCATGGGGGCAATAAAAGAGGCAGTCTAGGGGTGGGGGGCTATGAGAGAGGGTTGAGGTGAGTGGCTTTCCTCTTCTTTGGGGTGGTGGGTTTGCTCCTGTCTACCCCATGATGAGTATGGGGCTGTGCTGGGTCTCCTGCTTGGCTGGTGTTGGTATGGGGGTTGCGGTACACGTTGGGTGGGGTGGAGGAAGCTCCCCAAAAGAAGCCTTTGGGGGGTTACCCTCCTCTGTTGGAGTGGAAATAGAGGAAGGGGTGGTGAAGAAGTCTTTGAGGCCTGGGTGTAGGGCTTAAGGCTACGGGGAGTAATTGGCTTGAGCCAAGATGTGGCTCCTCCTGGCCCCTCTGAGCTGGGTGAGCTCTGCAGTTTGGCGGCTGGCTGCTGTGTTTGGGGAAGAGCTGATGCTGCTGGTATCCAGCCTTGGTTGCTGGGGTAGGAAATGGGGAGATAGACAGGATAAAAACAAATGAACCCAAAACCACTTTAAACTTAGAAAGATGAAATAGGGGGAGTTCTTGGAAGCTGAGCTGAGGCACGGGTGTTGGCTGTAAGCCTGGAGGGAAGGTAGCGATGGACCTTCCTATGCCAGTGTGTTTATGCACAGCCCGGCTTTAGGGGGCCCTTGGTGGTGTCTGGCTGCTCTGAAAGCACCACTGCTGCTGGGTGGAAGCCTTGCTTTTTCTGCCAAAAACTGTCTGAAGGCCTGCTCCTGGTCTTATTTGTGTGTATGTCTGTGTGTCTCTCTCTGAGAGGTTTAGAATTGGTTTTACCTGTCCCTACTTAATGTTTTTCACCTGGTAGCCCTTACTAGTAGCTGGGTTTCTGGGGGAACTCTTTGCTAAATTGAACTTAGTCACTTCATCCCGCTGCATGTGAGCTTGTGTCTTTGGTACTGGGGGGCTGTGTCTTGGTGTAGGAAGCCAAGCTGGGCTGTGCGGTGGGGTAGGAGAGCAGGCTTGGATGTAGCTACTTGTCCTTAAGGTGGACCTTTTGGAGCCAAGAGGCCTTGTCAGGCTTGAGCTCTGTGTCCATGTGAACCTAAAAGCCCTGGGATCAGCACTGGAGGAAGGTGGTATGACTGTAACTATGAGAAGTGGTGTGTCCAGCTTCCTCGGGGGATCACAGCAGGAGCTGTAATTTTTGCAGCCTGATGTTAAGTGGTAGTTTGTGCTCACATTTAGTTCAGTGGCTCAGCTGCAGTGCACGAGGATCCTGCTCAGCCCTGCTTGGGGTAGGGGACCTCCAGCCCTTTCTGGGCTGGTGGGGGAGGAAATTGTTGTTGGTGGGAGCGTTGGGGAGGGGTGTTCCCTGGATCCCTCTGTGGATGGAGGTGGATGTTCTTGGTGCTCTGTCCTGAACCCCAGAAGGACGTGAAGGCTTTCAGCTGGCACCTCTCTCAAACCTGCCAAGATGCCAGTCGTGAATGAGCTCAGTGAGCGGATGAGGAAGTTCAAGAACAAGGGCAAGGACGCAGCTGTAAGTACCCACTCACCCGCCTTTGCCATCCCTTTGGAAAATGGCCCCCACTGGGAGTTTGCCTGTTGGCAGGAGCTGGCGTGAAGGCTTCTGAAGGGCAATTGCCCCCAAGCCTACCTGTATAGGGTCGCAAAGCAGGGGTGGGATGCCTCTGCCAGCAGGGATGCTCGGTTTAGCTTTTGAGATGTGGTGTGGAGCTGGCTGGGCTGCAAGCGGTGTGGTGGCACAGGCAAGGGGGATATGAGATTTGCACGGGTGCCTGAGCTGTGCTGGGGAAGGGAGGTAATCCAGCCCCTCCTGCTGACCTCTCAGCAGCAGCAGTTATCCCTGTGGAGAGGGGGCTGGTATGGGATGACAGACCACAGGACCTGTCAACTTGCTTTAAGCCAGTAGAGATGAGGATTTGCCTTTCAGGTTCAGCAAACTGACTTTTAAAAACAGCTACTGGTTGCTGGTTCATCCAGCATCCCATGTCCCTGGGAGGCACTAAGGGAGAGGCTTTATTCTGTCCCGTCTCCTGTGTAACTCTCCAAGCATGGCAAGGAGCTGCCCTGAGAGCAGATGCTGGCTCTCTGCCTTCCCCACTTAGGAGAGAGGGTTACAGAACTGAGGTGAGCCCCTTGGGGAATTGGGTGATGCAGACACCGGTGGGGTGGTCCCTTCTCCCCGCCAGGCCCTGCGGAGGCAGAGAGTGGAGGTGAACATTGAGCTACGAAAGGCCAAGAAGGATGAGCAGATCCTGAAGCGCAGGAGTATATCATTCAGTTTGATGGAGGAGAATCTGTCTCCAGGAGAAGAGAAAACAAATCAAGTGAGTGCTGGGTGCTCTGCACTGAACTGATTCGGTGCTTGGACCACTACCAAGACCAGCTCAAGTGACCTGGGTTAAAGAGCCAGTGCCATTCCTGATTGCCATGCCCGGTGCTGGGGAGTGTTTTAGACTGCCTAGCCCTTGTTCTGGGTTATTTTGCATGGAGATGATGTCCTTTGTGGCTTCTCTCAATGGCAGGTAGAACTGGCTGGTGCTCTGGCTTGCTGGGAGCTGGCAGAGCTGCTGTCTGGCTCCCTGTGCAGTGAGGGGTAATTACGGAGCTCACAGGCCCATTACGGTGTGTCAGTGACTCTTTCTGTGCCTGATTATAAGGATTAGTTGCCTCGAAGGCTTTTGTGGATTCTGTTTCTCTGCCTCATCTCGAAACTACATTGCATAAAGAATAGACATTGCTTAGATATGAAGTGGTGACTGACTCGGGTCTAGACAGCTGATTGATCGTGGAGATTAAACTGGAGGGAGTCCTGGCTTGCCGTCTGACTCTGAATCATTCCCTGTGACACAGATTATTCAGCTGTCCTTGAAGGAAATCGTTGAAGCTGTGAATGGGAACAATGCTGAGCTCCAGCTGCAGGCTACGCAGGCCACCAGGTATGCTGGCTGGCTGCTGTGTGCTCAGAGGGAGGTGGCTGGTGGAGCTGCGGTGGGTCCTGTTGGCAGAAGGCATTTCTTCCCTTTGAAGAGCTCTCTGAAGGCATGATGAAGGGGGAAGGACCCTGGTAACCCAAACTGCTCTGAGGGACTTCAGCCGATGCCTGTTTTGTGCCCTGTGTGCCTTGCTTGGCTCCATCACAGCCCTGGGCAGTGCCCATGGTGGGGACCTGTGTGGTTGAACTCAACCAAGGGGTTGTCTGTGGCTCCTGGGGCTGCCCCCCCTCACTGTGCCTGTGCTGGGGCAGGGACCATGTCAGCTCCTGCCAGCTGGTGAGGTGCTTGGGAAGAACCCAAGGGCCAAAGGCTTGAGCAGGACAAGGGCTAGAGAGCCTGGCTGTGTGAGGGCCACTGCGCAGGACTGTCACCACCTGGGTGGGGGTAGGAAGGATCACAGGGTGCCATCATCACCCAGCTGGCAGCAGGAATGTCTCCCAAGGGTGCAGGAGAGGCTGCGTTGCTGCTGGTGCTGCCTTGGCTGGCTAGAGCTGCCACACCAGCAGTCTGCCTGTGTGCTGTCCCCAATGGCCATGAGGGCATCTGCCCACGGTGAGCACATCAAAAGCTTTGCTCCCAAGGTGTTAACCACAGACTGGCAAGAGCAGACTGTCCCTAGAGGGGCAAGTCATGACTTATTCCCTAATGTGCTGTGCAGAGCTGGCTTTCTGCCCACCCAAACCAAGGCTGCCTGTGCCTGAGGTGCCCTGGCAGCGCACCGTGCCGTGGTACAGTGGCAGCTCTTTGTGCTTCACACCTTCATGCTCCCCTCTGCCAGCACGCGCAGCGGTCGAGTGAACCAGGCTGAAAGTGTTTCTTTTTCTGGCTTTCTCTGACTTGATCACTGCCCTGATCCCACCTCCCAGGCAGCTGCACCTGCTTCTGTGCTGGTGAGAGGCAGGAAACAGCAGCGGGGGAGGTTGGTCACTTTGAGCTTTTTAGCTGGAAAAGCTGTCTGTGAAATTTCATTTTTAAATGTGAGCACTGGCCTGTGCAGGGCTGGCCAGGGCTCCTGATTGAGGAGTGGCAGAGGCAGGCTTGTGGGCTGTAGAGAGAAATTGCAGAAATTGATTTTTTCACCGTCTCAAAGTCCCGCAAGGTGGGAAGCGTGGAATAATGTCATGGTCCCAAAAGGATGTGTGAAGCATTGCACTCTAACAGGCACCCTGCTGTTGCTTCAGCATCATCTTAGATGTGTCTTCTGCAGAACCCTCTCCATGGCAAATCCTCTGCCACAGGGTTTGCTGACATGGGATGCTGAACAAACATCTCTTAGGTGCTGCTTCCCTCGCAGGCCATGACCTTGTATGTGGCTGCAGGGTTATGGTCTATTGTGGCACCACATAGGGCTTCTCATAGTGGTCTCCTCTCTTGCAGGAGAATGCTGTCCAGGCAGAAGGACCCCCCTATCAATTTGATCATCGAGCTGGGGATCATCCCCAGACTGGTTGAATTCCTGGCCTGTGCTGACAATGCTGCTCTGCAGTTTGAAGCAGCCTGGGCACTGACTAACATCGCCTCTGGCACTTCCGACCACACCAAGGCGGTGGTGGATGAAGGCGCCATCCCAGCCTTTGTCTCCCTCCTGTCCTCCCCGCACATGCACATCAGTGAGCAGTCAGTGTGGGCACTGGGCAACATTGCAGGTAAGCAGAGGTCTCCAGGCCCGGGGGCCATGTAGAGGGTCACTGCCCAAGCCAGTGTTGGGGAGCTAAAAATATGTTCCTCAAGATAGCCTTGTTTACCTGCAGCTTTGTCTCCAAGCTGCTGCCCCTATTGAANCAAGGTGGGAAGCGTGGAATAATGTCATGGTCCCAAAAGGATGTGTGAAGCATTGCACTCTAACAGGCACCCTGCTGTTGCTTCAGCATCATCTTAGATGTGTCTTCTGCAGAACCCTCTCCATGGCAAATCCTCTGCCACAGGGTTTGCTGACATGGGATGCTGAACAAACATCTCTTAGGTGCTGCTTCCCTCGCAGGCCATGACCTTGTATGTGGCTGCAGGGTTATGGTCTATTGTGGCACCACATAGGGCTTCTCATAGTGGTCTCCTCTCTTGCAGGAGAATGCTGTCCAGGCAGAAGGACCCCCCTATCAATTTGATCATCGAGCTGGGGATCATCCCCAGACTGGTTGAATTCCTGGCCTGTGCTGACAATGCTGCTCTGCAGTTTGAAGCAGCCTGGGCACTGACTAACATCGCCTCTGGCACCTCCGACCACACCAAGGCAGTGGTGGATGAAGGAGCCATCCCAGCCTTTGTCTCCCTCCTGTCCTCCCCGCACATGCACATCAGTGAGCAGTCAGTGTGGGCACTGGGCAACATTGCAGGTAAGCAGAGGTCTCCAGGCCCGGGGGGCATGTAGAGGGTCACTGCCCAAGCCAGTGTTGGGGAGCTAAAAATATGTTCTCAAGATAGCCTTGTTTACCTGCGCTGCTGCCCCTATTGAAACCTTCCAGTCCCTTCATGTGGCCTGGCAGCATTTGAGACCCTGTGTTGGTTCCTCAAGAGGATTTTGGCCAAAGCCAAGTGCAAGACTCTATCCTGCTGGGATGGTCTAACCCACTAGTGTTGTCAGTGGGGACAACAGAATGGGTCATGTCTAGTTAGCCTGCCACAAACTAGCCATGATGGCACTCCAGTCTACCTGGTAAATCCTTCCCACCTGAAAAGGCTAAATGGTGTATGGCTGGTAAGTGAACCTGGTCACCCAGCCCTGGCCTGTGGCTGCGGGTCTGATTGATTGCTATTTGATGTTGACTGCCTTGTGACTTGGGCAGATGCAATAAACAACCCTTTTTCATATGTGCAGGTGATGGTCCCCTATACAGAGATGCTCTTATCAATTGCAATGTGATTCCTCCCTTGCTGGCTCTGGTGTCACCTGTAACTCCAGTAAATAACCCTCATTTTCTTGACTTAATAGCTCTAAATCACTTGGGTAATGGGTGAGTGGTGGTCTATCATCTGCCTTTATAAACACCAAGCTGTTCGTATAATTGAGTGAGACCCTCTCCTAAGCTGCTCTTAATGACCCTGCCTCTTGGCTACATGCAAAGCTGGGATTGCCAAGCAGACGGTCTTCAAGTCGTAGCTTTTCTATCCAGCTTTGACAATCCTGAGCTAGGCAAAGATGAAACTGGTGCAAGGTAAACTTGCATATGCATGTGGAAGGGCTGAACTTGCCCTTCAAGCTTCCTCCTGCTGCTCTTTGGGTAGTTCTAAACTGCTGGGTTTGTGGCTTATCTCTGCCCTTCTGCAATGGTGCCTGCCTTGATGTGTTCTTGGTCTCTGGGGGAGACAGGCCTCCTTGGAGAAGCATAAGGTGGACTGAGAAGTTCCAGGGCTGTAACAGTGGTACTGATGCCTCCAGGTGTCCCACCCCTTGGTGTGGTGGAAGCTGTATGCTTTCTGTAGTTATAACTATGGCCTTTCTGGCTGGTGTTAAGAAAATACCTTCTAGGCCTTCTGTGACTTTATACTGCAAGATTTTTTTAAAAAACCTACAAATTTTTCTGGCTGGTCAGTTCCTAGCCCAACTCGCCCTTGTGTCTTAGGGAACCCTGTGGAAGAAACATGACAAAACACTGGTTCATACATATGCACATCTTGGTAGCTGTGATGCTTTGAACGTAGCTCCGCTGCTTTCCTGGGAGCACCCTTACTGGCATGAACTTCTGGATGATGCAACTTAATCAAATCCTTGAGGTGCCCTACTGCAGAACAATGAGCTGCTAATATTAAGAAAACAAATTCCTGATCTTGTCCAAAGAATGCTCTTTGAATTGTCCCATGGACCCATAAAATAAGTGATTTGGCACCTTTTTTAGTCATCATAGCTTGTCACACCATCAGACTTGAAGTCATTGGAACTTAATATTGGGAAGGAAGAGGATAAATCTACTGTCTTAGCCACTTACCTGTTTAGTCTCCTGTATTCAAATAAGCCTCAGTCCTTAAGGTGGCTGCTTCTGGCTACTTGATAACATCTCTGAGCTGTAGGGACCAGAAGCAGGGCGCTACCTCTTCTTCACTTGTTACTGCAGTGAGGATCTTACACCTCCCTTGTGTTTCAGGTTGGGTTCCTGAGGAACATCACATGGACACTGTCAAACCTCTGTAGGAACAAGAACCCCTACCCTCCCCTGGATGCGGTGAAGAAGATGCTGCCAGTCCTAATCTGCCTCGTGGAACATGAAGACAAGGACATTATTTCTGACTCCTGCTGGGCCATTTCCTATCTGACTGATGGCTCCAACGATCGCATACAAATTGTGGTGGATACAGGGATTCTGCCAAGGCTGGTGGAACTCCTGGCCAGCCAGGAGTTGACTGTTATGGTAGGAAACAATCAGCAGTCTCCAGCCTCGTGTCCCTGAAATGTAGGAATGTCTGAGGAGAGGGGAGTCATGTCTATTTACTGTATGTGGCTAGTGTGGCCTGCTGTCTTCTCAGACTGCAGTATTGATTGCCTGTTTGTCAAGCCACTGCTCTTGCTCCAGCTTTCTATGGCTAGCAGGCTGGATAGAAACTGTAAAGCTGCTTAGAGCAAAATAGGAGGACAACAGATCTGTAAATACAACAGTAATCACCCATGATGCTTTCCTTATTTGAAGGGTCAAGCACTTAGTGAGCGATCTTGCTGGACTTTCTGGCATGTATCCCTTGAGGTAAGGATTCTCCTCCTCTCCTTTAATCTCTGTCTAGACTCCAGCCCTCCGGGCCATTGGGAATGTCGTCACGGGGACCGATGAGCAGACCCAGGCAGCTATTGATGCTGGCATCTTGGCTGTCCTGCCCTGTCTCCTGCGCCATGCAAAGCCAACTGTACAGAAGGAAGCAGCGTGGACGCTCAGTAACATTGCAGCAGGGCCTTGCCGGCAGATCCAGCAACTCATCACCTGTGGGTTGTTGCCACCTCTGGTGGAGGTGCTTGAGAAGGTAAGGGATGGGTGCACATTGCTGCAGAAGCAACGCTGAGGTTCATGAGGGCCATGACGCTGCATCTCCGAAGCATGCAGCATGTGCCCAAGAGCCACCTAAGCAGCCTGCTTCAAAGCTGTTGGGATCCTTGGAACAGCTTGGGCACTCAGACTTGTTAGGGCACCTGCACAGAGGCACGGCTTGGTGACCACCCATCACTCAAAGTGCTGGGGGAGGTGGGCCAGTCCAAACTGAATACAAGGGAAATGGCTGTCCTTGCCTCGTGCTGGTCTTGGAGGGATGCTGAAGCTTGGGAGTGCCTTCTCTGTGCTGCTCTTCCAGGGGGACTTCAAAGCTCAGAAGGAGGCTGTGTGGGCAGTGGCCAACCTCACGACAGGAGGTACTGTGGAACAAGTGGTGGAGCTTGTCCAGTCTGGGGTCCTCAAACCTCTGCTCAGCCTGCTCTTGGCCAAAGACAGCAAAACTATCCTGGTCATCCTGGATAGCATTTCAAATCTCTTCCTGGTAAGTTCTCCTACAATACCTTGCACCCTTTCCACAGGGGAGCAGTGAGGTGTGAGCCATTGTGTGTCTAGGACAGCTCCTCCTACAGCAGCTGCTGATCTTGCAGGAGTAAGATTTCATGTCTGACTTGTTCTTGGACACTCTTGGGTTGTCCAAAGGGCTTGACAAGATTAAGATCCCAAAGTGTTCCTCTTTACCTCCTGTGAATTTTAGTCTCCTGGAAAGGAAAAGAGGTTATGCGTTAACCTCCAAGCTGGACAGAGGTGAAGGTCTTGCAGAAATGCAACCGCAGAGAAATCAAGCAGTCCTNCTCCTACAGCAGCTGCTGATCTTGCAGGAGTAAGATTTCATGTCTGACTTGTTCTTGGACACTCTTGGGTTGTCCAAAGGGCTTGACAAGATTAAGATCCCAAAGTGTTCCTCTTTACCTCCTGTGAATTTTAGTCTCCTGGAAAGGAAAAGAGGTTATGCGTTAACCTCCAAGCTGGACAGAGGTGAAGGTCTTGCAGAAATGCAACTGCAGAGAAATCAAGCAGTCCTGGTGGCATTTCAGCTCCGCTCCCTGCCAGCTGATGTCTACGTGTCTCTCACTTGAAAGCCCGTTTCTTGTAGCACCTTTGAACCAGTGAAGTGGCTTTTGCAGATGAAATAGTGGGTGGCAAGTCACGCCTGCTGCTTCTCTGTGTAGATATGACTGAGCAGGGCTTGGCTGGCAGTCAAGCCACTGTGCAGTAACCCCAGCAGGGACTGATGTTTTATATGCATAGTAGTCATATCCCTGGGATCAGGTAGGGGCCGTAAATGCAGGGACTGGTGTCCTTTCATTTGTAGATCGGGGTCTTGCGGTAAAGACCATCTCAGACCTGTTACTGATGTAAGATTACACTTTCCTGCTTGGTTATCTGCTGTCACAGGCAGCTGAGAAGCTGGGAGAGACAGAAAGGTTGTGTCTGCTGGTGGAAGAGCTTGATGGCTTAGAGAAAATTGAAGCCTTGCAAACCCACGACAACAGCATGGTGTATCGAGCTGCACTGCATATCATAGAGAAATACTTTTCTGGTGAGGTATGTGAGCTCTTGCTGCTTCTCATCTGAAAATATGAAGCTATTGCGCACTGGAATGAAGTACAGGCTTTAAGCATGCTGAAATAGGTTTTTGGAAGAGATCGTACAGGACCAGAGTAGTCGTTGCAGCTTGTTCCTGTCGCCTTTAAAGGTCTGTAAAAAGCTCTGTGGTGTCAGCTGATGAGTTGCACAACAGATATGGATGCCTTGATAGCATCTTGCTGCTGGAATTTAAACTGGCATCAGCTGGAGTTACTGCAGTTGCTGATAGGAATACCAAATGTGGAGAAGCTTCCTCCTTCGGAGGTGAGCTGGCTTGTCACCATGATTGGAAGCCTCTTGTTCAGCTGATAACTGTGCTCAGGTTGCTTTAGTTCAGATCACTTTACCCTTCTCATGCTAATGAACTTGTGGAAAAAGTGCAGGACACCAGCTAGCAGTTGCAAGAGTCCTAAGACTGTCACAGATGCCATGCTTGGTCCTAGCCTTAGTCTCACAGATGGGGAAACATCAGGGAAGAGGCTTGGCAGGCCTCGGAGCCGAGGCTCAGTGTGGATGCGAACAGCAACAGCAGGGAGGGAATGTCTGTGTTAGTCCTCTGCCCAGAACAGAGTCTGGGATGCTCTTGTGAGAGGGTGTGGAGGAAGCTCCTACGCACCAGCACCTGCCTGAGGGGGCTGGATGCGGGGGGAAAGTCTCTCCAAAGCAGTCCTGGCTTGTTGCTGTTCCAAGCAGGGTATTTAATTTGAGTGAGTTCTGCTGCTCTGGCCACTCTTTGCCTCTGGTGTCTGAGCCTGTAGACTTGACTGCTTTTTGTGAGTGAGATGCAGGGACACTGTGGCTTTACAGTGTGTTGTAAAGATCAGGAGGGCTTGGTCTGGTCTCCAAGGGTCCTGTCAGAGTGAAGCTGATCTCTGCTGCTGCTTTAACAAGCTGTTTCTTTTTACAGCAGCTTACTGTTTTATTCTTATTTAAAAGCTTCAGGCAAACTCTGGTGCAGAAAGCTTGGGCTTATTAAGATGCAGAACCTTTTAACTGATGGCTGTCAACTTCCTCCTAGGAAAATCCAGATCTGCAGCCTGGGACTGGCCGAGATGGACTATATGATTTCTCGGTGGAGAAGCAAGAATTCAAGTTCTGAAGATGAAGCACCACCCAGCTCTGAGCTGCTGGATGAAGGTGTTTTGGTAGAACTCAGACATCCAACCCAAGAGGTGTAAAGATGCTGAGTATTTTTACTTTTGAAACTTGTCAATAAATTGCACTTCTGGCTTTGTACTTCCTGCCTTGTTTCTTTTATTCTCATAAGCTGCTGTTGCAAACAGTATAGACTTTTTTTTCCCCATAGTGTCTTAAGGCCCTGCAGATATGTAGGGAGCTCCTGGGCATGTTTTGTGGGTGCAAAGCACAGCCAGAAGCTTTCTGCTAGCCACATTAAGCTGCTGGAGAGCAGGGTTTTACCACTGAGCCCCACTGGGTCTCAGTGCTTGTGCTGAAATTTCTAGGCTTGACCTTGGAGTGGCTGAAACAGCTCTGGAAAGCTATTCAAGAGGTGTTTGGCCCTTCTGCACATGAAACCATCTCCAGGGGACAGGAGATGCTTCTAGCAGAGATGGAAATGTGCCAAGGGAAGGTGGGTTGCTCACCCCTGTATGTGCTATTCCATGTGGAAGTGTTGGGGTCTGGACACAGGAGTACATGCTGGTCCTGAGGCAGCTTTTGCAGTAGGAGTAATTCACCTCCCCCTGCAGCTTTGCAAGATGCTAGCCCCTGGCCTGGAGCGCATCGAGCTGGAGCTACCCTTTAATACTGAGGCCCTGTATTTCAGGCTTCTGTTGCATGTCACTGCTCAGTGCTGAGAGGAGTCCTCCCTCTCTCCAAGCCGTCAAACTTTGGTCTCTAGCTGCAGGCTGAGCAGAAGGTGAGGATGGAGTTGATGTGACTCTCAAGTCCATGTTGCCACAAGCTCTGGTGCCCTGCATCCACCCCTGAAGCTATAGGTACTGCTCTGCTAGCAGATGTGTTGCAGAAACATTATGTGCCATAGCTGTCCAGCTGCTGGACAGCTTGTTCTCCTCGATGGGTTGTGGAAGGTTCTGCTAAGGACCTTTCAGCTTCAGCCCCTGGGGACTATCTCAAGGGCTTTGCTCCATGCAAGATGGGGGTGGCATCTTCCTCCTCCCTGCTCTGAGGCTTTTGACTGTTCAAAATGACCCTGTGTGGGTTCAGGGCTTTGCTTTCTCAGATGAAGTGGGAGATGATGTGACAGGTAACTTAATCTGAAGGGAAAATCTTCTCTCCAGGAAGCAAAATCTCTTCTTCCACCTTGGATCTGTTCATCAGAGGGTTTATTCATTTCTCCTCCAGGCTGCCTAGGCAAAAAGGGAGTTGGTAGTTAAAAGTCTGGTTGTGCTGTATGCCCTGCAAGGAGGTGTGCAGCCCTGATGGTGTGTGCCAGAGCTGGGTATCACTTATTTAAATGCCACAACTGTTTTTTATTTCTTGGATCCAAAACCATCTACTCAAAACTGCAATAATGCAATGTGTAAACATGCAACTGAAACAAGTGCCTGTGAAAATCCTTTGTTTGTGCCCGTGGGTTAACACAAAATGCTCTGCCTTGACTCTGTGCACCTTCTCATTGCTTACAAGGCTGATACAGCATCTGGAAAGGGTCAGATTTCACCAGGTAAAATGAATGTGAGGCAGGTGCTTCCTCAGTGTAAAAGGAGATGCGGACCGGAGCTGGAGTCTGCACGGCCACCCTGACTTTGGACCGTGGTCTAGCACAGGGCATCCCACGTGGCTTTTCCCCACAGTCGGGCAGGGCTGTTCCCTTACAGGTGCTTGGGTAGCAGGACTGCTGTTTGCTGATGCTCTGCCGGCTTAAAGCAAACCAAAAAGAGAAAGGGCAGGGCTATTGGACTTTTTTTCTTCTTTCCTGCATGTGCTGGAGATGAGCCTGCAGTAGGTGGTGTTACACAGAGCCCTGGGACCAAAACTGCTCTCTTCCACTGTTGTGTCCTTAAGCTGCAATAAAACAGCGTCCCTGTAGCCCTGACTGTGATGGAGAGAAAAACGTGCCACTTTCCTTAAGAGTATGGGTATGTGCCTACTGTCCTGTGCTGCACAGCAAGCAAAGCACAGGAGGTGTTTGGGGCAGCACTGCTGCTGTCTATCATGTCAGCCAGAGAACCGGGACCGGTGCCTGCCAGAATGGTAAGGCTGCTGGGCTGTACCTGCCTGCTGCTGCGTCGTGGGCGTGCGAGCGACCTACAGGCATCTGCTTGCCTGGTTAATTGGAGCTGCTCTCCTCTGATCACCACTGGCTCTGGCTCTCCCGCCTGGGGTGCAGGCAGAAGCCGCCACGGCAATTTTGGTTTCGGTGCTCTGCTCTGGGGGGGGTTGGAGCCACCGACTTCTCCCAATGGGATGGGATGAGGTATCTGTGGGGACCAGCGAGGGTGAGCTGCTGCTGTGCTGCTTCCCCAGAGCAGCTCAACCTCCCTCTAGAGATACACAAAAAAAGTAGTTTTTCTAATTAAAGCATCCTGCATCCTGGCCCTAGGGGAGCATGACGATGGCTGCTCAGTCCCCATGTCACTGGAAAGCTGGAAAAGTTGCTGCTGGTGCCTGTAGCGGCCATTTGCCCCAAATTAGGACCCAATTAATTTACACATATGAAGTAGGGTCTCTTCTAAAGCACTTTTATGCCTAACTGTTTGTTTCCTGCTGCCATGGGTGCACCCCACAGCCTCCCCAGCCCCATGGAGTCTCATTACCCAGGTCTGGCTTTGCAGGAGCAAGCAGAAGGGGGTTTCTGTGGCTGTCCCTGAGGCTGCAAACCTGGAGCCTGCAGGAGCCGGTTCGGGGAGGTATGTGAGCCAAAAACTGATGGTTGGTGAGAAGGAAGAGGAGGTGGGAGAGACAGCTTTGGGCAAGTTTGGCTGAGCAGGAGGCAGGGGTCTGCCCGGGGCATGCACCACCCCGGTGTGGGGATCAAGGCAGGTTAGAGCTGTGGTGCAGGGGAAGGCTGGGGAGGGGGATTTTAAGGAAGAACTTGGATAGTGAAAAGCACAGCCTGAGCTCCCAGAGCTGTTGCTGAACCTGATCATATCATAGAATCATAGAACGGTTTGGGTTGGAAGGGACCTTAAAGATCACTGAGTTCCAACCCCGCTGCCATGGGCAGGAACACCTTCCACTAGAGCAGGTTGCTCCAAGTCCCATCCAACCTGGCCTTGGCTGTAAATCGTTGAGGCTTTCTCCTCTTTCCCATCGCTACTTTGCTTTCTCCCTGGAATTTATTGGGAAAGGCTTTTTCCTTCTCTTGCCCCTGGGAAGGGATGGGCAGAGCAAAGGAATAAAAGCTGTGGTTTAAAATGGAAGATCACCTCTGCTCAACACAGTGGCGGCACCTTGAAAGCCAGAGCTACTGTGTTTGCAGGCAGGGATAACAAACTTTGCCGTTAACTCCCCTCCAAAACCTGCACTCTGTTGCGCTTGCTTCTATTTTTGTGCTGAAAAGCGGGGATGCTCGGAGACGATGACTCCGCAGCCCTGCTGCTTTCACCCCGCAGCACAAGGTGACAGTCCCAGCTCAAATGCGGGCAAGAGCGATGCCGAGCCTCGCGCATGTCATCCCACTCCTGGTTCAATAAATCAGCCAGGCTGGGCAACTGGGGCATCGTTCTGCTGCAGGAGAAACAGGGGCCGTTTGCTATGTGGTGGTGTTTACGACTTTTTTCAGGCCGTGGGTACCCTTGGCATGTGCCGGAGCAGACAGCCCAGCCTCAGCCGCTCAGCGTGAAGCAAGGCTGTCCCCAAGGTTTGCCTCCACACAGGGAGCCGGGAGGATGCTTGTACCTCTGGACGGGTTCAGGATTTAGGGACTTTTCCATTGGATGTGATTTCACAGCTGGTGGGAGTGGGAGGGCTGGTTTATGGGATGTTTTTTTTTTTTTTTGCCAGTTCATAAATCAAAATTGGGGGTTGGGTCATGAGACGGATGGAGGGAGGGGGCGCGGTGGAGCTGGCAGGCAGCAGGACCTGAAGTTAGTGGCTGTTAGCCTGCAAGGTGGGGGATGTGGGGACCATTCGGGGCAGGTTCTGGGGGCTCAGCCAGGGGTCCCAGCTGCCCAGGGCTGCAGGTGTTGCTCCCAGACCCCACACGCTTAATGCAAATGTGTTCACACCCGTCCCCTGGCCACCTTCCATGCCACAGCCATGTCACCCCTATGCCACCCCCAGGCACCCCTATTCACCCTCCATGCTACCCTGAATGCCACCCCGCATGTCATCCCCACGCACCCTTGTTCACCCTCCGTGACACCTCCGTGTCACCCCCATGCGCCCGCATACACCCTCGACGCCACCTTGCCCATCACCCCCATGCACACCATGCCACCTTCCATGCCACCCCCAGGCACTCCCACGCACCCTGCATGCCACCCTCCATGTCACCCCACCGTGCACCCCCATACACCCTCCACACCACCTTCCATGCCACCCCTGGGAACCCTTATACACCCTCCATTTCACCCCCCAGGCACCTCTATTCATCCTCCATGCCACCCCCCTGCCAGTCAC
>VZSC01002081.1:0-22404 GCA_013398225.1 Steatornis caripensis | reverse complement strand
CCCCGCCGCTTTCACCCGCAACGTTTCATTCGGTTGCAATTTTCCCGCGGTTGAAGCGGGATTCCTGGCGCCCGCGTTATTTTTCCCCTGCGCCTGTTTTACCCCTCCCTGCCTCAAAAACCACGTCTTAAAAACCGCGGCCGGGAGCAGCATGGAGGGCCTGCTGCCACCCGTCTCGCGGCGCGGCTGGAGGTGACCCACCAGCGAGACCCGGCACGGGCACGGCACCCCGGGGGGGTCACAGGTCTGCCCGCTCGCGCTGAGGCACGGGGGCCCCGCAGCAGAGCCCCCACTGCCTGCACCCGCCGTCCCGGGCTTTTCCAGGCACGCAGCTGCTCTGCCCTCCGTGCTGCTGAGTGTCGTCTGAGCTCGGCTCTGACTTCACCAGAGTCTTCCTCAAAAGGCCTACAGTTATACTTTCATTTTATTTTATTTTATCTTTTCCTGAAGAGAGTTTTCCATCCCTTTTGGGGCACGTGCCCTCCCCTCTGCCAGTCCCATTCCACGAAGGAGCTGCTGGGAACTCCGTCCTCCCCGGAATCAGAGGTGCCCATTTGTTGTCAGGGCAGGTGGCGTGGGGATCAGGCATCAGCCCCGCTCCGGCCAGGCAGGAGGAGGGAGAGGGACCCCGGTCAGCCCTGTGAGGAAACAGCCCCGGGCTTAACCCGCAGCTTGGCAAACCGAGGACCCCAGAGCAGCCCCAGCTCCGTGCGGGTGAGCCCCGCGGCAGGTGGATGGATGGAGATCGGCTGGCAGAGGCGGGGAGCGGTGCTCGTGCTCCTCGCGGGGATGGCAGAGGCTGCTCCTGGTGCCCCGGGGACGGTTCCCTGCAAGCCGCAGGGGCAGGGAGGGTGTTCGGGATCTCACGGAGGCCTCAGCGCTGCTTACAAACCGGGCAGAAATAAGGTGAAGGGACGAGCAGGACCGGCCCTGTGCACGTGAGCCCTGCGGGCGTCACTCGAGCTTTTGGGGTCGGCACAAACGAGGTGGCCCGTAAGGGCTCGAGCTATGGACACGGTTCCAGCGCCTGCAGCCTCCGCTTACGCACCGGGACGTTTGACTGGGGAACCTTGTGCGCACGGAGTGAAACACGACGAGTCTGCCCAGCGGGAGAGCAGCCCGGGAAGCGAAAAAATGACCCCGAACACAGCAGCCACGGCCAAACTCCTGCTAGAGGAGCTGGGCCGAGGAGCGACGTGGGGTGTTTCCCCAGTGGCGGGGGCTCTGGAGGTCCGCGCGGGCCCCCCGGGGCGCAGCAGGGACTGACTCGGGCTCCTGCCCGCTGGCTGCTCCGGAGACCCGGGGGACACCCCTCGCCCCGATTCCCTGGGGACTCGGGGGACTCCCCCGCTCCTCCCTGCAGCCCCTTACAAAGCTGAAGGGGAAGCACAGCCTGGGGGGAGCTGAAAGAAATGCAGCCAGCAAAATTCCTCGTGTTTGTTTTACACTGAAAACGCCCCAGAATTTTTCCCACATCGGCAGCATGGCTTTTTTTAGTAAAAAGCCTAGCATTGTAAGGAAGGCTTTCATAATTTCTTTGACGAGGCATTGTAACTTTCCTGAAACGGAGCCTTTTGGCAGGGTCGGCATTGAATATTTGGTTCCCGTCGAAGCGTCGAAGTGATTTCTGCCCTCGCTGTTCTACTCCGGCAGAAACCCAGCGCGCTCCTTTGTTCCAGTTCAACTTCGGAGACCGGCTTTTCTGACGGGGAGAGGACGTTTCGGTTCCTTAGAACGTGCTGGACAGGTGGCAAAGAAAATCCTATGGATGTGGCAAATGTTTCACAAAAAAAAAACAAACCCAAACCTTTAACTCATCCTCACTCACAGAACGTAAGTTTGTCTAACTTAATCAGTCATTACCTGGAAGCGCCGCGCAGGAACGGACCGTCTCCTTCCATAGCCTGAGAAGATCAAGCCGTGGATTTCAAGCAGAGTAGTTTCCAAAGAAGGCTTTTCGAAAAAGACGTAACGAATGCAATAAGGCTGGCGGCGCTAGGAGAGAACGCACCGAGAAGTCAAACTATTAGGTTTTAATTTTTTTGAATTGTTTTCCTAGCTTCTTGATTACCCGCCTTCCACGGAAGGTCACCTTTGTTTAAAGCCGTGGGAGCGCGGACGTGATTTCAGAGATCAGTTTGTCTTTCTGGAAATAATGACATATGTTGGCCATACGGTGCTCATTTCCACACTTAAGTTGTTCTTGCTATTTGAGGCCGTGCCTATTACGGTACAGATACTGACCCTGCCAAGACACGATTGACATATAGATAGAGGCTGATTTATATTTTTGGGGGCGTCTTTCAATAATCCAGTATAAATGCTAATTTATTTCTGTGGCAGCTTGCCTAAAAGCAATAGTTCCTTCTAAATAATCAGCGGTAGTCGCTCATTGCCCAGTTACGGTGTTGTGATCACAGCTGATGGCAGTTTGCCTTGATTCAGCTCTTACCAATAATTTGCAGAGATTAAAAGGGTCTTGGAAACGGAGGCTCGAGGAATTGCTTTCTAAAGACGCTGTTAGATTGAAAAAGGAACCCGGGGTTTCCAGCGCGCTCTAAAATCGTTTCCGCGCAACCCCCAGGTTTGGTAGTTTCAAGCGTCGCTAAACATCCCGCTCGCAGGGAAAGGAAGATATTTATGCGGCACGGAGAGAGCTCTGCTCCTGCTGCAGGCGTTGGCCTCGCTGCCCGCGCCTGGGCGGCTGCGCGTCTCCCTCTCCGGGGGGAATCGGGCACTTGAAAAGTAACTATTGAACTTCTCAAATCCTTCCCTGAAAGTCCTGCTTGCTGAATGTTTGGGGGTTTTCTTTTCTTCCTTGGGGCTCTTTCCCCGAGGAACCTTGCTCGCCCCTTTCCCCGCAGCGGGCAGGGTGGCTGCAGCGCCTCGCAGATGCTGCGCGCCGGGCTGAAATCGCCTCCCGAGCCCCCCGCTATCCATCCCATCGCCTGCTGCTGCCGGGACGCGCAGCCTTGCGGAGCGAGGACGTGTTTATGCGGCTGCGCGTGCCTGCCCCGTCCGCGCTGACGGCTTGGGGCAGTGCCTGTCCCGTCACCCGGGTGGGTGCTGGCTGTGCCCGAGAGAGAGCCCGCGAGGGTTCGTCCCTGCTGCGCCCACGGACGCTGCGTTAAACCCTCGGCGTGCGCCCACAGCTGGGTGTCGCATGGCTCCGACCACCTTTTCGGAGTGGACTCTTCCTGTAGCCGTCTACCATGGTGTTAGTTTGGTGGCCGAAAATACTAGCAGTCCTTTCGGATTTTCTTCCAAACCAAACCACTGGAAAGGACACGGAGCAGCACAAGACCCCTCGGGAAAGACCCTGCAATCTGGCCGTAGGTGCAGCTGTCACCTGAGATCCGTTGCGGGTCCTGTTGATGAGGGTCACACTGATCTCACCTGGCGCCGATTCCGCGTTCGGTGAATCCCCTGGGCCTGGGTTAGATGCTGTCAGCGGTTACCTCGGCTAAGCACGCTTTCCTCGCGCTGAAATAATGACGAGCTTGCTCACGCCGATGGGTGCTGCACGTTAACGGGCACTGACTCTGCTGCCAGCTCCCGGTTCTTGCCGTCGCTCGTGCCCTGCCGCGAGCTGGCCGCCCGCAGGGATGGATCGCTGCAGCCAGCTGCTTGCCGCTTGCACAGATGTAGGCTGTTATCGGGAGCCTTGATCGACTCCTGGGTGGGGACACACTGCTTTATTAAGGCCCGTGGGCAGGTGAGACGCTCCCTAGGGCTGCCGCGGGTTCTGCTCCCCTTCTGCTTTGCCTGGAGCGGGGCTCGGGTGGCAGCTTCTGCGGGGGTGGGAGTACAAGCCGGCTTCCTCTTGCGTGCGGAAGGGGATGTTTCCAGCTACAGAGATCCCAGGTAAGTGTCTTGTGCCCTCGGGTCTGGCTGGGAAAAGTTTCTGGCGAGAGAAATGTGGTGGCGGGTGGTGATGTGAACAGAGCTGTCTGGCGCGGGGAACGTCGTTCCTCCACTTAAGGGAGGTATCAAAGAGCCGCTTTTAACGTTTTCCTAATTATTAATGCAGTAGAAAATACTCCAGCGCTGCGTGAGAGTGGCATCTTGTCGAGCTGTTCCTCAAATAACAGAACGTAAATATTTATTTGGCACCCCAGCCTTTTCTGCAAGGTTCACTGAACCCTGCACCGCTTCTGGCTAGCAGCGGGCTCGTGCGGCTGCTGGCTCCTTTGTGCTGTGCCGCAGCCTCCTGGCCGACTTCCCCTTCTCCCTTTGTTGACATAGTGTTCTTTTATTCCATATTGTTTTCCCTTCCTTTTTAATTAGTTGGGTTGAATAACGCGGCTGGCTTTCCTCGTCGCTGCAGCGTGTGGGGCTCAAAGATTTCTCGGCGAGGGAACGCCAGCAAAATCCGGGCTCCTGAGTTACTGCTCAGGTTATTTTCTGTCGCTGTTTAAAATTTCCTCCTGGTGCCCGTTGCTTGTAATGGCTTCTGGCTTTGGAAGAGGAGCCCTTTCGCATGGGCCGTGCCTGTTTGTCCGTCCGCACGCGGCAGCTGGCCTGGGCTGAGCACTGGCGGAGGGGTTACCAGGCGTCCTCGTGCCACTCGGTTAGGTGCACGCGCGCAGGGTGCCGGGGCTGTGCTACGCTTCTGTGGCATTGGGGTTAATTTTAATGTTGCCTGTCCTGTCCTGCTCTGCCATCCCGGAGAGATCTTTCTGCTGCTGTGGGGGCTACCCGTAGCCACGTGGCTCCTTCCCTCCGTCAAAGACGGTTCAGTGCTTCCCCTAAGCCCCCTGACTTAAATATTTTATGAGTTTAACACTAATTTTTTTGTCTCCCCGTATCCATCCTCTCCAGTGCCCAGGTCAGCAGGGAGCTGAGCTCTTTATGAGGTCTGACGTAATTTCTGGTTTGCGAACCTCTGGCCCCCAGCTCGTACTGGGGTGTGCTGCAGCTGCTGGGCCCTGGCCTGCAGGAGGGCTTCACGGCTGCGCGTGTTGCTTTACCTTCAGGAGGCCAAACTCTCTTCTGGAGCGCGGGAGGGCCCTCAGGCACTGGTCCGTGTGCGCCTTCAGGAGTGTCCGCGTTGCCAACAGCTTATTTGGCAAACAGGAGAGGGTGCCCTGTGTTATCAGGGAGGACAGGAGAGTCAAAGGCTGCCCGTATCTGGGCTGGGTGGTAGGTTGAGGAGGTACCGTCTTCAGACACAGAGTTGGCTCTCTGCGGAACCGCAGATAGCGGTTAGCAACACATGGGGTTTTGTTTGGAAAGGGAAAGGGAAAAAAAGATGAAAAAACCTCCCTACTCTTTTGCTGACTTCCCCTGGTTTCTTTTGTTGGCATCCTTATGTCAGCGTGTGGTCAAGGTGACTCTTCGGGTTAGATTTAGATACCGTGTGAGGAAATCACAAAGTAGAGAGACTTCCTGAAGGATCCTCTCCATTACCTTTGAAGTCAGAATAATATTCCTTGTACAATTAGAAGTAACCATAGTTACTCAGAGCCCTGGCTCCGGGAGGCTGAGCAGAGCAAGGTGGCAACCAGAGCAGGGAGAGAAAGCAAGCCTTAATGGAAGAGGCTGAGCCTGGGTGGGAGAGTTTTGGAGCAAGAGTTTCTGCACAAGCCCCGAGGAGCAGGAGCGTGTCTGATGGGCGGCGCGGGTGCAAGACCCGGCACGGGCTGGGGCGTGGGGAAACGGGCTGTTTCCCAGCGATGCGGAGAGTGAGGGAAGCTGGTCCGCGGGGCTTCATTCATCAGCGGTGACGCTCGCTGCGATGGGAGGACTGGAATATGCAGAGCAGAAGAACAAATATTCTCAAGAAATCGGATAACGGAGCCACCAGAAAGACAGTTTCCTAAAGCAGAAATCATGTTTGAGCTTTTTCTTTTTAATTCAATTACACTGAGGGAAGCCAAAGCGTGTAAGATGACTTACAGCACTGGCTATTGGGAATCAAGAGGCAACACTTGAAATTAATTAACTGAGCTGAGCCTAGGTCTGGATGCTGCCACACGGACGGTGAGGAGGGAGCCTGGGCCCTGGTCGCCTCGCTTCTGGGCCCTTCTGTGCAGAGGGACGTTTCGTTTAGGCTGCCCCGCACTGCGCGGGGGTGTCCAGGCTGCCTGACGCTCTGTGTGATGCCGGTGGGGTTTTTCAGACCTCGCGAAGGACCATAAGCCCTCGTGAAAACTCAGTGGGGGTCGTGCTGCTACCCGGGAGGTGCCTTCTGCAAGGGCGCTTCAGGCTGCCGTCCCGCGCCGCTGGACCGCTCCAACGCACCCAGAGCATCCGTGCGCTCTGCGGTTGGGTACTGGCTCGTCTTTGTCTCGTTGGGCGCGTTTCAGCGTCTCCAGGTACTGAAATAACTTCATAAACGCCCCTGGGGTGAGCAGCTGGAGCTGGAAATAACGGGCCAGGTCAGGACTGAGTCAGGAGCTGTTGCTTAAACTGGTTTTACGGATGATGTGAACCTGGAGAAGACTAGTTCTGCTCTCAAATGAGCAAGTGGTGGTAGAAGACACTCTGGAAAGCCATCTCCCAGATTCGCTCCATAGAAATCCCCACTGCTTTAGCCACCGCTGCCTACACCCAAAGCTGTTGCACAGGGATCTTACCTTTGGGTTCTGGAAGGCTGTAGGGGCTGAGCGTGCCTTCCCAGCTTCTGGAATAGGCTGCTGCATCCCGAGGAGTGGCGTTCACCGGCTGAGCTCCGTGGTGCATGGTACCCTAGTGACTGAAGAACATAACTGAGCCGTTATTTCTGCGCTCTCCCCTGCAGGAGGCAGCAGGTTTTTTGGCAAAAAAAAAACCCCAACCCTGGAAACGTCACATTTTTGAAGTGCTGAAATACGCCGTTGACAAGTCGGGCGTGCTAAAACAGCGGAGGTGAAGGAGAGAGGTGTTTGATACTGGAACAAAGCATCCAAGCAGATGGTCAAGAGGTGCTGGCCTCTTCCAGGTTGTGCTAATAAAAGATTTCATTAGGCTCAAAGAAGAGGAAACTTAAGGACCTCGTCTTCTCCATGTGTTTTCTCATCCTCAGGGCAATCCTCTCCCCTGTACCCCCGGTTACTGCTCCAGTTTGTTGTTTTCTTCCCTTGCTGCTGCACGTGCTGGGCAGGCTCTGCCCTGGGAGCGTCACGGGTTTCTCGGTGGTGCTTGTCACCATGGAGTTGTGGTCTGCAAAGCAATAGTGGCATTAAAAAAACCTTAAGGAAGCGTTGCCTTCCATACCCAGCGAAGCAGAGCCGATGGCAATGGTGGCGCTGCTGGCTGGGATGCTTTGGAGACGAGCGGCTTGATTTATCTGTGTACTCTTTACCCTTGAAGATCTCCTGCAGGCGGGTGGGGCAGAGAGGAGCTGAGGGAGCTGTCGGTGCCTGGGCACCATGTGTGAGAGGAGCCGTGGACACCTGTAAGTTCTCCCCTCTTGCTTTTTNGCCGATGGCAATGGTGGCGCTGCTGGCCGGGATGCTTTGGACACGAGCGGCTTGATTTATCTGTGTACTCTTTACCCTTGAAGATCTCCTGCAGGCGGGTGGGGCAGAGGAGCTGAGGGAGCTGTCGGTGCCTGGGCACCAGGTGTGACAGGAGCTGTGGACACCTGTACATTCTCCCCTCTTGCTTTATTTGTCCTGCAGGAGCCTGCTCTGCTCCAGAGCCCTTGGGCCGTTCAGGATGGGAACCGTGCCTCAGCCCTAGGGTCATTTATTTTTAGGGTGGGAGCCATGCCTGAGCTGCTCCATTGTGCCTCACAGGCTTATGAGGGCTGGTCCAGAGCCCAGAGCAGGGTGCGATGTGTCCTGTGCTGGGCTCCGAGTACGGCTGAGTACGCTCCCCGGTGCCTGCAAGCGCTGGGCATGCCTGCTCAAGGGGCTGGGGTGGGGCTGAGGGTCTTCTTGGGGCGGGGGCTGGGGGGGTTCTTGGGTTTTTGCTCTTGCTGAGAGCCCATCTTGATTATTTTTAGTTGTGGACTTTTTTTTTTTAGTTAAACTTGCATGTTGGGTGTAAGGCGCTGGGTTTGACGCAGGTCTGAAACCCCCTGGCTGTGTTGTCCATGGGGAAGCTGGTAACTCCGTGTGATGATGTGCTCCTCTCCCGCCTGTGGGATGGGGCTGCTACCCACAGGAGGCTTTGAAGGCTTCAGGTCTACGTGCGAAAAGACGTCTGCGTCTTCGTATCTACCCCATGCAAGGTGGGAACTCTGTTGCAAGAGGCCCTGGGAAGCTGGCTGATGCCCTCTGTCATGGTCGTGCTCACCAAAAATACGGAAACGACGTGCCGCGATGGGTGCGGGTTGGAGGCGGAACAGACCGTAGCTCTCTGGAAAGCAGTGGGGTCTGGGGCTGTGCAAAGCCGCCCGAGCCCTGGGACCCGCCGGCGCAGAGCGTGCGGTGGTGTAGGGGCCCAAGCAGCGGAGATTGCTGGCTCCTCAGCGGAAGGCGGCCAACAGCACAAAGGTGGGAGACGGCAGATTATTCCTCGTTCCTCCGTGATTCTGGCTGAGCTTGCCGCGAAGGGGTGGTGTTTTGGGGCCCCGTGGCGTGGTCCCCGCCCGGCACGCGCAACGCCCAACGGCATCCTCGCCGGGGCAGGCTCGCGCAGCAAGCGCACGCTGGCGTGGAGGCCCTGTCGCTTGAATATTTATAGCACCTTGGTTGTGTTCATTCTAGCATTAAACTGCTAATTAATTATGACATTTGTACTACTTCATTTTTCGCTGTGAATCTGCAGAACCTGGCAGGCAGTTAATTAGCTCTCTCTATGCAAAGGATACCAAGGAAAAAATAATTGCTTGAGGAATCATCATCGCATTCTTTCAGAAAGGTCTTACCTATGCGCTGGCTTAAAGCTTGCTAGATTTGCACTTTGAAAGATGCCTCTGTCAAAGGGCAATCCTTTGGAAGAGAGATTTGAAGGAAAAGGTTATCCCGGAGATGTGGCTCAGTGGGTGTTACTTAGTGCTTGTAAGTCCAAGGGAAATCAATTATCTAAACAACTCCCGTTCTGGAATGGATTTCTTTATTCTTTTCTAAATATGTACTCATCTTTGTCTTCGTGTTGATGTGTACAGCCAACAAACCTGAGATGGCAGGCGGCGATCTGTTCTCCTCCAGGCTCCTCGCAGCTAGCGCCTGTGTGAGGGTCTTCCCCATCGTGTTTTTGTTTAGTTAAAAACAGACCCTTTTACAAAAGGAGCTGTGGGGGAACGGTGCTTGCAAACAGCCTCCGGTTTCTTACGCCCGTCTTCTCTTCCCGATTGTACCCCGACCACGCGCACCTGTGTAAGCCCCTCGAGGCGTTCGGTGACGGTGCCGACAGTGCTCGTGAGCTGACAGTTACGGTGCGTCCTGCCCCTACGGTTGCCCAGGCTTTCGGATCTTGCCGCTTTTGGGGGCGCGTTTGCCCCCACCCCGCCCAAAAAAAAAACCGCTTGGAGGGTTTGGCAGCGCATCGAGGGTCTCCTACCTGGAGCGGGACCCTGGGGCAGCTGCTCCTCTGTTTTCCCCATCTTTGCTGCTGTCTAATGCAGCTTTTTTTGTGGCGCCGCTGGTGTGCCGGGCACTGCTCTTCANAAAAAAAAAACCGCTTGGAGGGTTTGGCAGCGCATCGAGGGTCTCCTACCTGGAGCGGGACCCTGAGGCAGCTGCTCCTCTGTTTTCCCCATCTTTGCTGCTGTCTAATGCAGCTTTTTTTGTGGCGCCGCTGGTGTGCCGGGCACTGCTCTTCACACTTTCCGGCTTCTGCTATAGCAAGAACAGCTCTGTGACCATCGCAGGCTCCTTGGGCTAAGGAGCAGGGTTTTATTTTAGGGTGACAAAGACAGCCGGGAGAACGGAATAATGAAAACGGTATTTGTGTCTGCAGGGATAAACAGGCATTTTCTTAAACAGATTGAAGCCTACAGCAGGTATGCTTGCCCTCAGCTCTCGCTTTGAGAAACTTGTTTTATGAGCAGATAGTTACACGCTGAGGTTACAGAAGGAGCATTACAGTAATGGAGTTGACATCTATGTAATGGAGTTGACATTTTATTGAAAAGGAAAAAGAAAAAACCTTAAACAGAGCTCCCCTCCCTCCCCCTTTCTTTATTTCCTTATTTTGCTGTCATCAATTGCAATAAGGCACACAAACTTTGAACAGCCGTCAATGCGGGCAGTTTAATAAAATTTCATAAACGGTAGGTGCTTCAGGAATGTTAGTGGGACTAATCAGTCTGCGGTAAACTTGAACTTTGCTGAGAAATCAAGGCAATAGCTTGTTCAACAGCAAATCATAACAATTTGAATCCATTCTTGGCAGCACGCTCTTGTTATTAACTATTACACTCAGTCTTGGCTTCCAGTTTGCGTTGGATGCTTTCAGCAAGAAGTTCAGAATAGGGCCCTCTTCCTGGGGGACGACGCTTCGTTTCTAAACCAGCGAATAGACGGGCTTCGCTCTCTTGGTTAGACTCTGCATCGGCTTTGCGCTGAACTGGGCTGGGTTGTAGAGAAAATTATTTGCGTGCCAGGTTCATTAGAGCAGGTTTAGGGTAAGATGGACAGTGCCAGCACACCTGGGCTTGCCGAGGCGAAGGAAGATGCCAGAGCAAGATGCCACCTGGACTGCAAAAAACCGGTAAGGGATGGAAGCACCAAAGCATCTTCAGTCTCTGAGCCCACTAGAAGTGTTGACGAAGCATTGCCCAGACCTCAATCTCCAAGAGTGCGTTTTGGGATTCCCGTACTCACTCGCGACAACTGAGTAGGTGGCTACAGCTGTGCCGTCACCAAACGGCTGTAAAACATGGCTCTTCCTCGCTGGGGAAGACGAGCCGGCCAGGTCTTTGTATCTCTGATTTGGGTGATCAAGGAATGGAAGTGATCCGCAGTTCTCCCTTCCGGTTGCATCCTCCTGGCCTTCGCTTGTTCTGGCTGTAGCAAAAGGATCATTTAGGAAAAACAAATGCTCTTGGCTCCCAAAATGCTTTTAGGAAGTAAAATTTTTTTAATTAACAAAAGTTACAAGTCCCTTGTTGGCTTCTGCTCATCCCTCTGTACTGTAATTTAAGTAACACATCTTTTTTTTCTTCTGATAACTACTACAGCCCATTGACATTTGTATTTCTAACGTAATAATCAAATGCTAAAATACAGAGATTACATTTGGATCAACACGTTCAGTTCTTAAACCCTGAAAGTAATTATCTTTTCTCATGTACAACGAATTGAAAATATTACTGCATTAACCATTAGCGGCTCTATTGTCTGAACGCCGGCCGGTGGCACCGCTTGCAATGTCATCCGCTGCTTCTGTAGGCTTAAACCTCATCAGTTTTCCCACAGGCAGAAACTTTTTGGGGAGCTGTGGGTGATCCTTTCTCAGGAACCACAGCATGTGGGATGCGCAGCTCTCCCTGGCAGGTGATAATTGGCTCAAGTATAACGAAGTGCCCACGAAGTGATGAGGCTCTTCAAGACTTCATGGCTGAACGTGTAGCTGAGGGCTGGTTAACTCCGTTGCTGACACGTAA
Organism: Steatornis caripensis; assembly: GCA_013398225.1. Classification (NCBI taxonomy): domain Eukaryota; kingdom Metazoa; phylum Chordata; class Aves; order Caprimulgiformes; family Steatornithidae; genus Steatornis; species Steatornis caripensis. Next base: position 10,925 of record VZSC01002081.1, on the reverse strand, counting down.
TTTATGGAAAACTTTTCAGAGCTGTGCAGTTGAACTGAGCCCCTTGAGACACCCCAGGGTTCCCAGAGTGAGACTTGATCTCAGCTGGGCTGCTTCTTGACCCACTAAATTCAACACCACAGTGCAGAGAAGCCATTAAACCTTTCAAGAGCTTCTTGCTAATTCGCATAGAAGGGAGAGAAGGCAGGAAATTGTGCGGCGAGGCTGGAGCCGTTCCCAGCCGTTGCGTGCCTGCGTGTGCGGTGTTGCTCACGCGATGATGTGGGGAGCAGCCCGTCCCCGGCTGAGGTGGAGCTCGGGTGCACCCAGCTATTGCTGCAGAGAGCCCGTGTCTCGCTCTGGGCTGCGAGTAGCTGTTGCCTTTCCGCGTACTAGTAACGCTCTAGTTTCCGAGCCAAAGCCCACCTAAATGAGCAGAATATCTGTCACTGGTCCTTGCTGGCCGCTCGCCGGGGCAAGCGTTTGGTTTACCTTGGCAATCGTAGCCGTTGCTCGTGCAAACCAGAGGCACGGGACTGAGCTTAAGCAAGGGTTTGAGTTCTGGCCGTGCGAGGCGTCACCCTGTGGTGTGTTCCTGAGCGCTCCTGCGCACTGGCAGCTTTCGCGCTGCTTGAAAGCAAAAAGCTGACAGACTCTATACTGCGCCTGAAGTAAAGGCCAGCACTGGCTTTGATAGATAACGTGAGCAGTTTCTTGTGAAAGAATCCCCGTTTCCTGTGATTCACATGGAGGGGGTGAGGAGCTGTTCTCCCTTCTCTGTTGGACAGCGACTACTCGCGTGTCCGGAGGTAAGGATCTGGGCTGGTTTGTAATACGCTTGCCCAAACGTGGCGTAAGCATTTCTAAACTGTGCTGAGATATTCTTTGGGTTTAAGGTCTGGAATGTTTCAGCCAGTGTGTTTGGTTTTTTTTTTAAACCTCACAGCTGCAAAAACCACAAGACTGGGAATCTTGTGAGAGTTTCACCCCAACAGTCATCTACGCTTGGTATTCGTGGTGGTACAATACGCAACCCCAGTTCCAAAACGTGAGTGCGATCCGTGGAGACTTAATGCAAGGTTTCCAGAAAAGACTTCAAACACCGTGTTTAATTTCCTTTAGCTGTGAGGTTAGGAATTCAAACCCTCCGTCAGCATGCTCCCACTGTCTCATAAGAGACGGGGATAAAGTTCCAAGCCCTTGTCAGTGCCTACTGGTGCCCAGCGGTGATTAGGTCCTGTGCTAGTTCTTGTTGAAGCAGCCTGGCATGTAGCAGTAAGCGGCTGTGGCTTGTCTTTGCCACGGCGCGGGACACCCACAGCACCAAAATATAGGAACGATATCGGAGCGACCCAGCGGCGACCAGTCTGTCATCGTCCGGCTGGTGTTTAGGATGTCACCCTGAAGGGTTGGCGCTAACCAGGCTTGGCTGTTTGGGCAGCTCTCCTGCGCGCTTGATCTAGATCATCCTCATCTGCAGCTGGGCGGTGATGCCGAAGACAGGACCGCAGGGCTCCTGTGTATCGCAGGGGGCAAACGGCCCCGGGAGCAGCACCCTGCCTGAAGGGGTAGGTACCTCTTTACGTGGGGGGCAAATGCCACCTTCCCTATTCTCTTCCATTAGTCTGAAACTGGAATCCCTGAAAAAAAAAACTATGATTGCTTGTCTTGGGAGGGGCCCTCGGGCGAGGGTTGCCTTGTCCGAAGGGCGCTCTGAGCCCCTGCAGACCTTCTGGGGCAGGCAGCCACAGACTGGTCTTGCTGGGCACCTGCAGAAGCTCCCGCGCTGCTGGGGAATGACAGTATTAACAGGTCACCTGCTTCAGAATTGAGGAAAAAAGGGGTTTAGCCCTTCTACTTCCTAATTTAGAGCAAGATCTTAAAAGTAGAGGAGTGCTTTCAGCGCTGCATCCATAGACTTCAGCTGCTGTCCAGCACATCCCCTATTACCCTCTAGTTCCCAGTTTAAAATCCTGGTGAAATCCCTTTGGTTTCCTGGCAGATCTGGCTAAACAGTTGGGATGCAGCTGCTGCCACTCCGTGTGCGCAGGGACCGGGCAGGGAGTCAGTGCACGGTGCGATCCCGCAGTGGGTGCCGGGCAGGCAGCGTTTCGAGCAGCTGCCTGCCGATTCCGNAGCACATCCCCTATTACCCTCTAGTTCCCAGTTTAAAATCCTGGTGAAATCCCTTTGGTTTCCTGGCAGATCTGGCTAAACAGTTGGGATGCAGCTGCTGCCACTCCGTGTGCGCAGGGACCGGGTGGGGAGTCAGTGCACGGTGCGATCCCGCGGTGGGTGCCAGGCAGGCAGCGTTTCGAGCAGCTGCCTGCTGATTCCANAATCCTGGTGAAATCCCTTTGGTTTCCTGGCAGATCTGGCTAAACAGTTGGGATGCAGCTGCTGCCACTCCGTGTGCGCAGGGACCGGGCAGGGAGTCAGTGCACGGTGCGATCCCGCAGTGGGTGCCGGGCAGGCAGCGTTTCGAGCAGCTGCCTGCCGATTCCACCCGTGCTTCCTGGGGTGAAGTGCAACCCTGGTACCTCAAATGAGAAAGGGCCTTGAAGGGAAGGTAGGAAAACGCCTTGCTGGAGCCGGCGCTAGTCCGGCCCTCCGGGCATGTGGCTCTCCGCTTGATCGCACCCCTGTTTCACAGGGACTCAAGGCCCACCGAGTGTGCTCCAGACAGCATTTGATGCAGGGGAACCGCGCGGGCTGATGAAGAAGTCGATAACGGTGCGTGTCTGAAGTGGAACTTAAGCTAACTGCTGAAAATACTTTGAAAAGCACTGACCACAATTAAGCACTTAATCAGGAGAGAGCTGCAATTTTCCGAGGCTCAAAGCACAGAAATCGTGAAGTACAGATCCGGAGATATGAAGGAAAACGTCTCTTTGGCAATTAAGATCCATTCTGCTCAAAGGCTGAAAATGGTATCGCTGAATTACTTTTGTTGCGCAGTTGATACCCTGAATTATCTAAAATGTAAACCATTGTGCGTAAAATGCCACTCAATGAGTAAAACAGCTTCTCCCGTTCAGCTGTTACTCAGCGAATTGCCTTCTGATGGTATCTGCTTCCTCTTCTTTAAAATAACGTTTTAAATTTACTCTTTCTTCCCCTAGGAAATAAGGCACTGGTTAGAAGGACCCAGGCAAGAATACCAAGGATCGGAGCGTTTTTTCGGGAACTGTTTTATCTGCAAGCAGATGCAATGCCTGCCCCAAAGCCGATGTGCAGAGCCCCTGAGGGAGGCGTCGATGATCCCGCAGGAGAAAGTTGTGGGGTATGTGCCCCGTTTTTGTGCTTCTCGTTTGGAGGCTGCTTCATCCTCTGTACTCGACTCAACAGGGGGATACAAATTGACTTTCTCTCCCTTTTTTTATCAGGCCGTACATCCCTGCGATGCAATTGTCCAAGCCAGTGACGCGGGTGGGTGAAGAAGCCAAATNGCGTCGATGATCCCGCAGGAGAAAGTTGTGGGGTATGTGCCCCGTTTTTGTGCTTCTCGTTTGGAGGCTGCTTCATCCTCTGTACTCGACTCAACAGGGGGATACAAATTGACTTTCTCTCCCTTTTTTTATCAGGCCGTACATCCCTGCGATGCAATTGTCCAAGCCAGTGACGCGGGTGCGTGAAGAAGCCAAATCCCATCCGTACGGCGCTGAGAGGCTGGAGAGGAAGCTTGGGTGGGTGCAGCCTCCTGACCCTTGGTCCCCGCTGGCAGTGCAGGTAAAGGAGGGTGATCGCTGTTGTGCATCGCTGGAGCCCAGCAATCCTTGAAACGGCCCCCCCAGATCGCACAGTAAAGGAAGGGGAGCGTGTGTGTGGCCTCTGGGGACTTGCACGGTGTCTCCCAGCCTGTGGTTTTAGGAAGACTGGACTGCTCTTGCGTGGGAGGTGGTTGACGTGCTGCGTGGAAAGCTAAGGTGTTTATGTTGCAGGAGTCTGCCGGTGATCTGCTAGAAGGAGGGGTCCTATCCTCCTCCACGGGTGGCTGCGAAGTCCCAGGCTGCAATTCACATCTGAGGAGCCTCTTTGGTGGAAGGCGTTGCCGACGCTAGGAGGAAGACGCTATCCCAAGCACTCCACAACCGTGCCTCTCGCAGGTGTCAGCAGAGCAGCCTGCCTGCTAACCCACCTTGGCGGGAGTGGGAGAGGAGGTAAAGTGGTGCTGCCCCAGGCCTGACGGCAAACACCGCGGCTCTCGGGCCGACAGCAGGGAAGGACGACACGACGTGTTCACGTGGCCCTGGAGCACTCTCACGGGCAGGTCAGTCACCGTCATGTGTGTTGCGGTGGTGCAGGAAAGCATCCTGCAAGCGCGCTGCGCTGGTGTTAGACGTGGTAAGTGCTGCCACCGGTCGGAAGAGAACTGGCTTGAAGGGAAATGGCCTCTGGGAGTCTGTCCTCTCCCTCGTGTCACAGCATCTGCTGATGATGGGTACGTGGGGAAAACGGCTCTGCTGAAATCAGACGTGTACCCCTTGCCCCCAGGTTACACAGAATTTGAAGGACCTTCTGAGGAGGTCTTGGAAGAGCCTCTCAGTTACACAAGTGCCAGCGGGCCGTCAGGGGCGTTGGTAGCAAGGCAGTGGTGCTGGCGAGATGGCGGCAGGGCATCTGTCAGGAGTGGCAGGTAGGATTATTTTTTTTTTTCCCCCTGCCCCTGGAAGAGCTGTTGCAATGACTGACTCATTGCAGATCCAGCTCTGCTGCGTGGATGTCTCTGCTCTTATCCTTTGTAACCCCAACGTGTTGATAGCAGTTCTGCAACAAGTACCGCTGGAAGTACTTTGTGCTGCAACTGCTGCTATTTCCACTTATTTTATACTTGATGTTGTAGGGGTTTATTGTTGATTTTTTTCTTGCATCTGTGACTTGTCAGAACTCTTTGTTACATCTCCAAGTGCCAATAAATGTGAAGCCTATATCCATCAGTCACTTGTAGCTTGTCTTCCTTTGAAAGCCTGATTCAGTGTCTGCTGAAGTCAATGTGAGTCTTCCCATTGATTCCAGTGCATGTCGAGTCAATCTCTTCTTTAGACTGAGCTGGCAGGCACTGTCTTTGAATCAGCTCCGAGTGTCATACACCTGGTACGATGGGACCCTTATTCATCTTGGCTCCTAAGAGCTGTTTTAACAATGGCGGGGAGATAATCCTAGATAAATTCAGATGAAACCCTTGTATCATACCGCATCTGTTTTGTTTTCGGAGGGGCATAGACAAAGCTGGGATTGCTATAACTACAAGATACCTCTTTGAGAGCTGTGTAGAGCGTGTGCCTGCATGTGTATTTTTGTGTAGGCAGTTTGGGAGGTGGGAGAAAACTCAAGTGGTGCGTGTTATTTAGTACAGACCGATAAGGTTGATAAACAGTGTGGCAAGCTAGACGGTCAGATGCATTTTTAGTTACCCCGTTCGGGCGTTCAAAACTTCACAAAGCAGCGCGGTGTTACACGGACACAGCCTGCGGAGGAGTTAAGGGCAGCTTTTATCTGGTGACTAACGTGCCGCGGCCGGACGGAACGGTGTAAATCTCTTCTTACACACAGCGAAGCCAAAACAAATATTATGCAATGATTAAGTGGCAGCCCAAACAGAAGCAGGCATCCTGTGGGCTGCAACAGGAGATCTTGGGTTACAAAACTCAAGATATGTTAATTTAATTTGATTATATATTTGGCTGTCTGAAGTGGTCCATAAATAATTGATGAAAGCTAGAAAAGCTGTTTGCCTTTAAAATCAAGCTGAAGAAAGTGGGAACTGAGTATTTAGGAACTTAATTACTGCTTGCATGGGTCACGTGCGGGGTCCCCACGGCCTGCCCCCGTCCCTGGCGGTGACCGGGAGCGGGAGCTGGTGGAAGAGCACGTGTGGGATCTCTCCGAGCCTGGCTCCATTAGTGGTTTATCGTGAATTAGGTAAGGATACTCGTGCTCAGGCTAGCCAAGTTTTGTAAAGAGCTCACCCACACTCACGGGGATGCGTCTGCAGGTTGGGTAACTCCTGGAAGCCCCGTACCTCTGCTCCAGCGCAAACTGCTGACCGGGTCCTCCATCCGCTGGCACAGGCTGTAAGCAGCCAAGCTGAGGACATACGGCGGCTCTGACGCCTGTAGCGCTACCCGTCTGGAAGCCACGGAGGGCCGCATCCTGCCAAAACACTGGCGAACGCTTGTGTCCGATCCAGCAAGCTCGGAATAGTCATGGAATGTGAACAAAAGGCACTTGGCAGGGATGGTTAGTGCCCTCTGCTACCAGTTCTTGAAGGCGGTGGAGGGGGGGCAACTGCTTCGTTCATGTTCCTGGCAAGGGGTTACGGCGTAGTGCCATTCCCCTCTCTGGTGGGATTGATGAAGGTGTTCCAGGTCAAGGAGTGGGCTATTTTTCCTGATTGCTTTTTAATATGTTCTACAGGCTTGGACAAAAACGTTTTGAAGGTTGGTACAGGTATGAGGGGGGTAAACGTACACAGGTAACCCTTACCCTGAGAGCTTGTCCTGCTCTTGCAATGCCAAGAGACACAGTGAGAGCCACGGTCACGTCAGCGCAAGGACAGCCGAGAAGCCCCCTTTTGAGGGTGAACCCAAGCCCCGCTCTGCTTTGGCGCTGCTCTGGAGGAGGAACGACAAAGTTCTTCAGCTCCTCTTTGGCCGAGGTGAAACGGGAGCCTCCCGAAATGCAGGTAGGTGCCGCTTTCTGCATTTACCTGATGTAGCCAGAGCGTGAGTAGAGGACGGCGTTGGGACTAAACTACTGCTCGTGCTTTGCACGGCCGAGTGTCTCTTCAGAAGATGTGACGACACAAACGTTATCGGTGCTACAGAAAAACAAGCCCTTTGCAGTTTCAAATATATGTGAAGACCCATTTGCTTCAGATTCTGAATTATATTAATGTATTTCTGTTGCGTGAAACGGGCCCGAACAACAACCGTGTGGGTGAGGGCTGTGACGCTGGGGCTGCACTCACCTGATGAGCTTGTCTTAGGCTGAGCTCGTCCTGGATCCCCAGCCAGCACCGGCCACCAGCCCCGTGACCCAGGTGGCTGGTCACCTCCGGCACCAGCACAAAGCTGACACGTGTTCCCCCGTCCGATGGAGGATGTCTGGCAAATAACGCGTCCTGACTTCTGTACGCGGTGAATAAGCTTTAAGGGTAAGAAAGCAGATCAAACGCTATGGAAAGCTGGAGGCATGACAAGGGTCGGATGTCAGCGCTTTACCTGCAGAATTGAAGAAAGTGTGGCGTGTTTTTCTTGAGGTGAAACTGCGTATCTGAGCTCAGAGCAAGCAGCGCGACTGAAGGCCGTGCGTCCTTCCTTAGCAAGGAGAGGGCTGGAATGAAAGGGGTTGCCTGGCAGTGACCTCTTGCTATTGTAAGAGGTAGTAAACAAGATAAAGGTAGAACGGGGAAGATGGGTAAGTAGTCATTCTTAAAATAAAATAAACATCAAACTTTTATTTGTCTGGGCCTTTGAACGAGCACAATAACCGAAGGCGCGCGGGGAGGGCAGAAGCATTATTTACTCCAGGAAGCGATCATGAATTATACAGATGGTTGTCCAGGAGCTCCTCCAGAGCTGTGACCTGTGGCGATTTGTGAAGAGAGCACATCTGTAGCGGTCTGCTCGCAGCTGAAGCAAGCGTTACACCCCACAGGCTCTAATGGAGAGACGCTGGTTTCCACTAGCTGAAGATCTGACCTCGGTAGTAACTGAGAGGTAAAAGCAAGTGGGTGGAGAACAAAAGCCTGTCTTTATCATACTTTAAAGTCCTTAACCTGGATACAAAGCACGGCTATAAATGAAAAGACAGCTCTGGAATTCTAGTTTAAGCCAAACAAAATTGACTGGTTATGGAAAAACAGTCTTACCTTGTTTACTGCCAAGCTTCAGCTTTACATTTCAGCTGAAAGCGGGCTAAAGTTTAACAGCGACTGCTCCTAGGTTCCTGTTTATATACTTGCACGCTGGTTTTAGCTGAATGGAAAGCCTAGACTAAATTAGGACTTTTATGACAGTGGTAAAAAACCTGATGATATATTAGGCCGGATGGCTTAAGACGTGCCATTGATTTATGCCTTTACAGGTGCTGGAGTGGGGGGTCCAGAAAAAAAAAAAAAACAAAAACATTTTCCCAAGTCTAATTCTTCTAAAGGCAAAACTGTTCTTTAACGAGATTAATAGGTGTCTTCGGGCTTTGGTGAGCTTAGGGTCAGCAGGAGAAGGGCCTGTAAGGTGTACCTTGATGTTCATACGCTTTTTGCAGAAGCATTTTCCCAGAGCTGCTATGCCACTGCCATAATCCTTTTCTTTAAATCCCTTCTGAAAAGTTACGCTCACACTGAAGACGACAACGTCATGATTTTGAGATCACGTGTGCCAGCTGGCAGTCACTAATGTGATACTAATTTGTTCCGGAGTGAGTTAGGACAGATGGAGTTCTGACCAGGTTTCCGTCAAGCTGGACCACACGGCACTGGGGCTGCAGTTTAACAATCAGGCTGTCGTTATTTACAGGTTGCAAACACAAAAGTACTTAGTTCAAGAAGAATGAAGAAGTAGTAATCCTGGATGTCCTGGACTGCAAAAAGGCAAAATTACTTTCAATATTACCATTCCTCTGTCACTTTAATTTTGTAATCCGCCTATCTCGATTTATTTTTCCCAAGCCTTTATGTCAGAAGGGGGAGGCGCGTAGTTACCGTACGTATACAGTGCCCAGCACAAAGCGTGGTGGGATGCCTGCTGGCAGAGAGACTGGGTGACCATACCTCCCTCGCTTCTCCTTCCTTCCTCGTCTTAATCAGCTCGAAACACTTACCTTGAGAGCCAGAATACAAAAAGCTGGGGATGTTTCAGTTGCTGTTTTCTCCGTAATACGGAGTTTTAAGTGGCCTCACTTGAGAGGGACAAATCAAGCAGTCTTCTGGAAAAGGCAGCAAACAGCTGCTATCCAAAGTCACCGCTAATGACAACACTGCATTCTCTTTTGTAGTGGATTTTCGCCCAGCTGTTGCCTAACTCTGAAAGGGACCATCAAAGGCAAGTTCCACGTTTATCCGTTACTTCAAAAAGCATTGCATAAGCCGTGAGTGAGTCTATCTTTTGACCTTTAAAACCTTTGTCTTTGGGAATCAGTGGTAAGAGTGGCATGAACCTAATGCGTTTTCATCCTGGCCAAAATGCTGCTGTGGCTGGAGTAAATTAATGAGATGGCTAGCCCTGCCAGCGCCGCTTTCCTTGCCCATCTTAAATGCGTATGTAGATTCACGCACGTCGCACACAAAGATTTTAATTATTGATGGACAAGCGTGTGAAGGTGGCATTGGTGGGGCAAAGGACCTGTGAGGGTGGGATAGAAGGCAATGAATGCACGACACCATTTTCCCCGTTCCCAGCCCATTTGGTGGCTCGAGGATGCCCTTCCCCACCACGTACCCGGGAGGGTGCGCGTGGGCTGCTGCTGGTGATGGGAGTTGACCGCGGTGGCGCAGGGCGAGGTGACAGTGCCGGCCGGTGTCCTCTTCCCCTTGGCTGTTACACACAGCCAGGAGGTGGGCTGGAGGAAGGAGGAGATCTCAGCTCTGCGAGACTTGGGCAGTGCCAGAGTGTCCCCCAAACGTCTCTTAAACGTTCGCTGGAAGATGCTGAAGATGTGGTTAGCTGGCAAGTGTAAGAGCGTGCGAGAGGGGAAGGGTTGGTGCGGTACTCCCTGGGTCTGGGCTCTGTGGCAACCGCTAAAATCACCGGTGATTCCCTCTCCTCAGCTATCGTCGTGGTACTTGAGCGCCAAAGCGATGGGCCTGACACGCAGCCACCACCTCCCGCACCTGGGAGGAAGGCGGTGTGGGAGCTCCAAAAATCTTTGGGTATACACGGGGCACGCAGAGCTCTGCATGCGTCTCGGCAAAGGCAGCGTCTCATCTCGCTTCCAGGGCAAAGAAGGGCCAGGTTAGAAGTCGCTTGTTTTGTACGTGAATGAGTCTTCTAGGATCACNCGGTGGCGCAGGGCGAGGTGACAGTGCCGGCCGGTGTCCTCTTCCCCTTGGCTGTTACACACAGCCAGGAGGTGGGCTGGAGGAAGGAGGAGATCTCAGCTCTGCAAGACTTGGGCAGCGCCAGAGTGTCCCCCAAACGTCTCTTAAACGTTCGCTGGAAGATGCTGAAGATGTGGTTAGCTGGCAAGTGTAAGAGCGTGCGAGAGGGGAAGGGTTGGTGCGGTACTCCCTGGGTCTGGGCTCTGTGGCAACCGCTAAAATCACCGGTGATTCCCTCTCCTCAGCTATCGTCGTGGTACTTGAGCGCCAAAGCGATGGGCCTGACACGCAGCCACCACCTCCCGCACCTGGGAGGAAGGCGGTGTGGGAGCTCCAAAAATCTTTGGGTATACACGGGGCACGCAGAGCTCTGCATGCGTCTCGGCAAAGGCAGCGTCTCATCTCGCTTCCAGGGCAAAGAAGGGCCAGGTTAGAAGTCGCTTGTTTTGTACGTGAATGAGTCTTCTAGGGTCACTCCACGGGCTGTGATTTACACCCGGTTCGGTCAAGAGGACTACGATATATTTTTAACCAGGCTGTTACGGCTGTTGCTGGCTTGTGTGAATATACTTGAGGGGGGGAACCTCAAGGGTTGCTTTGCTGCAGCTTTATTTGAAAGCCTGTGTTTCGGGATGATTCCTGACGTATTTCCTGAACTACGCGCATTTCTGCTTGTGCACAGGTTGTGGAAGGAAAGCTGCACCGCGGACCGGGCTTTGTCAACCCCTGGAGCGATTATGGAAGCAGAAGTGTAAAAGGGGAGGAAGAGGAATAAGCAAACCCGACGGCCGCTGCGTGACGTGAGCGTCCTGATCTGACAAGTGGGGGGAGTTGTCGCTGCAGACGCAGTGGGGAGCCGCACGCCCCGACACCACGGTCCTGTTGGCAGTGGGTCTGGTCCGCACCC
>VZSC01002079.1:27293-49719 GCA_013398225.1 Steatornis caripensis | reverse complement strand
CAAGGCAGAGATGGACCTGCAGCCCATGGAGGACTACAGTGGAGCAGAGGTGGACCTGCAGCCTGTGGAGGACCCCACAACAGGGGAGGTGCCTGCTCCCGAAGCAGACCGTGACTGTATGGGCAGCCCGCGCTGGGTCATTGCGTTCCTGAGGGACTGCACTGTGCAGGAAGGACTCACGTCAGAGGGGGTCACGTGGGACCATCNCTGCAGCAGAGGGAGGAGGGGGAGGTGAGAGAAACACCTATGCAGATACTGGGAGTCAGGGAGGAAGGAGGGGGAGGAGGCAGCCAGAGTGGAGATTCCCCTGCAGCCCTTGGGGAGAGGGCAGGCTGTGCCCCTGCAGCCTACATAGGATCGTGGTGGACTAACCCGTGAAGGACCATGGAAGACCAGAGATGGATCTGCAGCCCGTAAAGAACCATGGCAAGGCAGAGATGGACCTGCAGCCCATGGAGGACTACAGTGGAGCAGAGGTGGACCTGCAGCCTGTGGAGGACCCCACAACAGGGGAGGTGCCTGCTCCCGAAGCAGACCGTGACTGTATGGGCAGCCCGCGCTGGGTCATTGCGTTCCTGAGGGACTGCACTGTGCAGGAAGGACTCACGTCAGAGGGGGTCACGTGGGACCATCTGCCATGGGAGGGGCCCCGCGCTGGAGCAGGGGAAGCGTGTGAGGAGCCCTCCCCGCCTGAGGGGGAAGGAGCAGCAGAGACAATCTCTGGTGAACTGACTGCATCCCACATTCCCTGTCCCCCTGCACCACTGAGGGGGAGGAGGGAGAGACATCAGGAGCAAGGCGACTGGAGCCTGGGAAGGAGGGACGGGTGGGGAAGGTGTTTTTAAGATGTGGTTTCACGTCTTATTATCCTACTCTGTTTTGATTAATGACAAATTAAATTGATTTTTTCCCCAAGTTGAGTGTGTTTTCGCCTGTGACCATAACTGGTGACCGAACCTTCCCTGTCCTTGTCTTGACCCACCGGGTTTTGTTACATTTTCTGCTCATCCCGGTGGGGCCAGGGGGAGCTCAAACCACGACAGCAGTGCACAGACATTGAGGTGCTGGAGCGTGTCCAAAGAAGGGCAACAAAGCTGGTGAAGGGTCTGGAGAACAAGTCTGATGAGGAACAGCTTAGGGAACTGGGGTTGCTTAGCCTGGAGAAACAGAGGCTCAGAGGAGACCTTATAGCTCCCTACAACTACCTGAAAGGAGGTTGTAGCGAGGTGGGTGTTGGTCTCTTATCCCAAGTAGCAAGTAATAGGATGAGAGGAAACGGCCTCAAGTTGGGCCAGGGGAGTTTTAGATTGGGTACCAGGAAAAACTTCTTCCCCGAAAGGGTTGTCAAGCATTGGAACAGGCTGCCCAGGGAAGTGGACGAGTCACAATCCCTGGAGATATTTAAAAGGCATGTAGATGTGGTGCTCAGGGACATGGTTTAACAGCAGAGGTGGCAGAGTTGGCAGCACTAGGCTAACAGTTGGATTCAACGATCTTAATGGTCTTTTTCAACCAAAACGATTCTATGATCTACTTCTCCCTCTCCAAACAGTTATTCTTAGGATTCCTTTTGGATCAATAATCTAACCTGAAAAGCACTAATTGTTTCAAAAATATTGTTCCAGTATTTTAAATCAGGTGCAAGAACATCACACATCAAAGCATCCCTTCAAAGTGCCTTACATTTCATGCACCTCACTGTTGGGTTACAGAGGTATTAATCACAGAGAGAATCCCAACCCTAACTTCATTGAAACCAGCAGGCAGAAACATTTAAAACTCCACTAAGAAATTCTCTGATATTCCAACAATAAATCTGAGATACTGGGTATATGAGAGACAAGATTTAATTATTTGAGAAAATCATAGCTTCATTCCCTGTCTTAAGCCATTTGTCTCTCATACATCTGAAATCCCCTGCAAAGCTGCCTGCAGGTAATGCAGTCACAGCACACCCACATTTCTATTGTGTTTACTCCACACCACAGATCAAGCTTGATAAGCAACTACAAAAGCTGTTAGATATCCGTAGACCATAACAGTAGCTTAAGTGACACATGTTTGAAGAAGTTGCCCACCAGGGTGTGCTTACAGCATCTACTGCTACTTACTCCTTTACAACGCAGACATACCTGATATTTGAGGCTGAGCCACCTGGGAGAACAATGCACTGGTGTCTTGCTAGTGGCCCACAGCCTGGGCCTGTCCAGGACCCACCACCTGAGTCACCTTTCTGACCTCTTCCTAGCTAGTTCAGACACAGGCAGTGAAAACTGTTTCAAAATGTACTAGCCCTACTCATTTTGACCAAATCAAGTCTCAGGAGGAACCATGCAAACATCTGAGCCAGAAGGAGGGTGCTCACCTGTGACTGATTTGTCTTCTCCAGTGTGCTGGTTTTGTCCGGGATAGAGTTGCTTTTCTTCATAGCAGCTAGTATGCAGCTATGTTTTGGATTTGTGCTGAGAATAATGTTGATAACACACTGATGTTTTAGTTGTTGCCAAGCAATGTTTACATTAAGCCAAGGACTTTTCAGAAGTTTCTCCTTCTCTCTTCTCAACTGTCCTCCCAGCTGCTTCTCTACAAGAAACTAGGAGGAGACACAGCCAGGACAGCTGACCCAAACTGGCCAAACGTATATTCCATACCATAAGATGCCATGCTCTGTATATAAGCTGGAGGGAGTTGGCCAGGGGGCACAATCACAGCCTGGGAACTAGCTGGGCATCAGTCAGTAGGTGGCAGGCAACTGGGCTCTGCATCACTTGTTTTGTATATTATATTCTTTTTTTATTATTCTCTTCCTTTTCTGTCCTATTAAACTGTTTAATCTCAGCCCACAAGGTTTTTTTCCTCAGTTCTCCTCCCTACCCCACTGACGCGGCAGAGGGGGAGGAGTGAGAATGCAGCTCTGTGGTGCATAGTTGCCAGCTGGGGCTAAACTACAACATCACAGAAGAGACAGATGTTCCCACTGTCAGTGGCAATGCAATTCTAGTCTTTTCTTCCCTTCCTGCTTCAATACTACTTTTGAAGTAGCACTGGTTTTTTATTTTTTAAATTTTACCTTTTTTAAAGTAAGATAAACCTTAAAATTTTCCTGGCTGAATGGACCTGTCTAGACTGCAAAGTATACGGAAGGAAATGGAAACACTGGACACAAAGCAGCAGTTTTATATAACCAATTTCTACCAAAAAGTCCTGTTTTGGTACTTTCCCTTTCTACTATATCCAAAACACAGCACCATACCAGCTGCTATTAATAAAATTAACTCTGTCTCAGCCAAAGTTAGTACAGCGTGGCTTTAAACACTGCTTTGAACATAACATTTATAAGTTCACTTCAAAGGTAAGAAACACTACTGAAGACTACCTAGAGCCACACACCTTTTTAAAAATCAACTGTAGTTTGAATTTACATTTTATTTTACATTTGTCAATTATCTGTTTTCAGCATAAAGATCTGCTTCGTTTTTCTGTCTATAAATTTTCCGTACAGATTATGTCCCAGCAAGCGCCCTGTCTCAAGGAAAATAGGTTTTAATTACCTGAACTAATGAGAGCAACTTGTACACTTGATGTCTTAGGTTAAACCGTTTTTTTTTTCCCCACAGATGTAATTGCACAGGCCCAATTTCAATTCTTTAGCCGTTCTTTGCCTTCTGTACTCCCATCTTAGTGTTTTAATCTCTCCCTGTCCCAAATAGTTAATTCAAAAGCACATTACAAAGGGAGGACTATAGAAATTAATAACGTAACTGCTCAGTCAAATAACTCCTGACACTTTTTTAGCTGCTTTCTGTCTTGACTCCACAGCTTAAACTGCTTTAGTGTTTATTCTGAGCCTCGAAGAACTTCTAAAAGTTAACTCTCAAAAAAAAGTCAGCCTTCCATAAGTAGCCTTTGGTTCTAAAACATGAGATTGTGAGTCATGAGATAAATTTCATTTTCGTTTTTGTTAAAAGCTTCCTGCATGCATCACTAATAGTTCTTACTGATCACAAAACATGTTGGAGTTTGAATAAAGGGCTTTTTGAAATGAGATTTTAACTTTCCAGGAAATGAAAAAGGCTCTACAATTTAAGAATTATGAGCATTTCAAGTTCTCTTTTAAGGATGCTCTCTCATCCAGCCCATTCATCCTTGCAAATTCAAGTTTTCGTTTACTACAGTAATTAATGAACACTGCAAAAGTGCTGGTAAATTAGCATCCCAATTCTTTCAAAAGCCTGTATAAGAATAAAGTATGACCTATCTATAAGCCTCAGATAATGAAGACAAATGATTAGAAAGATTTATCAGTGTTCTGCTGTGACCTCAGTCTTCCCCCTCAGGAGTAAATCTTTACGAGATGAGGGGAGATTAATTTTCCATTTCATTTAATCACGTCTCCAGAAATAAGGGTGCACATTATAAACATTTCTTTTCCAAGCTTCTAAGCTAATATTAACACAGCAACAAACAACATCGCTATATACATATTTCATGAATTTCAAATTGTGTTATGATAATCAGTTTAGTAAATTAATACCTTAGAGAGATGTTTATGTACAAGAAAGCAGTGTGCCATGTTAGAGCCGAGTTCCCAGAGGATAATTTCCAAGGTGTCAGAAGAGGAAGGAGAATAAATATGTGCACGAAAAGCAATCAACACTTACAGTGGGGCCATTTTTACTCACTCTACTGCTTTGCCCAAAACCTTCGCGTGACCTATACCAGTATTACAAGTGTTTGTCTTAAGTGGAGGGTACCTGTGTTTAATTGTTAAAGTAACACGCATTTCTTTACATTCTAAACAAAGTCTGCAGTCCCGATCCTTCAATTAAACTTCTTTGCTGAGGTAAGAACTGGCAAGGCACTATTCTAGCAGCACTAAAGCTAGAAAGATAGGGTATTTTTCCCTTCCAGCATCCTCAGCAGGGACTTCCTGCTCGGAAGCAGAGATGGACTCAATGGTTTGCCAACAGCTTCAGAAGAGGGAAGCAGACATTTACAATTGGGTTGCTTGCTCCCCAGAGCACATCAAGGCCAGCAGTTCATCCTGGATGTCGCTCAACTCCTTCCTGTAGGTAATATCCATAACTTCTCACTTGCCATCTGACAGTAACCTCGGCTCCATCAGCAGTTGAGGACAGCTATTTCTTGATCAGTACATACAGACAGCAACGAAACCACAGCTCACTGAACATACGTCCCTTCTCACACTTCATCAACCACGTCAGGGCTGCAGGAGGGGTGGGGATGGGGGAAATTGGACAGTGAAGCAATTCCCAGGCAACAGAGTGCTGAGGCAGATGGCGACAGCCAAGCATAATGTCCTCCCCAGGATGTTACGCAGGGCTGAGGAACTGCCCTGGCCCTGGGAGCTCTGCCCCTCCTGTTGACAGCCTCTTATTGCTCCAGCACACAACCTTCCCAACAGCAATGGTGGGGCTCCTCTCCAACAGCACTGGCAGGCGAAAATCAGCAAGCTCCTCCTAGGCTTTAGGACTATTTAATTCACCACCTTCACTGAAAAGACTGAAGCTTTCAGACACCGTATTACCAGAGAGAGAGCAAAAGCACATACGTACTTTTAAGGTCTGATACATATTAGCATGCATGACATTTCTACAAATGAGTAACTTCAATGGAATTGCAAGCATTAACATAACAAGTAACTGTATTTTTAAAGTCCCCTAATGAAATAGCTGTCAAATGCCAAATATACCTGTATACAGGTTTGCTTACCTTCCGATAAATCATATGACACATAGCTACTCTCAGCTTCATGCCAGCCCGCTGTACATGATAGAAGTATAAGTGGTGCATTATAGCTAGAATAAGCGTGCACACAGACAGAGCAGCTGCGTAGCAATATGCAAAATTCAAAGCTACCTCATCTGAGGAATCATAGTTTTCAAAATAATTAATAATTTTTCCCAAAAATATTGGCTGAATTATTTTGAGGGTTTCCTGAAAAAAAAAAAAAAAAGGGAAAAAGTATTAATAGTTTGATATCATACCATGCTACCCAAGTTTGTAACCAGAAAAACAAGAGCCAAGTACTGCCACAAGTCACATCCCATATCATTTTGCCTTTATTGTGCTCTAAAATGTCAAGCCAATTTTTATCAACATATAATCCAAAATAAATGTTCCACATTCAAATTTAGTTGAATCTTTAAAAAGAACTCTCTCAATTACCAATAAAAACGTCGATGTTATAAAAACTGCATGAATATGTATTACGCTTCCATTTTTAAAGATGACAGTGTGTCCTTTACAGCCATTTACATTTATCAAAAAAACCTTTTTCTATTGGGCACCCCACTCAAACACATAAAATTCAGCTAAGCCTTACAAAGCAAGTCAACAGCTTGTAATGTCTCAAAAATATTGCACTGAAATCAGCTCTCTGTTCCACATCCATAATACCACAGTTACAAATCACTTTTTCAGTCTCTACGGGGCTACTGCTCTGTTTCACTTTTCCAAGAGAGTACATTAACATTACACGTTCTCTGAACAGCCCAGCATGATGTCACCAGTATGTATCATGCAACCTGAGGCCAAATTTCACACTGCTGTTAGCTAAGAAGTATGACATTTTACACCACTTACCTCAATCATTGTGAAAATTCCAAAAACTAAATAGGATTTCCAGTAACAAAGAATAATGGCTTTTGTTAAGTGTGGTGTTTTTCCTCTCTTTTTTGCTTTTTGCACCTCTTTATCCCAATACCTGACAAACAAAATGCAGACATGGTGGAGGACAGAAGTAAAATCATAAGGCAATTACCTGTAAAAAATACTTTCAGACTTAGAGACAGATTGCCATGATACTTTTTTTTTGTGATATAAAAGTTAAGTTAACAGATAGTCATGTTTTCTCGTTCACATAAACCCACAGTACTTAGCATTATAGGCCTATTTGCTCTTGTATAATCACAAACAATTCACTACTGTTGACTACTATCATCTTTGACATATTTGCAGATGAGGAACCCTTTCTTTCTTTCTTTCTTCTCTCAGTTCAGAGAGCCACTCACCTTAGGTAAGAGGCTATTACCATATGATCTCCTGAGTACAGACTAAACTGAGGCAGCATGGAGTGTCTTTATCTTCTTATAAGCTCTGCACTTCCCCAGAAAGGTTGTGATGCACAACCCTTTCTCATGTCTGGCCCTTTCTTTTTTCCACCACGTGCTTCGACGAGCGCCAGCAGATATGGCACAAGAGCAGAGGGAACTGTCTGCAGCACTTTTGTCACTTAACACTCCACAGGTCTCTCTGAGGGCAAGGATTACAGCAGCAGAGTAGCAAAGACCTTTGTATTACCACATGTCTGCCCACAATCAGGACACAATCCGTTCACATTAAAATCAAAGACAGTAATAACAAGCATGATTTTAACAAGGAAGTACCAGAACTTAAGCGGACTTCTCCAAGCACGCTGTTGTCAGACAGGATACTCCCCTTGCTTCTGCAGGCTAAATATTTTCTGCCAGGAACCTCTGACCTTGCTAGCCTGAGGGCTGAAATGAGTCTAAGGTGTGAAAGCCAAATTATTTTGCAACAAAGACCACAAGTTTGAAGCATACAGTATGGACAGGAAAACATTCCAATTTTTATTTTTACCCTCTTTTTTTTTTATTACAAGGATTATAGAGTTACGCTCTAAATGCTTTGGAATAAGAACTGGAACTGTGTAGATGCTGTGGGGTTTGTTGGCCCAAGAGAAAAGGTTACTTCCTTAGGTGGCTATTTATGAATTATATTCTCTGCTTCTTGGCCAAGTACACTAAACAATTAAAACCCACTCTTTTTGGGGTTTTTTTTTTGCATGCTGTATTTTCTACCATTTCCTGAGTCATGGAAAGTGTGTGCTTTTACTGTAAGAATCATTGGAAAGAGTCCATCTTCCTCCACAGCAAACTCCCTGAACTGCTTCAAGACACAACCATGGAATTTGGCAAAGCTCTCCAACTACAAGGATGTTAAAAGCTGCACTCCTATGAGCTTATCACTAACTCTCTTTCTTCAGTTACTCATCCAGAGAAGGATGATGTAAGATCTGGTCATAACCTTTCGTTTCCAGATTCTTCTTACTTTTTGAGGAGTCTCTCATGACAACCAAACTATTAGGAAAGCTGATTTGCTCTAACTTCAGTGTAAAGGAAAGAAACAGCAAGGCCACACTTTCTTAATACAGGGGACACCTTTCACTAGGAAACACCTCTTCCTCTAATTATATTTAACAAAAGACTATTTGAAGACAAAAACCTTGCAAGGTTCAAGACAATTTACATAAACTGTTATTCTTGGAAGATATTTCACTACTAAAAGAATAAGATAGATCCTACTCGGTCCACGACAACATCAATTGGTACACAGACCACGAAAGAGTATTTATAACAACATAAAAACACTTCCCAGACACAAGCTTTTAGATGTCCAGGGCATTTTATCCACTCTGCCGAAGAGTGGCATATTTTCAACATACATATATTTATATATACACACATACATAAAGGTTACACAGCTGTCACTTAATTCAGTTTATACTCAAATTAAAAGTAACACAGAAAAAACCTGAAACTTTTCCTCCCGCTTTTATAGAGAGAAATTTAAAAAGTTTCCATAGCTATTCTACGCCAGTCAAGGACTCACATTAATTTGTTACGGATTACCGCAGTAACAGTTGATGAAAAGTCTTCTTTTCCAAGCATTCTGCAAAGTGTCAAATTAGTTATAAATGACATAATGGAAATACTCCAATGCATTTTCATTATATATAATTTGAAAAAACTAAAATGCTTCCATGGTAAACAAGTTCTAAATATTACTTATTTCTTCAGCATTTTTAACTTTAATTTTAGAATAGGAGACTCTCACCTTCACCAGCAAAAATAGAATGAAAGACTACAATTATTTTTCTCCTTACCACTGCAATTCCTCTCCAAGCTTCTCTGAGGAATCTTCTGGCAGCACTTTATACATATCATCTTCTTCAAGCTTCCGTTTATGGCCAATAATAAATAAGGGATTCAACCACCTATTTAAACACAAATTATTAATAAACGGATTAGCAGACCAAAAGAGTAATTTCTTTATAAATTAAACTAATTCTTTTACCCCTTTCTTCCCTCCTGTTCTCCTGTGTCATTCAACACCCACACATTTTACGGCATTTTTCTCTTACCTAAGAATGAAGTCAGCCCCATTTTACAAATGGGAATCACAGAATGGCAGGGGTTAGAAGGGCCCTCTGGAGATCCTCCAGTCCAACCCCCTTGCTAAAGCAGGTTTGCCTAGAGCAGGTTGCACAGGAACATGTCCAGGCAATGTTTGAATATCTCCAGAGAAGGAGACTACACAACCTCTCTGGGCAGCCTGTGAATGGGAAAGCATTTCCCATTTCCTAGGGCTGTTTATGCCCCATAGCACCTTGCTCCCCAACACCCAGACAGCCTGTACAACTCTTCTTGGCCTTAAGGCAACTGTTTTCTTACAGCGTTTCCTTATATTTAAGAAAAATTAGCATTCCTTTAAGTTTTCGGAAAAAACAGAACTTAATCCAGCTATTAGAACACTGACAGTTGTAAATAAAACTTTAATACATATTAAAAGACATCTTTTGTAACTAGCGTGCCTGTTCATTTACACAAGGAAAAAACTAACCGCTGTTCAACTGCCATCTTGACAAATATTAAAGGTCAGTAATTTAAAGACAACCACTCAAATGTAAAATTGGGTAAATAATGGATTATTACTAGACATTATCTTACACATGCTTGGAAATACAAACAAAAAGTACACTGTCACAGTATGTAGGTGCAAAAAAGGAAAATACTGTCTAACAGCTCACTTTCCTTAGCGGACAGATTTTTAAAAGCTCGGTATTTTACAAAAGCACTTTGAAAAAAATCGTAATAGTGCTACTGTAGGCTGGCTGGAAAATGCAGTATTTTATTAGACCAAACAATACTGTCAGGGAACAGGAAGACTAGCTTTTATGCACCTAGAGCCTTCTTCAAGCCTGAAACACAGGTCAAGGAGGTTCAAACCATTTCAGCCGTGCTCCACAGAGAGGCCGGATGCATGGCAGAAAGCACAAAAGTGACCAAGTTGTTCGTGAGACGGAGCAAAGAGAATGCCACCTCTGAAACAGGCATGGCCTACTGGGAACCGGCCAGGTAGGGAAACAGCAGTTTGCCACTTTGTCTTTCTCAAATGAATCCATGATACTTGGCTTCCAGGAGAAATGCAGATTTTGTCTCTGAGGCTTGTTTCCTACAAGTACTTTCTCAGTTGGCCAACACGATCAGAACCAAGAGGTCAGGAATGAACCTGTTTTGGAAAAAATACTCTTGCACTCATTATAAGGTGCTTATCTGATGACAATTGCCTATGAAACTTCATAACTGCTGCTAAGTTTCTGATGCTTAATTATTCCCTGACTTAACCAGTACAGTTTTTCAAAGAGCACCTGGTGCACCAGGTGAAGTGTATTATTTTCTGGGAGGCCTACATATGAGAATTCAAAACTGAGATGGTTTACAATGAGGGCATTTATTTATCCACAACCGCAACAGTACTTACGAATACTCATCAACTAACTGCATCTCTTGCTCGGGCATGTTCCAATTTTGTATCCACTGGGTTATAAGAAGTTTGTTGATTAGGGACAGTGGAGGGGCAAGCTGAACACTAGAAGAGGGGGCTCAGAGAGTTTCTTTGAAGATAGAACTGTTGCAAAAACCTTTTTCACACGCTCCCTGGCACAACTGCATGTAACAAATGGGATTAATAGTGTTTTTCCTTCACTAGCTAGCATGTTAGCACAGTGTTTGTGTGACTCACTCAAGATTAAG
Organism: Steatornis caripensis; assembly: GCA_013398225.1. Classification (NCBI taxonomy): domain Eukaryota; kingdom Metazoa; phylum Chordata; class Aves; order Caprimulgiformes; family Steatornithidae; genus Steatornis; species Steatornis caripensis. The sequence goes on along the minus strand of VZSC01002079.1, from coordinate 38,860 downwards.
TCTCTATCCTTCAAGTAGAACCTTTGATGCCTAACAGCTGTTTTTAAACTTTTGGAGCGAGTACTGAAGATCTGTATATGAGAGTTGTTACATCCTCAGCGTATGTTAAATGTACAATTAGAAACAGAAAGTACTCGTCAGACAAGTCTGTTTCTCAGACTGTGTGGCCAAATAACACCAGGGCCTGAATCACTGCCACAACTTCCCTACAGCTCGTGGCCAAATGTCTCAAAGATCAATTGCTCCAACTAGCAGAAGAGCTTCTGCCTGGTTTGACAGAATGAACCTGCTCCATTGAAACACTTCTTTGGCCTCAGTTCTTGCTGCTGACCACAGGTAAAAAGCAGCCATGAGGCAAATAACCTCAAGGCCATTCAAAAAATTTCTGCCTGCTGGACTAGAGAGGCTCTGTTTGCTCCAGGAAAGACAGTTATGGGAAAGCTCTGCAGACTTCAGTTGACTCATGTGGCTAATACAAAGTGTTCATCAGTATCAACCTACAGTGTACTCCACAAACAAATCACAGGTCTCCTTTCTGGCAGAGAAGCATAAAGAACCAGTTACCTTCCCCAGCTCCTTTAGCATAAGAATCAGGATGAGGCAGCCCTTTCAGGAAAATACAGAGATAAATCCTTCTCACATCTATGGAAACAGTTATGAGATTCCGCTAGCTACTGCTGCCAATGTCGTGAGAACAAAAAACCTTTCTGACATTTAACAAGGAGCATAAATAGGATATTTATTACAGAATCACAGAAAGGTTGAGGTTGGAAGGAACCTCTGGATGTCATTTGGTCCAACCCCTTGCTCAAGTAGGGCCACCTAAAGTCAGTTGCCCAAGACCATGTCCAGACAGCTTTTAATAACTCCAAGTATGGAGACTCCACAGCTTCCCTCAGCAACCTGTGCCAGTGCTCGGTCACCCTCACAGTGAAAAAGGGTTTCCTGATGTTCGGATGGAACCTCCTGTGTTTCAGGTTGTGCCCACTGCCTCTGGGCCTGTCACTGGGCACCACTGAGCAGAGTCTGGCTCCCTCCTCTTTGCACCCTCCCTGCAGGTGTTTACAAACATTGAGGAGATCCTCCTAAGCCACCTCTTCTCCAGGCTGAACAGTCCCAGCTCTCTCAGCCTTTCCACTTAGGAGAGATGCTCCAGTCCCTTCATCACCCCTGTGGCCCTTCGCTGGGCTCTCTCCTGTATGTCTGTGTCTCTCTCGTACTGGGGACCCCAAAATTGGACCCAGGACTCCTCACCAGTCCTGAGTGGTACTTTCCATTACTGGTATGTAGCAGAATGCACAGAGGAAAATAAGACACATTAAAAATTCACTTAAAAATACACTTTTAAAAAACAAAAAAATTCTCTAAATTTTACTCTGTAGGACACCACTCCTTTACTTGTACTTTTCAAAACATGGTGAAAAACCACAGCCAGGCCACAGGAAGAACAATGCTTCCATTGAGGGTGACTGCTCTATCTGGGTGTTGGTTTGGTTCAGCATTACAGACAACAGCAGCAGAAAGTGTTAACCACAGCTGTAGTGTAGGCACTAGCAAGATAAACAGATGAAAGGTAACGGTCTCAAGTCTACAGGACTGCTAGAGTCATCTTGTTTATCCTCTAGCCTTACACTCTCAAAAAAAATTAGTGGTGATACACCCACCTCCACGGAGTTCTTACCGTTTGTAGTAAATGCCTTCTGTTCCCCCATCTACATACCAATCAAATACTGTACACACTATGAAATTGAATTTCCAAATAGCAGATTTGGAAATATCCTGAAAATCCCAAATCACGGATTACTCTCCCAAGTAGCAGAGGGAGATAATAGTGCAGGGTCAAAACTGTCAAAAATCTCAAGGTTTTCAGAGTATTTGTTACAGTGAGACATAGCGCAAACTCAGGGCTTCTCACATTTTTCCATTAGTTAAAATCATAATTCTGGAAACAGTAATATATTGTACCACAATATCTATTTTAACATGAAAGAACGCAAAGAAAATCAATCCAGAGAACGCAGAAAACTGTCAGTTCATTTTGTGACTCATTTATGACAATGAGCAACATGGCAAAGACTCAGCAAAATTCCATGTTTCTGTAGAGTTAGGGAAAAAAAAGCATAAAAAGAAAGAAAAAATTAAAAATCACCCGTTGTTGAGCTTTCTGACTACTCTCCCCCAAAATGCTGATCTTCAAGAGCTACTGCTATGGAGTTCTTAAGAGTACAAAAGCTTTTAACAGTATGTTGCGTTACTGTAGGCTATACTTGAAGATCTTTAGAAAAAGGTTAAAAAAAATTTTTTTCAAATTTCAAATTACACTTAGTCCTTGAAGAGCTTTTCGCCCAAGAATGAGGTCTTGTGTTTGTCCACTGCAAATTCACACTACAGCAAGAACAATTCAAGTTTCACCATCTCACTGACGTGTCCAGAACTTCACACTGGGGGGTCTACTTTGAGACAGAAGGCTTAGCAGATGTTCATATTCAGTCATAAAAGTAAAAATTTCCACCAGGATGCCACATGCAGATTATACCCCATGGAATTCTCTGCACTTAGGGCAGAATTGACCCAAACCTGTTTCACACAGCTTGCTGTTACTCGAGTCACACGCTCACAGCAAGCAAATGAACCAGGTCCTTCTCTTGCCCAAAGGCTCAGTTAAGCTGTAAGAGGACTGTTAAAGGAAGCTGGCAAATAAGGCAATGGCCTACATGAAGAACATCCCCAAACCTCAACTCAGCCATGAAGAAATACTCGTTGGAGTGGTATGTCTTTTGTCCGAACAGGTATCTGCTAACACTGATCTCTTTGGGGGCTAGGGGTGGTAAAAAAAAGCCCACAGAAAAGTAGAATTTGTTACAAACACAGAAACTGTGCAAGCTGCTTTAATAACAACAGCTAAAATAATAAGCAAAAGTTAAGATGACCTAGAGAAACGGAGGGAATACGTAGGCAGTGATACAAACTACTTCTCGTATCCCTAGGATGGACATAAAATGGACTCCCTACCAATCTATTGCCTGAAGAGAGAAGTAACATGACGAGAAGGAAAGGCTCGTACCTCAGTCCCACATTTCTATTATCTCCTTCTGAAGAAGCTGTTCAACTTAAATAAAAACAGGACCCCTTAGTCATGATCTTCTCTTTCCCCAGGAACCTTCCTGTTTGCTAAGAATTTTGAATAATTATTTGTTTCTTACACATCACCTCACTTTAGTCACTCTTTCAAAACACAGGGTTCACATGATACCTTTCAAAGAGCTTAGCCCAAATTTTGGCTAGCATCAACTACACATAAAAATGTGAGTATCTGGGAGAATCCCGAGTACCTTCTGTTCTGCTGGGAACACCTCTGTTCTATCAAGGTGATTAGCTGATCAAAGACATCTGTTTGGAAAGAAGCCTAGAACTAGACCCTGTTACTGCCAGAATACTGATGTCACTAAGAATAAAGATTAATAAACAAATAAATAAAATAACTCTGTAACCTGGTGAAAATCCAAGAGATAGCCAACTGCAAAACAGTAACTCACAGCTCTGACCCCAAAGAGCTTTCCAGCTCTACAGCACTGCCTTGGGCACCGATTAAAAAAGAAAGTGATTCATTTCTGAACTAGCAGATACACAAAGACCACAATATAAACATTCACTTCCCGCATTTCCCTACTCCTGGGCCCTGACACTACACACCCTGTAACATTACAACACAGTCAACCAGCCAGGACTCTCTTGGTTGTTCAGTAAAGTCCAATTTTTACCAGCTGTAATTAGAGCAACTCTGCTAGGACTTTGGAAAGCCTCTAAGGTGTGCAGAAAAAGCTAAGAAACACAGTGCGTTCTTACCCTTGTAAGGGAAGTGAGACCTCAAGGGGAGGTCTCAAGCAATCCCCTTCTCATGGGGACAGCGTGTAAGAGAATCAGGCCCTGCAATCCAAAAGGCGGGGTGTCATTATGCAATCAGAGCACTCATGCTACTCTGTTCTGTACATGAAATACAATTTCCTAAACAAGAAAGCTTTTAAATTAGGTTTGCTAGCACCCCAAAAGAATTTCCTTTCAGCCAAGGAAGAAATACCTTATAGATCAGTAGATTAAACTCATAGCAGTGTCCAGCTCAACTGGTTCATTAACCAAGGGATGGGACCTGTCACACTTCTGGATTTATATCGTGTCCTGCTTGCAAATGCTCAAAAACATCCTATTCTCACACCGCAGACCAGGCTTGCTGAGCTTCCCAGAAACACATGCACATATTGCAGGCTCTTCACAAACTCAAAAATTTTGTCACGAAACATCAGCCAAGAAGCATTTGCAATTACATTACAAAGCTGACGCAAATAAAAAAATGTACCAAGATCACGGGACATGTCTGTTGTGGGCCTGGGCGCACCCACAGGCTTCAATTGCCCTGACCAGCCCCCAAACAGTTACACCATAGTTGGTCACTAACATAACGTGGTACCTTCCTCTGTGCAAGTGCAAAACTTTACTCTCACCAGTTTCACAAAAGCCCTAATTTTATCACTGGCCAAGCAGGAAAAATCAGACTAAAAGGATTACTTATCTAATTAAAAAAATATTTCATTTTTGTCCTTCTTTATTTGTAATTATAGGTAGAAGTTTAACTTCTGGGTAACTTTGCAGTACCCAGTCAAAGCCACATCCTGAATGTGCTCATCAACTAATTCCTTAAGGAGGTGGTTTACAAACAGCATTTTCCCCATTCCTCTTAAGCCTATTTGTGCATTATATTACAAGCATCATCTGTTTACACTCAATGTCCAGTTATTTTTCAACAGCTGCACAGGAGAGTCTTTGTTTACTCAAATTCTTCCATAACACTCGGATTTCATCTCCTTTAGCAGCTTGGAAGCACTACTTCAACTACTAAGCTGCAAAGTAACATGTATTTCTTTCTCTTGAATTACCTACTTTGGAGCTGGCGGGTTTTTTTGTAAAATAAATGGCATTCCCTCATGAGACCTTTTGATTGTAACCCACATTGTTTATCCGCCATGGCTTACCTCGGGTGTCTGCCTGCTGTGTTGTACTGTTCATTACCCACCTTCATGACCTGAAGTTCTACACCAGCAGTGCAAATCCAACATCCTAGGTGCTTGCTCTCAGTCCAGGGGAGCACCGCTGGGATGCGAAGTACAGGCAGAAGGACACATACTGACAGTCTCCAGCATTATTTTGCCAAGAGTTCACATATATCAGTGCAACAGTTCGTAGTCATCATGTGATTAATTTTTTTTAAAATCTATCTCTATTTCACATGTTCACCCATTCTCTTCAAGTGAGCTGCCTTTTCCCACTTCCCTTTACCAAGGCAGTCATCTACAATCAATAAAGTAAACACAACAAGTTCTGGTATTTCTTCAGATGCTTTTCAACTGGTGTTTTGGTTGCAACTTCCCTCCATGGCTCGCTGCAGCTTCAACAGCAGATTTTCTCATTGCTTACAGTAGGAAAACACAGGAATACAACGAAATTACTTCAAAGCCATATTAACTCAAAAACACCCTTCAGGCTTCCAGTTCCAATGTTAGACCTGTATTAACCTTTGATACTCAGCTTCATTTCATCTTCCATGCTGCTGCTTTTTCATAGCACAGTGTAAGCGGCTAAACTGCTGAACATCCACTTTCTGATGCTGATGGTAACTCAACTGGTATTTAATTGCACTTATTGCAGGCTATTTTCATGCTGTTCACCTACACTGCATCAGTCAGGTATGAACTATCTGATTATTCTAACATACTTCCTGGTATTCCAGATAGGAAGAAGTACAAATAGGGTGGGGGAAAAAAAAGAAAGAAGTATACTGTGGCTAACTTCTTCTGCACAGCCTGGAAGCAGGAAATGGAGGAGCAGCACCACCTGTGACTGTAGCATTCCAAAGACTATTATTAAAATATTGATTCCAAATCCAGCATCCACATGGCAAGACGAATATCCAAAATACCAAAAATCTGATGCAAAGGTCTGAAAATTATGCCTTGTAACAATAAATTTTAGCCAAGCTATTGACTGACATAGGGCCTTAAGTAGTTACATAGAGCAAAGGGCAGAGACAAGATTCTGCAGAAATTCTACAGAAAATTCTTCAATTCTGCAGAAAAGAATTGGTCACCCAAACAAGTTTCTAATCTCAGGTTAGATAACTACTGTAACAATTTAGTTGGAGTGAGCAGTTCCTTCAACACTTGAAAAACGCATCTAGAAACGGTTATGGCTCACACACACGTTTAATAGAAAAAAGCAACCAACAACAAAAAAAAGAAAGGCTCAAAACCTGAAATCAAAGTTACGCAGAAAGTCTGGTTGAGTGTAAGGGTCTCTAACTTCAATTTCCAGAAGAAAATGCAAACGCAGAAACCTAATAGCAGCAATTTCTGTATTAACTTCCCTCCTGTCAAGTAACTGAAAAAGGAAGAATTAAAATCACCTGTGAGTTCACACTGGTATTACAAGTGGTTTGGTGCCAGGGAAACAAAGAAATAGATGATTGGTCTTTTCAACCTTCCACTTCCAAAATGTAATTGTGTTATCTCTCCCCTCCACTCTATTTAAGGCCTTGAAGAATTTTCTAGAAGTTGGGGGGAAAAAATGATTTGGGGGGAAAAACAACAGCACAACATACTCCGACTGTTGAAGTTTTACAGGAACAGTAAGATGGACATTTTCTCTCATAAACAGCATGCTTTACCTAAGGCATTCCAAAGGCAAACAGCCCCAGTGTTTCGTTACACTCAAACAGTTCCTCTAATTGTATATCTAAGCACAGATATTTACTGCAGATAGCAAATGCTAACATTCCAATAGTTTATACACACTCGCCGTAGTCAATATAATCTATTTAGCACTCTTTAGCCATGTATATTAACTTTGCTAGCTCATAAATGATGATTTTCAAACAATATTTTCTTCTGCATAATACAGCTATCTTGCAATAGAACAAGGAAAACTTACAAATTAATGCAGTAGTTCAAGACACTGAATGACTCAAATGTGACTACCGGATATTAAATATCTGATAAATGAACAAACGGCATTATCTTTTAAAAAAATTTATGTATGATCCTTAGTCTTCTTTCAATCGGGCAAAAAACAACACACAGCAAGTTTGATTTCATTCTTTGGCTACTGAAAATATGTTTTCTGTTTATTTATACTGAAAAAGCTCACATATTTGTTTAGAGCTTCCTACAGCACCACAGTAGTCCTGCTAAAAACAGCCGTCTTGTATCAGTGAGTCAATAAATGAACTAAATATTAGCTATCTGAGAGACCTTTATAAAGTGTTATCTGTGAAGAGTTGTCACCGTCACAAGTTTCGAGCAATGCCAGTGGGAATTCACTAGTTATCAGGCAAGATCCCAGGAAAATTGCAAAGCCTGATGTTGATATTTTCATTTGTTACCTGAAGGAAACAAAATCCTCACAGGCAGATCTATTCACTAACACAGTAAGGAACATGGATCAGTTTTAACAGTGGCACTGCTGGACTCTGGCTGGAACTTGCAAGAAAGGCGGGACTAAAACGCAGGTGACTCTTAGGCTTACTCAGAAGTCCAACTACATCAGTCAGTGGCCCTTCTGATTCTAAGCTACAGGGCGAGAGAAGAGGAAGAATGTAAGGAAAGCATGTATTTATTCACACTGCTACAAGAGATGTGCGTGACACGACTGCCTTTGGTCAGACAAACAGCTATATACTGCGCAGTCATCACTGAAAATTTTGGGAGTTACATTATCTGTGCTTACCCCATTCTGTCCACGCATAAATCCAAAGGTAAAGATTTTTTTTACTCTCCTCCCACCACACTCCAAGTCAGACCAGTGAAGAAGACTTAGAGGTTTTGTCATTTGCCCTAAAGCACATGCTTAGTAAGCCAAGAACAATGCTGTCAGACACCAACAGGTAATGACAAACCAATCGTTTACTCCTTGGGATTATAACTGTGCGGATGCCTTGGAGCAAGTTTTCAGGTCATGTTTTAATGCTGTTACTGTAATGGCAATTGCCCCATGTCAAGTGATGATGTAAAAAGGCATCCAGCCTTAGGATGCTGACAGTGTTCAGTGCTCCAAAGGAGCCAAGAACGTGTCATAGGCCCAGTGAGTTTGTTACAGGGAAGTAATAATAACATTTACATAAATTAATAATAGTTATTTTTAAAATTATAAATATATGAAATTCAGCAAGAATTTAATTTCTTGCCCTCCTTCTCATGTTATTGATGGCCCAAAAGTTACCCAGCCTTGAAAAAATTTAATCTTAGCACATGTTTTGTAACTTTCCACAGAAGTGGATTTGACGCCTGAACAACAAAGTGCATAAAAATTCAACTGCTGTATAGCTAAAACTTCTTTGCTAAATCAAGGGGGAAAATGCTATAAGCAAATAAAAATATACCTGCTACTTGATAAACATGCAAGATCAAAGATGAGTTAAATAGTTAGAGAAATACTCTTACTGTGTACAGTTATTAATTTAATAATCACTACGCCTCACAGCAGAAAAAAAAAGATGTGAAAAGTGTTATTCTCAACTGCATAAAGTATGGACTATAAGGCTTTTTAAACTCAAAACACTTTCTAACACAGAGTAGCCGTTTAAACATGAAAAACACTGGACTGAATTCTCTCTTTCTTGAAGGGACCTAAAAAAGAAAGCTAATCCTCCAATCCATCCTTCAAAGACCTCATTTTCATCAGCAAGCTGAGGCAGCAATAAAAAAAAAATTAAAAAACCCAAAACAAAACAAAAAACAAACGACCACAGATGAATTAAATCAGAAATACCAGAGCACTGCTAACTCTGTAACTGAACTACCAGCCAGAGCTTAAAGAAGTTTGGTGAGTATGGGCACTTGTGACTCTGAAAGTCAGGAGTTACAGTAATACTTGGAACATCCAGAACAACATTATGGGCTTTGATAATTCTGTGTTAATATAGATACTTCAGTGAGAGATACAGAAAATAAGAATATTTTGCAACTGCTCTCATCTTCATACTTCTGTCATAAACAGTTTTTTATGCTTGTAACAGCCAGACTAACATTACACAAGGGATGCGTTATAAAAATAACAATATTTGCACACAATCCAGATGCTCTTCTTTCCCAGGAACTTACTACTGGAGCGTTTAATGTTCATCAAGCTCATACTTGTCAAAGTCACAACCCAAAAGCAAGAAGACAAGCTTTGAACAACGGGAGAAGAATGTGTCTTCAGCCTACACACTCATTACCTTAGTTTTATAACTCAATGAAAACATGACTTCTTTTTCCCTGTGAGTTTGATCCTGTCAGGCAATAATTTCAGCTTTTCTTCTGCATTACCGGCAACAAAAGAAGGGGTGCTTCCTCACAAGGGCGAAATTGCACTTTTGGAACAAAACACAAGTAAAATAAAAATAAGAAGGACCCTTGCCCAGCTACCTGCAATGCCCTACTATCTGTCCTCACTGACAACACCTGGGATTTGGAGGGCAGAGCAGGTACGCTCAAGCAACCGCATGGTTGTGGTTGCCACTGCTCCCAAGACGGCCGTCCTCAAGCACTGTTTTTCCTGTTCTCTGGCTGAAAACATCTCAGGACGTCCTGTGTCAGACAGCAGTTCGTATGAAGCAGTGCCCAAGCAGTACTCACGCAGCTGTCTCTCAGACGCTATACGCTTCACAGAAAGGATGAACAATTCTTAAAGCTGCCCTTAAAGCTAGCTTTATAGCTAGTATGAAGGGTGTTTTAATACTTTCTTGATTTTATGTAAAACTTTCATAAAAGTGACAGACTCTGCTTACTCAATTTAAGCCACTGCAGACATCATTCCAGCTGAAATTTTCACTGAGAAAATACTAATGCTTTCTGACAAGTAAATAACAAGAATATACTGGTATTTTTGATGATCACGTGCAGCACAGGTAAGAAAAGATATTTGAAAAGGGTATTTCCGCTGCTGTGAATTACACAGCTATGAAAGCCTCACAAACAGTACACAGTGACACAGCTTTTCATACCTGACTAAACCCTTTTAGCAAAGCACAAACCCTACAAAGCTGTACACTACCATCTTAGTGCAAAGCGTGAAGTCCTAATTGATCTCTAGACTTCCAGCAGTCCCGTCATCTCACAAGCACTGGCTTCCACCTACTCTTCTCTTTCCTTTGCACAACAAGAACCTACAAATGCATAAAACGAACCTTTCAGGTGTTTGCCTAAACCTTGAGAAATTTAAGGTACTTCGTCATTGCTGTTGCACGCTTCACTGCAATACATGGAGATTTATAGAAAAAGGCCTAAAAAAAAGAACAATAGGAGCAGTGAGAAAACTAGCTACGAGCACAGCGCACTTCCTTTTTCACATCTAGCAGCGTTGGTTTTGGCAGAACTAGCACTAAGATCCCAGCAAGGGAAAGAGAACAGACCAGAAGCAGCCCTGGAATGCTATGTGGCCACTGAGATTCATCCCATTCTGTCTGGATTTCCTAGCAAACCTGTTTCCAACACAGGCACCCCTGGTGCCAAAGAAGAAATTACAAGTCAAAATGCTGAACACGAGGAGCTCTGCTTAACCATAATCTCCTTCCCCCACCCACTCCCCTTCTTTCTCTCCTTTTGCACAAAGTACCTCTGAGGACATATCCTTGACTGAAAATTTGTTTAGCTAAAATTCGCACAGCTTTTAAAATCTCCCTACCTTCCAAAAGTGATTCCTGCACCTGCTCAGAGTTGCGAATAGGATCAAAGAGTTTTTAATTGATGTTTCAGAGCCTTCCAAAAAAAAGAGCCTCTGGTGCCATGCCCTCTCTTCCTTCCCAGTCCTCCACCACAGGCCTGCGCACCCTGCCTCAGGCTACAGGACGTGAAGCAGAATAAGCTCTACCTCTGTAACTGCAGTCTTCCAAAGAGGATCTGCCGAGACAGACGAGCTCGATGCTCTACCATTTCACTTTGCACGTCTTTTCCTACTGTACTTCACAGCAACTAAACCGCTGAGCTGTAATTCCTCGCTGCTTTCAGTAATTATATATACCCATGCCAAGGTCCCCGCTAGTAAGAGAACAAGCACAAACTCTGCACTAGTACTCATCTGCTCCCAGAAAAGTTCGTGGCGACACCGTAACACCCCCTGCAACACCCTAAAGCCTCCCCAGAGTCAAGGTAGCCGACTGCAGCCGCAGCATGGATGAGAGCAGCCGCGCTGCTGCCCAGCCATCCCTCAGACCGGGAAATTCCCACGCAGCTACGCGGCAGGGAAAGCCCCACGCCGAAAGGGAGATGAGCAATACCTGGCCGCGATCCGTTATGCAAGCGGGGAAGCAGAACAACGCCAGGGAGCAGCGCTGCAGCCCGTCCCGGGCCGGGGAACCCAGGCCGGGAGGAAGAGGACGCTCTCGCCCGCCCCGCAGCTACCGAGGGAGTCAAACATGTGCTCCACCGCGCCGACGGGGCCGTGCTCGGCGCCGCCTGCCCGGCTGAGGGCTGCTCTGCCCGAGGCGGGCAGGCACCCGGCTGGGCTGCCCCGGCCCGCGGCCGGGGACTACCGCCCGGTAC
>VZSC01002079.1:0-26718 GCA_013398225.1 Steatornis caripensis | reverse complement strand
CCCGCCCCAGCGCGGAGGCTGACGCTGAGGCGCCGGGCAGCCCCGGAGGCCGCGCTGGAGCGGGAGCCGCCCCTCAGCCACGCCGCGGGGCTGGCGCAAGTCCCCCGGCAGAGCCGAGGGCTGCCCCGCGGCGCTGCCCAGCTCCCCGCGGGAGGGAAGCCAGGCCGCCCCGCTCCCCGTTGGTAACCTCAGCGCGGGCACTGCCTCCGGCCAGGGGGAGGCGGCCGCAGGGGCCGGGGGTGCTCCGCTCTTCCACTTCCGCGGTTTCTCGCCTGCCTGTGCCCTTCGCTGATGAAAAGCATCTCCTCAGTGCACGCTGCACCAAGTCAGGGCCGAGTCCAGCTTAATGGGACAAAAACCCGCCAGAAACGCTTGCTGTCACCTCTCCTTCCTAGATGTTGTGGATACTTCTATTTAAAAAAAGAAAAGACCCCTCATTGTCTTGCCAGCTTGGGCATGGCACCTAATATTAAGGATAGCAGTTGCTGCGAGACTCAGGGGAGCTGGAGAAGAGTTCACAGATCCTCAGTGCTATCTTGTAGCTCAGGGTAACAATGCACAGGAGACTTTGATAGTACAAAGAAAAGTAGTTAAACTTCATTCCAGGAGATGGTGCATCACAGAAATCCTTGAAGCAATTCTCAAAAGTTCAGCAAGTGATCACCATGCTCCTGTCCAGTACTGTCACCGTGGCCTGCCACAGGGAGTGGGACTGAAAGGAGTACAGGAAACTGCAAGAGACGTAGGAAAATAGGAATGTGGGACATACATCTGAAGATAACTGAATAACAGTTTAACTCCATGAAAAAATAATTGGCAGAATGGATTACTGCCATGCTGTAATTTCTCTGCAGTCTCAGAATCACAGGGTGGTTGAGGTTGGAAGGCACCTCTGGAGGTCATCTGCTCAAGCAGGGCCACGTAAAGATGGTTGTCAGGACCATGTCCAGACAGCTTTTAATATCTCCAAGGCCTCCACAACCTGTCTGGGCAGCCTGTGCCAGTGCTCGTTCACCCTCACAGTGAAAAAATGTTTTCTGATGTTCAGAGGGAACCTCCTGTGTTTCAGGTTGTGCCCATTGCCTCTGGGCCTGTCACTGGGCACCACTGAGCAGAGCCTGGCTCCGTCCTCTTTGCACCCTTCCTGCAGGTGTTTACAAACATTGAGGAGATCCCCCTAAGTCACCTCTTCTCCAGGCTGAACAGTCCCAGCTCTCTCAGCCTTTCCACTTAGGAGAGGTGCTCCAGTTGCTTCATCATCCCTGTGGCCCTTCGCTGGGCTCTCTCCAGTATGTCCATATCTCTCTCTTACTGGGCAGCCCAGAACTGGACCCAGCACTCCAGGTGTGGCATCACCAGTGCTGAGTAGGGAGGAAGGATCACCTCCCTTGACCCACTGGCAACACTCCTAGTGCAGCCCAGGACACCATTTGCCGCCTTTGCTTCAAGGACACAGTGCTGGCTCACATTCAACCTGGTGTCTAGCAGGACTCCCAGGTCCTTTTCTGCCAAGCTGCTTTCCAGCTGGTTGGCCCCCAGCCTGCACTGGTGCTTGGGGTTGTTCCTCCGCAGGTGCAAGACTTTGTGCTTTCCTTTTTTGAGCTTCCTGAGCTTCCTGTCAGCCCATTTCTCCAGCCTACTGAGGTCCCTCTGGATGGCAGCCCAGCCTAGTGTATCAGCAGCTCCTCCCAGTTCTGTATCATCAGCAAAATTGCTAAGGGTGTGCTCTGCCCCATCATCCAGATCATTAATGAAGATACTGGACAGTTTGGGAGCCCATGTTGACCCCTGGTGTACACTGCTAGTTACTGGCCTTCAAGTAGACTGTACAGCTAATTACAGCTCCTGTACTGCTTCCCCCTCCAGCTGTGTCAGATGCAAGACAGGCACCCTTCTGATGTTCTGTTTATTCATCTTACGCTTCTAGTAGTGACCAGCCCTATCTCTTCCCACTAAAATGCATTGCCAGTGAAACAATTAACAGGGCTGGCATCTGACTTTCATTATAGGCATCAGAGTTGACATGTTGTTGAGATAAAAGAGGGGTAGGGTCTGGGCTACGTTGTATTATTGAAGAAACAGCATCAGTTCGTGCATGCAAGAATGTTATAATAACCATAAGTGAAACAAATCAAGCTTAAGTTTGCTGTCAGGGAACACTGACAGGGCTGGCAACGGCATGCACTGCTTGAGCACAGACGATGTGCCTCAGAATTTTGCAAGCAGTAAGTAGTACACTTGTCAACAACTGTTTATAGATCCTTCCAGATTAAAACGAGGAAATACATTGAAGGAAATGGTGCAGTGGTTTGGAAGAACAGGCTTGAACCAAATAGTGCTTATGTATTCCAGAAACTGAATAATTAAATTAAATAATCTCCCAAAATATATGAAGAAAAGCGCTGCCCATCAGCAAAATCTGGCAGGTTTAGATTTCTGTGAAGCCGATTTGTCTAACTGGATACTCAAAAGAGAATTAGAAGGTATGACAGCGCAATGCAAGTCCCAAAATGTCAGTAAAGTTTGGGTCAGGCAGTGGGACAAAGGAAGATGTAAATATTAAAACTGACTTTTATTCACAAAGCATTACCTTTGTGTCGTAAAATATCAGGCCAGTTGTCTTGCAATGAAAGATGATCCAAACATTTGTTAGTTTGGGCAGGGAAGTAGAATACTGGCCATGAACACATAATTTATTTTAAGAATAGAGTTAAAAGTATTAAAGTTAAACTAACTTTTTTGAGTATTATTGCAATGGTAGGAAAAGGATAAAGAACAAACCTTAAGAAGTACATTTTTCCTTTGCCAGCATTATAAGTGACAAATGCTGACACTACTTAATTTTAAAATAAATACTACTGTTTACTTCCAAGTCCAAAACAAAACACTCTATGAAGTTTTGGAGAAAGGAAAACTAAAAGGGAAGGGGGAAATAACATTCAACCAAAAAAAAGAATATCCTGAAAGCCAAATTAATCCATAACTCTGTCTGTCATGTGTGCAAGTAACCTTTAGAAACTGATGCAGCAATAAAGAAGTGTGAAGCAATTAGCAACAGAGATGCTCAGGAAAATCTAAGGCTGCACATGGAGAGGAAAGGGAAGGGAAAATAACACAGTGATGAAATTAATAATCTTCTTTCTATTTTAGGGGCAAAGAAAAGCAACTGCTAAGTTATCCATTGAGTATTTTGCTATGGCAACAGTATAGTCACAACATGGACAGAGCAAGATATATAACAAACTAACCAAAGTGCGACTTGGTAAGTCTGTCACATGGGTAGCAGTCTAGCAAAGCCAACTTCTCAAATAGGGTAATGGCCAAATCAAGCTAATGGCATCTGGATGAAACCCATTATGCATATACATTGTGCTAGGGAAATCAGTTTGATGATCGCAGAGGATGTCACAGACACGCAAACACAAAAGATCCCGTATTTATTCAGTGCACAAGAAAGACAATAGTCACTAAATAAGCATCAGTATGCTGGATGGCCTTAAGCCCCCTTTGCTCTACTCTCATTCTGAACACAGTTCAGACAGACAGGTTTCTGCATGTGCATTTTCTATGACACTTATCACTAGAGTACGAGGAGATCACAAACATCTGCTTTTCTCAAAGCACTTAGAAGATAAGAAGATAATTGGGCAGTTTCAACTAATTTCCAGATGGTGAATAAAAGCATGCGGCTCTTAAGGTGAAATAGAGCCACTGATTCCGATTACGCAATAGGAGCCTAAAGCTTAGTCTTTCAGAGGATGTAGCACTATAACCTTTCCCTTTCAGGCAAGCGGCCATTGATTTCAGGGCTGAACAGTTTCTCCTTATTGTACCCCTGGGCCTCGAGACAGGACCCCAGGCCTACCTGGAAAACCAAGAAGGCACATGCATGAGTGTGTCTGAAAAGCCTGAATAAAAGATTCGCTGAGCACTATGTGGCATCTCTGAGGCGTTACTAGGGTCAGAATCAGATTCAGAGCTGTTTGAAAGACATCAGAGGGAGTAGTTCCCCAAAGACAAGCAACGATTGCAGAACGTGCAGGCTTTACAACAGTACATTGTTTGAGTTTAATGTTTTTGATTGAAGCCAGGCAGAAAGGCAGACCATATGCCTGCCTGACAAACCAAACAGACAGCCTTGTTTCCCGCCGTGCAGCAGACAAGAAAGCAGGCTGTCCCGCTGGCTGTGAGCCCGGCTTGTCACTATCCGGTGGCCTGACTCATCATCTTGCTGACGTACCCACTGGAGAATCGTTTCTTATCCTGCAACACAGATATATCAGCCTGTTCTTGTCTGGCTGCAGAACAGAAATGTCAATGCTGCAGAACCAAGCTGTAAGTAATTTTGCTACTTCGATCTGGTCACTGGTACATAACACCAACAATCTTACTCGGGTGGTCCTCCTGTTTCTTCCTGTTACCCCACTAGCCACTTCTATTTTCTCCATATCTTTTTCTACATCCCTATATGAATTTTCCACGTGTTGTAGCTTCTTCTTTATACTATTTGACTTATTCATTGTCCTTAAATTATGGTGCAATTCAGGTGGCTAAGCATAGGTGCCTTCTTCTGTTTTAGACATAGTAAGGTATTCTACTTGGCCACAAGTTACCACTCCAGAAGGTTTCAGGTTTTCCATTAATTGTGTCATATTTGCCAGTCCCATGCTGATGACTCTGGTGCCTTATAACTGACAGTAGGCGCCTGTGTTTAAGCACCTGAATCTCACCCATACCATCTTCAATACTGAATCAGTCTGGGTTTTAAGCCAGAGTCCTCTCCATCTTTGACTGCCACGTTAAGGTTATTTTGGCCAATATGATTCTTCCTAAAGAACTCTTAATTTCCATTCACATTTTTCTATCTATCAAATCACACACACACACACACACACACACATCCACACACAGTATTTCTGATAACTTTCATAGTTTAGTTCTTTTGATGTTTGGATGTCCATTTATTTGCTTTACACAAAACTATATTAAAATAATTTATCCATCGGAAATAGTTTCTGCTGATTATCTGTTAAAATAAGATTTAAACCAGTTACTTTGTATGAAATTAAATATTTGATGCAGTAGAAAACTATCAGAAAAGGTTGTACTAAAAATTAAAACTGGCCACACCTATGACCTGTTCAGTTCCCCCTAACAATTTCATCTCTGTATGCACAGATACTTAGAGACTGATGCCTCTGCAGGATGATTTAATGAGCTTACAGCATGCCTTCAGCAGCAGCTCCCTGTGCTGTTCATTAAAACACCAATTCATGAGTATTTACAATATTGCTGTCCTGAGTTACATAGCCCTCTCTTATCCATTCCTAAGCAGCTAGGAGCTTATTTCACTGCTTCAGTCTCACCAGGTAATAGACATTAAACTTTCTCCTTCTATTCATTACAGTTTCAAGTCTTGTGGGTTTTAACCCACATTTCTAATATTGATAATATAGCTTCTGAAGAGCGAAGTCTTTACATTTTCTATCAACTGATGCATTGCAGAAAATCTTGAACATTATTTGCCTTCTTCCTTTCCTGACCTCTTGCTTTTCCAGCTTAATACTAGCCCGCACAGCCCAGGATAATCTCCAAGCAACAGTGAATTACAGTAACAGAAAAATTAAATTGAACTTCTTTCAGGGCAAGGGTGAGTCAGCAAACAGAAAACAAACTTCTGTAAGTATTGTGCAGACTGTGACTGATGACCTAGGGAAATAAAGACTTTCCATCCCAGGCATTTAAAAAACAGATTACATTAATCTCTGTCACGATGTCTGATCGACATAGGCAACCTAGTCCAAGGGTAGGAAACGGATTCGCTGACCTCCTGCCATCCATGTTTTCTGTGAATGCCAGTGTCCATGGACTCATTTGACTAGGCAAGATTCCCAGGGTGTTGCCATGACTTCCACACAACAAAGGGGAAAATTATTTGTTAAAACCNCATGCTGATGACTCTGGTGCCTTATAACTGACAGTAGGCGCCTGTGTTTAAGCACCTGAATCTCACCCATACCATCTTCAATACTGAATCAGTCTGGGTTTTAAGCCAGAGTCCTCTCCATCTTTGACTGCCACGTTAAGGTTATTTTGGCCAATATGATTCTTCCTAAAGAACTCTTAATTTCCATTCACATTTTTCTATCTATCAAATCACACACACACACACACACACACACATCCACACACAGTATTTCTGATAACTTTCATAGTTTAGTTCTTTTGATGTTTGGATGTCCATTTATTTGCTTTACACAAAACTATATTAAAATAATTTATCCATCGGAAATAGTTTCTGCTGATTATCTGTTAAAATAAGATTTAAACCAGTTACTTTGTATGAAATTAAATATTTGATGCAGTAGAAAACTATCAGAAAAGGTTGTACTAAAAATTAAAACTGGCCACACCTATGACCTGTTCAGTTCCCCCTAACAATTTCATCTCTGTATGCACAGATACTTAGAGACTGATGCCTCTGCAGGATGATTTAATGAGCTTACAGCATGCCTTCAGCAGCAGCTCCCTGTGCTGTTCATTAAAACACCAATTCATGAGTATTTACAATATTGCTGTCCTGAGTTACATAGCCCTCTCTTATCCATTCCTAAGCAGCTAGGAGCTTATTTCACTGCTTCAGTCTCACCAGGTAATAGACATTAAACTTTCTCCTTCTATTCATTACAGTTTCAAGTCTTGTGGGTTTTAACCCACATTTCTAATATTGATAATATAGCTTCTGAAGAGCGAAGTCTTTACATTTTCTATCAACTGATGCATTGCAGAAAATCTTGAACATTATTTGCCTTCTTCCTTTCCTGACCTCTTGCTTTTCCAGCTTAATACTAGCCCGCACAGCCCAGGATAATCTCCAAGCAACAGTGAATTACAGTAACAGAAAAATTAAATTGAACTTCTTTCAGGGCAAGGGTGAGTCAGCAAACAGAAAACAAACTTCTGTAAGTATTGTGCAGACTGTGACTGATGACCTAGGGAAATAAAGACTTTCCATCCCAGGCATTTAAAAAACAGATTACATTAATCTCTGTCACGATGTCTGATCGACATAGGCAACCTAGTCCAAGGGTAGGAAACGGATTCGCTGACCTCCTGCCATCCATGTTTTCTGTGAATGCCAGTGTCCATGGACTCATTTGACTAGGCAAGATTCCCAGGGTGTTGCCATGACTTCCACACAACAAAGGGGAAAATTATTTGTTAAAACCTCTTCTCAGAGCCTGGAGGTGAATGGTAGATTACCACTTCAGTTCATCTAAGTCTACTTTCAGTGATGCTGTGCTCTTGCTGTATGGATGAGGGTCTTAGGCATAAGAGTTTTGTCTTGATTTTTTAAAGCAATGTTTAGGACATACAACAATAAGAAACGTGGAATTGAACCGGCTTTGGTAAGAAAGCTCTGTTTTTCCAAAGTGAGTAAGAAGATATGTAACAAGCTAACAGAAAACGACATGCTTCCACTTGAGTTAGTAAAACCTGTGCTTGTTTCAACGCTTGATTACAGCATTCCCTTGCATTTTCCACATTTATTTACATGAACACGGTTTCCATCGTGTGATCTCTTTCATTTGGTGTCAACCCAAATAGGCAAGAGGGAGAGGAGAGAGATCAAAAGTGAAGCATGGAAGTTCTTCCTTGCCTAATCATAGAATCATAATAGAATCATAGAATGGTTTGGGTTGGAAAGGACCTTAAAGATCATCTAGTTCCAACCGCCCTGCCACGGGCAGGAACACCTTCCACTAGACCAGGTTGCTCAAAGCCCCATCCAACCTGGCCTTGAACACTTCCAGGGAGGGGGCAGCCACAACTTCTCTGGGAAACCTGTGCCAGTGTCTCACCACCCTCATCGTGAAGAATTTCATCCTAATATCTAATCTAAATCTACCCTCTTTCACTTAAAAACTGTTACCTCTCATCCTATCACCACATTTCCATATAAAAAGTCCCTCTCCAGCTCTCTTGTAAGCTTCCTTCAGGTCCTGGAAGGCTGGAATCAGGTTTCTCCAGAGCCTTCTCTTCTCCAGCCTGAACAACCCCAACTCTCTCAGCCTGTCTTCATAGGAGAGCTGCTCCAGCAGCCTGATCATCTTTGTGGCCCTCCTCCGGGACTCTTTCCAACATGTCCATGTCCTTCTTATGTTTGGGACTCCACAGCTGAATGCAGTACTCCAGGTGGGGTCTCACAAGAGCGGAGTAGAGGGGGAGAGTCACCTTCCTCAACCTGCTGGTCATGCTTCTTTTGATGCAGCCCGGGGTATGGTTGGCCATCTGGGATGCGAACATGCATCGCCAGCTCATGTTGAGCTTCTCGTCAACGAACACTCACAAGTCCTCCTCCTCAGGGTTGCTCTCAATCCATTCTCTGCCCAGCCTGTATCTGTGCTTGGGATTGCCCTGACCCATGTGCAGCACCTTGCACTTGGCCTAAGGATTGAAGAAGGAAGAAGAAAGCACATATGAGCACTCATGCATTTAGAAGCCACACGGCAAATCAATCAGCAGGTTTACCATTATGTCCCAACCATTTCTTGTTGTTCTTGAAGCCACTCTGCTTCCATGCTAAAATCAGAAAAGCAGACATTGTACAGATGGCCAAAGAAACTGCTTTTCTTCCCAGAAGAATTCCTTTCCCTCTAGTAATAACACAAATAATCATCAATGTACAGAAAAAAAGACATGTAAGTCACTTTTCAGAATGAAACATCACTGACAAGGTCATCTGGATCCTGATCGTACTTCATTTGGCATCGCCAGAATTAAGTTTAAGACAGTGATTTTTGGCAATAGCAAGGGGACAGAAGTCAACTCAGGCAAATTCATACACAGACCTGAGGTTTTTCATTCTGTAACGTAAAGCCACAGAAAAGCTTACTTAAATTGAGTGGCACAGTGTGGCTTTTGTCCTACTGGCAATACCTACTATGGTGGAATGTTGGACACAACTGAAATAATTTCTCTTGTTATAAGACAGTACTTCTGACCTCAAGACAGAAAATACAGAGATCTTCTCTGCTGGTGCCAGCAGAGATCTTCAGTCTATATACAATTTCTTCAAGTAACAATGAACCTAAACAATACAATATCTGTTTTCTCTCTTTTTCTGATACACCTTCAAAGTATTTGCTGCCATCAATGGACTAAGCAAATGACTAATGTCATCCAGCATCCTGGATAAAGATGGAAAAAAAATGGGATACTGCTAGGTCCAATAATATGTAGAGGTCACAAAATTAAGCACTCATGTAACTTTTTAATAGCAAATGAAACACACTCACACTGCACACTGAGAACTTGATTTCTACCTTTAATGAAAACCCCACAATGCAAAGTCAAGTAGAACTGTGTATGCATACACTATTAGCTTTAAATAACAAAAGGCACAGAAGGTGACCAGCTGTTCTAGCAAGATACTAAATAAAAATTTACAATTATTCTTCATTTTTCTTCTGAGAAACGAGAGGATGGTTTACTTGATTCTCAATACTTTACTGGAAAGCTAGTGACAGATGGAAAGGGGAAAAGGCATTTCTGTCCTAACCAAAATAAGCTAAGGCCAGCAGAGCCATCTTCAAACTATATCACATCTCACCTGGATATGATACACGCACTTACTTACCATCAAGTATAGACAGTCAAATCAGAACACGAACAGTGTTAAATGACTGCAAATATAGTTACTCTCAGCCTTGGCCAAAGCAGTCAACACAGTTATCACTTAGCCTTCCTTGACTCTTGGCTGCTTCACCAGGGTCTGGCACATGTAGGTCCATGGCCTGACTTTTTGGCTGGGTCACACAGAATTTCCAGCTTTTCTGGGGCACCCACCATTTGAGAAAAAACAGAAGTTTCTCTGACACTTCTGGGCACAACTCTCAGCAGATCATCAGTTACCTGACAACGCAGAGCTCCCAAAAGGCAATTTTTTTTGTCCGCATATCCTTGGTCCACACATCCAACCACACACCACTGGGCAAGGCTCTTCTTCCTTAATTTTTTCTTGGCAGCTTGACACTAGTCTTGGGTATTGCAAGCAAGGATAGACTAGATACCAAGAATACAGGAAGCTTTTCCTGAATTGCATGGATTTTTTGAGTCAGAATTACATTATAAGATTTGCAATGTAATTATTGTACCGTATGTGTGCTAAATTCTTATTTATTTTGTTTACTTTAGAATTATAAATTTAAGCCAAAATACTACTAAAGTCTATATAAATTGACTCACAGGCACCAAGGATATTTACATACCCACTGTTTTTATGTGTGTAGATTCTACAACATCTTAATCACTGTTGCATCTGGGTATCTTCTAGCAGCACGTTAAGTATCATGACTAACACATGTCAAGTGTTGTTTATTCTTGCTCTGAATCTGTTTTGATTTAGTGCAGCTTCAGGCTAATATGCCCACAGCTGTGTTTAGGTTAGAGAAAAAAAAGGTTGAAGCAATACATATTGCTGTTATAGCAGAAGGCAGTGAAGTCTTCCTTAGTGCTCCCATGCCATGACTATATGTTTCTCAGCCTCAGACAAACCAAGGTGGAAATTTTTGTCTCCTACACAGGGAGGCTTGCTCTTACAAAGGGACATTCTACTTCATCTGTGGTGGGAAGATGTTTACCTTGGTCTTTTAAGCATTTATTTAAATCTCTGAGAACAAGCAACAGTGTACTTGGAGGGCAAGAGCTGAGAACTTGCATTTACCAATAGTTTTAGGAAGACAAAGCAGAGAACAGACCACAGACAGGTGTTTATAGTACTCTGTGTACTTGGGGATGTACACCTTGTATTCTGCACTTCAGGGTATTTCCTGAAGGCAAGTGGGTAAATGTAAAAAAGGGAGAAGAATGTCATGGCTTCATACACATCACACCAAACTAAGTCACAGTCTCCTATTCTGTGGGAGGTAAGAGAAAGAGGTACTCATGTTTGTTAGTGTGCAAAAGGTTAGTGTTTCGAGAAATGTGGGAGCGCTCCCATGCCATGACTTGAACTGGCCAGATGTAAACTCATCCTTACGCACCTTTTGCTCTTGCTCTTAAGCCACGGAGCATTCCTGAGAATTCTGTGGCCATGTTTGCATTCAGTAAGTTTTTTTTTTTCTTTGTTAGTGCCTTCATCCTTGCCGAACAATTCAGGCTGTGGATGTTTTCAGAAGAGGAGTGGTAGTTCCAGGCACGTCACAAGGAGGAGAAGGAACAATGAAGTTAGGAATGTCAGCACAAGAACAACAGCTGTGGCAGTAAGGACTGCTAGGTGAACCATAGAGAATAAGAACAGAAGAAGGGCTGGGAGCAAGTATTTTCCAAGGCGTGGGGAGGATGTGGGTCCAAACTGGTGCCAGAGAGAGAAGCAAGGGAAATGAGGTAGAAGGATAGAAGACTGAGCATGATAAAAATAAAAGAGAGGTGACGTTAACCATGAAAGGGAGACAGGGAAGGAGGATGATTGTGTCAGGTACTAGAATGACCAGCAGATGGTGAAGTGTGGAATAGCTGCCTTGTCCAACAAGCCAAGTATATGCATCAGGTCCTGACAACAACTGAAATTCAAGACCAAACTGACAGAGAGGAAACTCTTTTACAAATCGTCTCAGTTGTAACCTGGGGCACGCAGGAATAGGTGGGATAAATTTGTGTGTATATTTATAGGCTGGTATCACTGTGCATGGGATAGCTTTAGGCTATATCAGTAGTCATAGCTGTAGTTCTGTTTCTGTAACTAAATGCATTTCATACCCATCAAAGCACACTCCACAGGAGCAAACTGTTATACCATCATCCCTCCTGACACAAGAAGTTGGCGCCACTGTGTATGTTCCTTTCTTCTCCAGATCATCTTCAAAGGACATGACCAGCCATCAGGGGGTTGCACAAAAGTACCACCCCTCTCTCTGGCAGTAACTGAAAGGAAACACAAAAGCTTGTTACCTCCTAAGTGCAGGCAGCACCACAACTATCCTTTCGCAACAGGAGGCTCTGACTGAATTAGTTTTCCACAAACTTGCCATGCTGCTAACAATGTAGATGGGATCTTTTTGAATCTCCCCTCTGATGTGGCACCTGTGCCGATGGCTATTCCTTCCTGCTCTTCTCAAGAACAGAGAAAAATGGAGTGTAAAAAATCTTAGTGAACTCCAACAGTCATTTTCTTACCAGGTAAACTTTATAATGCAGAGTATTCAAGAGGATTGGCTAAATCACTGTCTTCATACTTTGATGCTGATCTCCTTGGGGATTGACTATCCCTTTTATTTTTTAATAGTCCAGTATTGGCATAGTGCTTCTACTTGAGGACCGGGATTCCCAGGAGCTACATTATAACAGAAAAAAAATGTAAGAATAATCTTGCCAGCTTTTGTTCTACGCATTAAATAATGACCCTCTGAATGAGTCATTTAACCTGCCAAATTTTTAAAGATATTTTCCTTTAGTAGTTTTTAAGAATGATATTTCCTTATAGGAAGGACATTCTTTGAAGGAAGAAGGCCCTCCCAGAATAAGATGACCATGGTGTTAGTAATTTCTGCATTGGAACATTTGTGAGTAGGTGAACTGGCTGAGTACTGTCACCTTCCTCCTGCAGAGTTTCTATTCAGCAAAAGTGACTCGGTACACTCAGCTGTTTTGTTGGGCGTATCTGCAGATAAATGAGAGTGATGGCACCCAAATATGTAAACAGGACTTTTGGAAATGAAAACAAAACTAGCATCCTACTGAGCTCCTTGTAGATTCTAAAGCCTACTCCCATTCTTTGTACAACCCCTCACGTGAGTCCAAATATGAAGTACATCACTAAGCATCCCTGCAGCTCTTAGTTATCCAGAAAGATTTAAGTTGCTGGGAGTCCAGATCAGATAGAAAGTGCCACATGTTGTCAATTCTATGCGATCTAGGTGACCTTTCAGATACAACATACTTTTCTCTGAAGGTGTGGCAACGTTACAAAACGAACACGAAAATACAGTTCTTGCTGTCTTTGCCACAGGTAAAAAATGCCACACATCAACACAATGGTAATAGAATATGGTCTAATTCCATAAATGCCTAGCTGATATAAGCCTGCATTTCAGTTTCTGCTTATGCTGCCAGTAAAGAGGTTTAAAGTTTTACTTCAAGATGAGAACTATTACAGACCATAAAGCAAAATGCTTAGGCTAGGCACATCCTTATCTTCCTAATGGGACCTAATGTGAAAAGCATCATTTGCAAAGCTTGTTTAGGGTGGACATAATTTGTACGGGACCAAGGGACCAAGACAGAGGGCAGAAAAGTACATGTTCTTTAGCAGATTGCAACTTAAAAAACCCCTCACCTAAATTTGGTGGCAGCTGAACAAGTAGAGAAGAAAGCAGAGAGAGATCTACCCTGCATCTCTAGGACCAAAGAAGAAATCTGTAATAGCAGGGGCTCCTGCACCAAGTCTGTGGTTTGACCAGTGAACTATCTGTTGCGGTTTTAACCCAGCAGGCAGCTAAATACCACGCAGCCGCTTGCTCACTCTCCCGGAGCCCACGGGCAATGGGTGAGAGAATCAGGAAGGTAAAGGTGAAGAGACTCATGGGTTGAGTTAAAAGCAGTTTAGTAACTGAAATAAAAGAAAATAATAATAATAGAATATACAAACAAGCGATGCACAGTGCAACTGCTCACCAACTGCTGACCAATGTCCAGCCCGTTCCCAGCTAGCAATCCCAGAGGAGAGAAGTCCTGAAACCGCAATCCCGGAAGATAGAGTCAATTTACCGGCCAACCCTCATCTATATACTGAGCATGACTTTGCATGATATGGAATATTCCATTGGTCAATTTGGGTCCTTTGCTCTGGATGTGCTCCCTCCCAGCTTCTTGTGCACCTGAACACTAGCAAAGCATGGGAAGTTGCAAAGTCCTTGGTTTCTTAGCCACAACTAAAAATATCAGTATATTATCAACATTCTTCTCATACCAAATCCCATACTAAACCCAAAACATAGCTACTAAGAAGAAAATTAGCGCTATCCCAGCCGAAACCAGGACGCTAGCACAGCTCACAACACTCTTATAGGGAACTTTTAGCTGCCATGGCAACCATTTTCTTCTGTTTGACTGGACTGTGATAAATATTCGATTAAACCCTTTTTATTTATGTCTCTAATCTAAAAGGTTGCTTTAGTGAAACAGTCAATTTACAGGTTTTGCTACCTAATCATGCAGCAACTAGCACAATTCAGCCCTGGCTTGGATGAATGGCAGCACAATTAAATAATAATATATGACAGAAGATAGAGAGTCAAAGCAGTAAGGGAAGAGGAAAAAGGATGCTCTTTTGATGGTTATATGGATGGATGAACCTATGTGAATGATACTCTTTTTTTTAATTACTTAATGGCAATTTCACAGAAACAGTTGATTTCAGGTTGAAGAAAGCTTTTTTCAGCTTGTGAATCTGAGCACTTTACATTTTTAATCTTAAAAGAAATTCCTGACTGTACAAGTAATTTCAAATAGAAGAATCAAAACATTTTATTTAATGTAAAAATTAATATTTTTCTTTTCTCTCATGGTTGTTCTTAATTTGGATTTTTTGGACACAATTGAGTGAATCCAGAGCAAATTGTCTTGCCAGAATTACTTTTTTTGCCATAAAAGACTTCTGAATATTTTGCAACATATTTGAAGAAAACTATGATCTGAGGAACCTTCACAAAATCCCTTTTTCTTTTTTAAAATTTTTCGATTTGGCATATCTTAATACCTGTATAACCTCTTCCCTGTCTTTCTTTTGATGCTGACTCAGCAATAGCACTCCTCTACTTATTCCCACTGAAAAATAAGGTTGAGAATTTGTTAGACCTGAAACTTTCAATTTAGATTTTTATTAGGCCTGAAGCAATCTCCCACTGCATTTCATTTCTCTGGCCCACATTTAAATTTATCACTAGCCGGCTTTTCATCAACACCCCCTTTCCGTGACTAGCAGGCAGCAATTCTCAGCTCCTCTAGGGCTTACAGGTTCATGTGTTCTTTCTAAACTGACTCCAACGTTTCTAAAACTTGTGGTACATGGGGCACATGCTCTTTTTCTGAGTTAAAATTGGATGGCTCATGGCAGATACTCCTGACTTAACCCTGCTGGGTCTATAACACTGCGGTCTTGCCCCGCAGCTCCAGGGGCCACTCGCTCTTGCCAGGCTCATGGCTCTTCTCACATGAAACCTTCTGTGAATTGCTGCCCTGGGTAGGCCCACAAGCAAATGAGGTGGACTCTGAGCAACCGTGGAGAAAACAGAAGGTAAAATATCAAACAGCATGATGGCTTCTCAAACCAAGGATGTTATGTTTATTGCTGGATTTAGGCAGCATCTGGTTTAAAGGTTTCTACCCTTCTAATCCTGTAAAAGAGCATTTTTATCTTCTAGAATCAGTGCATTTATAGGCTGAGGAGCAAGTCACTGAAGACTTAACTGAAGCAATACATAATGTAATTCAACCCTCCTGATTTCATTTACATTTCTTATTTGTTGCTGGGAAATACAGCTTCGATATTTTACAAATGGTACACAGTATAGAATTTTTCTATTGAATGTCACAGTGGCAAGGTATTTTTCATAGTTTTTAATGCTTGCTTTTTTACTCTGCATTCTCAATCTTTCTATTTTTCTTTCCCTTAAGGGTTTCTCTTTTTAAAATTTGGCACAGTATTGGGGTTTTTCCTTTCTTTTGTCTCTTTGAAAGTCAGAGGTCTGCTTTGTTCATGTTCTTTCACATAGAAGGCGTTATCAGTAACATCTGCACAGGCACTGGATAATTAACCTTTTCATTTTTATTATAAGCAGATTTTTATGATTACACAGATTAATTTCTGTATTAGTCAGAGGATGAAATCAAGATCGAAAGCATGCACTACATATATTCTTACACAGACATAGAAACAGCCACTTCCCTGAACAGCTGCACACAACAGTCTCCATCCAGTTGGTCTCCTCTCCTGACAGATCTGACGTATGAAAGATCACAGAAGAAAAAAAATCTTAAATATTTAAACATGAATGCATTTTTTTGAAAATTACAAAGAAATAAGAAGCCACTGATCCCTGCTATGCCCTCATACAGAACTTTTATTACCAGCTGCCTGATTTTAATGGGTACCACAACATGCATGGGCACGTGCTTTTAGAAAATTTTCTCCCTAGCTGTGCCATCTTGAACATTAAATGCACACTTCGTGCACAAGTGCTTTAACCATAGCATGAAAGATAAGCAGCACCAACAACATCTCCAACAACCATTTTAAAAAAGGAAGTGCTACTCACTTGGGCAGTTTTCCCTAGGAGAGCACTCAGTGATGGGGCCCAAAGGTGGAGCATCATACCTATACCACACTCTCCGCCTCTCCCACACAGTGCCTGTACCACGCACTGCCCTTGTGCTCCATATGCACCCGCTGACCATGTCACACAGCGGCCTTGTGCCTGTACCCATCAAGGTCTAATAGCAAAATGGGAGGTAAAATCAAGAACCAATCCTCCAGGCTAACAGCTTTCCATACTGTCTTGAGGGTTTTCCTGGGGTATACCTGGCAGCCCTGCTGGGGTCACTGACCTGAACCCACTTCCACAAGCCCAGCCTGCCCAAATGCTGGCACGGAGCAGGACTTTTTCTGCCTCTCCACCCTATCCCACAGTGAGACATGTGCTTCCCTCCATCCCTGGCTTTTGGCAGGACACCTAGATGCCCCCCTCATTTTGGGTGCTCTGGGTTCAGAAGAGCTCAGACTCCAGGAGGGCAGAGGGCACATCCTTCTGGAGGGCACAGGCGAAGCTAGGAGAAGAGAGTACTTCGGGCTGTAAGGCCCATCTGTAACAAGATGTGTTTGCAATCCAACAAAAGCCAGTTACCATTGCTGATATCCAGGATATTTCATTTTCATTCTGCTCACAAAGGCCACAGGCAAATGTAGACCCTCATGACCGGCACCCAAAGAACGGCAATCCCATGCTCCCTGTGGGCCTCCAAAGGCAGTGTAACATGGGGACTCTCACTTTCAGAGCACGACAGAAAACTCAGAAATTTGGCCCTGGATAGTGAATGGGGTCTGAAAGACTCTGCAACATCAGATGAAACTTACCTGGCTATACCTTTCACAGAAGACTCCTGAATTAAATATGCTTTTTGCCTACAGCTTTTAACTCCAGCCAACTCAGCCCAGGCAACCCAGCCAGCTAATGTGGTTAGAACAACACACAAATATCTGGTGAGATAGCCCTGAGAATAAAACAAGATATCTAGGCTCCCTGCAGCACCTCGAGACCAATTCTTGTTTTTCACCCTAGTTGCAGAAGGAGCTTGCAGTCTGTTGCAGGCACAGCCCCCTGCCACAACCAGGCTCTGGTATTCTTCCAGGACAAACTCTTGAAGATTTTTTTTCTCAAACATGGGAGAGCAAAGTTTGTTTTCTGCCAGAGATGGTGCTTTTCCACGTTGCCAGCTCTGGCAGGCCGCGTGCATTTCTAGTGTCCTGGAAAGTATTTTTCCCTCCCCCAGAGCACACAGGCTAGGCTGGGGGGGGGAGGCTGCATCTCTGCAGAGGAGTGGCAGGACATCCAGCCAACCCCAAAAGCCTTGTTTGCTAATGCCATTCTGCTGGGCACGCCTTTGACAGAGCAACACCACTTCTGCACTAGTAAACTAAGCAGTGCCGGGGACACAATTTCAGGGTATGTAGCTGTCACAGACTACACTGAGTGGTGTTTCCTTCTTGTGCATTCAGTCTAGCCAGAAACTAGGTAGGAGTAAGACAGCTAGTGAGCGGGTCATCTTACACTTTCTTGTCTCTCAGAAGTGTGTTACCACTGCAGTTTTCGGAGATGATGTGGGCAGAGCCAAGCTTTGAGGCTTTTGAGATGCAGGTTGGTTAGAGGTGACGGGAATGGACAACAACGGCCATGAAACATGAGGAATGTTTTGACTTTTCTCTCCTCTGTGTTTCTGTGTACCAGCTTTGGACGATTCTGGTGCCTACTGTGGTGCCTATGCCGAGTCACTCGCTACCGGCTGTAGAAATAAGGGAAGGCAGACCACGCCCAGGCAAGCAAGACCTAAGAATGGGATATAGTTGTTGCATTAAAAGTGACATCAGTCTAATGGCAGCAGCTAATACATACCATGGTGAGATCATCACTCAGCTCTGCTTCACTGAACTGTGTTTGCATCTGAACTGGATAATTTTGTTTTCTGTTTTATCTGCTATTGCTTGTAACATTAATATGTTCATAAGAAGCTTAAATCTTGCATTTGGTTGTACAAGACGTTGGCCCTGAAGGCATTTCCAGGAGTGCTGTAATAGGACAGCGGCCCCTGGATTTCAGACTGGCAGGCGTACGTATGTGCCTGGGCCCCATAATCGATGATTGCACATTAGGCAATCCACTTGGTATCACTGCAAAACAATTGAAAAAAAAATCAATTTGCTCTTGCAGAATTAGGATCTGAGTACGTACCTCTGTGAGTGACTACAGGACACTTTGTGAGATGCAAGAAACTTACTATTATGTTATTCTCCGCAGTCTCAATCTGTGGCATATTTGTAGCACACCTGAATTGAGTCCATTAGAGATTTTTCAACAAAATCACCATAACAGAGTTTTAAAGAACCGGTCTTTTTAAAGCATTGTTTTATTTGCATTTTAAATAGAGTAGTACTACTGCCTGTCAATTTAAAGTACTCCATCCATTTGAAACTGCATGAAAAGCATAAGAGAGATATTTTAAAGTAGACATTGTCTACATGAACCCCAAGCCCAAGTTTCCAAATACAGGTCATGTCAAATGTCTTAGTAAACATCTTGGTTTTGCTCCGTCTGAACCCCGAGGTAATCAAAAGATTTAAGACTGTCTCCTGAGGAAGATAAAAGGTCTGCTCCTATGCAAACCATTCAAGAAACAAGGGAACTGGTAGACCTGCTGTTCCTTTTTTGCAGCAAAGAATGGGGCTTCTGTTACTGTGAAACATTTGGAAATTAGATTATAAGATTTTGCAAATGATCCAGTTATTAGAGATGCAGGAATTTTTAATTTGTAAAACTGGCCTAGTGACAATGACTCCCTCAAGACATTGGTAGAAAGAAGCAATTCCAGCAGCACAGTCATGATGCAGGCACCTTTTAGAAGCTGGAGGATACAGAGGCAGTCAAGCATTGCCACAGGAGAAAGAGCCCAAATCTGCATCCAGAAAGTGAACCCTGCACAGATTGCTTCTGCACTGTATGGCAGGAGGTATTGATTTCCTCACTCATGTGGAAATTATAAAGATGTGTAATTTTTGCTTTAATATCACCCTGAAGAATCTCAAAAAGTTTTGCACACTTCAGAAGGAGTTTGGGTCTCACTAAGTGCTGATATCAATTATAAGGGGAGAACAGAGCAGATGGAAGCTTTTCTACTGTATTGATTTTGACGCATAAAGATAACACAAGCCTAGACTCTACATCAGCCTGTGTTTAGATGGTTCCTCACACCAAAACTATTTCAGCTTTTTAACCTGTTACACTGGATAACATAAAAGATACAAGAACTGAAATATAAGATTATGTTAGGGGTCTCCCTATCCAACTATGTCCCTTACTTGCTAGGCCCCAGGGCCAGGTCTGATGTCTTTTCTGAAATCATGTGGCTGCCCAGGGCAGTGGCTGAAGTGTGTCTCCATCCCACTCGCTCTGTTAATCCACTGGTCACGTGGTCTGCAGGATTCACCTAGGAGCTGGAGGTTTGGATATACACAAGCCAAGGAATGGGGCTTCCACTTCTTTGCTGACTGCTTTAATCAGTATATTGTTCTTCAGAACTGATTGTTGCCTTTTTCCATTTATTGCTGTCCCTCATCTTTGCTAAGGAAGCTGTGAGCCGGTCACCTGCATCCCAGTGTATAATGTATGTGCTAAGCACAGAACTGATCCAGGCGGCACTTCCTGTAGCCCTTAACAGGATGCTTAAATCCAGGAGACAGACAGCATTTCAGACCACCCTTTGGTACTCTTTATTAAGTCTCACATATGCCTTAACCCTACAGCCTTCTGGTGCTACAAATCCCATTCATAGTGCTTACGTCTGCTCATCAATGCATAACAAACTCTGGCACCTGCACGGGCACTCCCGACTGGGTACTGGCTACAGCACAACCCACACCCCTTATTGGATCCAATGCTTCATTTGGGTTCACACCAGCAAAGCATTAATATTTACCTCCTTCTTTCCATACAGCTGATCCACATTTTCTTTCTTTGGTCCCTCTTTGTACCTATCAAGACCTTTCATCATTTACTGTAAAGTTCTCTGTGAGCTTTGAGCGGGTTTGAATTTTGGCATTCCTAATGTTATCCCATTGCATTCTGAACTACAGATAAGTAGTTTAGCAGGCTAAAATGGTCTCTGTTACTCACTTCTTCCTATTCATCCAGTAGGTTTAAAGTTGGTTTTCCCTTTTTGTATAGCTGCAGGTTACAGGCTTCTTCTACGTTCAAGTCCCTAAACTTAATGCAGCTGATTTTACTGATAAGTCCTAAGAATTCATCACCACTTCTGCTTTCAAAATTAGGGATTTTGGTTGCAGAACTACCTTAATTACTCCCTTTATCTTAACCTGAATCATCTTATGACCACTTCAATTAAAGTTTTACCCCAGAACTAGATTTTCTGTAAAGCACACATTTCAAAAACAAGTTTAAAATTACATCAGTTCCTGATGTTTAAATCACTATTTGGAGAAGAACCTGTCATCTCTCACAGTCAAAAATAATATGCTCTACTGCTTCTAAGGATACAGGAAATGCACGTTTTCAATATAGATCTAGAAAGTTTGTAAGCACAAGGAGGAGTAAAGCAGCTCAGGTAGCTAACATTTTGAGATGACATCCATCTATGACTGCTAAAGTTTTACATTACAGAACGGACATGTAGTAAAGGACTGGTCAAGAAACAGGGAGAGCTGGCATAACAGGATCAACAAAGAACGGAGACGGGGAGCAAAAGGGGCTAAGCAAGAAGAGCCAGAAACCGCAAAGGAATTTGTTGCCAAAGCATCACGTCATTTTTGGATTCCAAAAAGTCACATTCCACCACAGTGATTCCAAATTATCAGAACTATTTACCTTTTAAATATAATTACCAAGGTTTGTGCTCCTCCGCAAAATTGTGTTAGGTGGTCTTTACCAGCGTTATCCAAGCAGGTCATTTTTTGAGGCACTTTCATGTAGATGGTTTCTTGTTTAGCCAGATTTTCCTTCCTTATTTCATGCAATATTATCACATCGGTGATATACATATCATATTAGTGCTATGGACTGCCTTCATATTTTCTTTGTCTAGAGCAGTATATATCCCCTCAATGATATTTCACTCTTCATTTCTGTTTGTTTGTATGCATAGTCACATCCTTATCTTAGTTTTATCAGAGGAAAGTACTCAATGGCAAAGATACAAATTCCGTGCTTTTATTTGAAGAAGATAAAAGATATATTTTGTAAGCATGGCTTTCAAAACATTATCTGTCTACCTGTGTTTGAGAAGCAGTGACAGTATTCAACCAGCTGAAGTGGGTAGAAAATATGAAAGGAAAATAAAACAGGTGAGTAACCTCAGCTTTGAGGAAGGTGTTAACACCAAGGGCAGTTCCACTGACCTCAGTGGAGCTACAGCCAAATGAGGCTCTGCTTTTGGAGCTGGACTTTGGACGGAGATCTGTGAAGTATGTGTGTAATGCAGCTGAGCGTGGTGGGTAGACATGCTTTAAAATGTGTTTTGTCTGTCTTCTCTAAATGAGATTTTGTAAGTTTCCAGAGCTGAGGAGGTGGCAATTCAGTAGTTATTCTTCTCTCATGATTGCCCTTCTCAGTAAACATACAACTCGTGCTTCCATCAAATCCCAAATAGACTGGTGATTTACGAAGATTATAAATCATCAACCAGGAGTCAGGCTGTGCATATATACCTGTCAGGAAATGCATTTTCTTGTAAGAATTAGCATGATGAATTGTATTGCATTGGAACAATAATGAATACCAGGAGAGAATGGTAAATCAAACAATATTTTTTTTTTTGCAAAGACCATGTTTTTCACCACTGCTGAACTGTACATGCTATTAATAGGAAACAAGAGATTGTACTGACGTCTGATTACAGTTACCGAAACCAAAGTCCTTTACTTTGTGAGCCCACTGCAAATCTGTTGAAAGGCGCAGGGAGAAACACTGGAACATTTGGAATGCATGGGTAACATGATAGAGGCTTTGGCATGGCATCACTCAGAGAGCTGTAAAATACCTGCTGCAGAAGGTGTTTCCACTTATCCCTTCCAAATCTCTGAGAACCATTTGCTTTTTGGAATTTGGCCAATTCTGAAAAGCAAATGATAGCTAGCAAGTTTGGCAGTGCCAAGGAGATACAGAACTTTCAGAAAGATTGTAGTTGCCAGCCCAAATGAAAAAGTATTTTTTGTTTTACGCTCACTAAAGTCATGTCAACAGTCTTATTTTGCCTTACAACTGTACACAGTCTTAGAGACTCTTCTAGAGTCCTTCCTCAAAAATGAAAATGTTTCCAGATTGAATTATATCCTGACTGTGAGTAAAGAACCCAATATTAAAGAAAGACAGAAAGACAATTTATGCATGTAAGATGAAAGATGATAGAGACAAGGACATGATGTTGACTCATACAATATGAATGTTTTCAAAGCTCTTCCCCATGATGCTGCTCCATCAGACTCAAAACTGTACTGCCAATCAGTTCAGTCACCCAGGGTGAGGATCAAGGTTTGGTTTAAGATGTCCAGGAACAATAAATGCAGGCAACAGGCTTTTTGAACATAACAGAGAAGCTGTTATTCCTGCTATGTGTTAAGCATGGGATTTCGCCCTGGATATTGTCCCACTGAGCATGTCAATGCACATCCATATTCAGGAGTGGATCAACACTAGCCAATGAATGTGACTGCTTGCAGAGTCCTCCCCTACTCTCCCTTATCCTCCCCTCCTTTTCTCTTCCCTTTCCTCTTCTCTCCTCTTGCTCTGCTTCTGGCCCTGCCATCAGCTTGTCTTTCAGGAGGTAGGAGGTGGGAAGAGGGAAAGAAGAAGGAGAATTCCTTCAGTCCAAGGACAAGGACAAGATGGGAGAAGGCACAGCTCTTCTCACTTATGCTCTGCTCCTGGACCTGTGAGAAGCCATCTCCGCATAGGAGTACAAAATCATAGAATGGTTTGGGTTGGAAAGGACCTTAAAGATCATCTAGTTCCAACCGCCCTGCCACGGGCAGGAACACCTTCCACTAGACCAGGTTGCTCAAAGCCCCATCCAACCTGGCCTTGAACACTTCCAGGGAGGGGGCAGCCACCGCTTCTCTGGGAAACCTGTGCCAGTGTCTCACCACTCTCATAGTGAAAAATTTCATCCTAATATCTAATCTAAATCTACCCTCTTTCACTTAAAAACAGTTAGCCCTCATCCTATCACCACATTTCCATGTAAAAAGTCCCTCTCCAGCTCTCTTGTAGGCTTCCTTCAGGTCCTGGAAGGCTGGAATCAGGTCTCCCCAGAGCCTTCTCTTCTCCAGCCTGAACAACCCCAACTCTCTCAGCCTGTCTTCATAGGAGAGCTGCTCCAGCAGCCTGATCATCTTTGTGGCCCTCCTCCGGGACTCTTTCCAACATGTCCATGTCCTTCTTATGTTTGGGACTCCACAGCTGAATGCAGTACTCCAGGTGGGGTCTCATGAGAGCGGAGTAGAGGGGGAGGTCACCTCCCTGAACCTGCTGGTCATGCTTCTTTTGATGCAGCCTAGGATACGGTTAGCCTTCTGGGCTGTGAGCACGTATTGCCAGCTCATGTTGAGCTTCTCGTCAACGAACACCCACAAGTCCTCCTCCTCCTCAGGGTTGCTTTCAATCCATTCTCTGCCCAGCCTGTATCTGTGCTTGGGATTGCCCTGACCCATGTGCAGCACCTTGCACTTGGCCTTGTTGAAATTCATGTGGTTCACATGGGCCCACCTCTCAAGCCGGTCAAGGTCCCTCTGGATGGCTTCCCTTCCCTCCAGTGTGTCGACCGCACCACACAGCTTGGTGTCACCAGCAAACTTGCTGAGGGTGCACTCAATCCCACAGTCCATGTTGCTGTCAGAGCCAGTCCCAATACCAACCCCTAAGGAACGCCACTCATCGCTGGTCTCCACTTGGACGTTGAGCCATTGACTGAAACTCTTTGAGTGTGGCCATCCAGTCAATTCCTTATCCAGTGAGTGGTCCATCCATCAAGTCCATGTCTCACCAATTTACAGACAAGGATGTTGTGCAGGAGAGTGTCAAATTCTTTTACAAGTCCAGGCAGATGACATCAGTTGCTCTTCCCTTGTCCACCAATGCTGTATCCTCATCATAGAAGGCCACCAAATTTGTCAGGCATGATCTGCCCTTAGTGAAGCCATACTGGCGGTCACCAATCACCTCCTCATTTTCCATGTGCCTCAGCATAGTTTCCAGGAGGATCTGCTCCATAATGTTGCTGGGCACAGAAGTGAGGCTGACTGGCCTGTTGTTCCCTTGGTCGTCCTTTTCCCCCTTTTTAAAAGTGGGGTTTATGTTTCTCCTTTTCCAGTAAGTGGGAACTTCACCAGACTGCCACAACTTCTGGAAAATGACGGATAGTGGCTTAGCAACTTCATCTGTCAGTTCCCTCAGGACCCTCAGATGCATCTCAGGTCCCATGGACTTATGCACCTTCAAGTTCCTTAAATGTTCTGGAACCCAAACTTCTACAGTGGGTGGTTCTTCGTTCTCCCAGTCTCTGCCTTTGCTTTCTGTGACTTGGGTAGTGTGGCTTGAGCACTTGCCAGGGAAAACTAAAGCTAAAGAGTCATTCAGTACCTCGGCCTTCTCCATATCCTGGATAACCAGGTCTCTCATTTCCATCCAGAGAGGGCTCACATTTTCCTTTTATCATTGATGTACCTATAGAAGATTTTCTTGTTGCCCTTGACGTCCCTGGCCAGAGTTAATTCTATCAGGGCTTTAGCTTTCCTAAACTGATTCCTGGCTGCTTGGAAAATGTTCATTCCTGCCAAAGCTCAGCCTCTGAACAACATAATTACCAGTTCTCAACTATGTCAGCAAGAACTTCCCAGTAATGTCATTCCCCATTCCCAAGACAAATTAAATAATAACCATAAACTACAAACATTAGCACAATGTATAATCACATATAAATACCATCAGCCTGCTGATGAAATTCATTTAATCTCTGAGTCTGCAGACCCCACACTGCTATAAGAAATGGCAAAGTTTTCCCTCAGGCTTCACCACTTCTGTCATGAAATTGCAGGAATAATTACATTAATTCTTGTCCTGAAGTATTCCGGAATTTGGCTTCTCAGTCTGAGAACTTCTCAGGCAAATACACAAACATTGCTTAGATGTGATCACGTACAGATATAGAGATGTAAAACCCACTTTTTACAAGAAAACACTTACTTTGCTCTGGTTGCCAAAGTAGATAGCACCATAAAATTGAAGTAGGTCAGTCATGTATTTCCTGTCATAAATTGTGAGGCCATGACTGTGGTTTGCTTTCCAAGCACCATGCAACTCATTTGGCTACTTATGTGGAATTAAGCAGAGCACAGAACAGGAACGGATGTTCAAGTAAACCTAAAAAGGTACCTCTGGCATGATTCCAGGGTTTAAAATCTTTAGGAGGAATACATATTGAAAGGTCATTGAACTACTCGTTTTCCAGCCGGACCGGTGTACTCTGCCAAAGCAGCTGTTCATGTGCAAGAGCTATTTGTCTAAGATGGCCTTATTTCTTAATTTCCAAGGACTATTACTTTTATCAAGAATTTGTTTGTATTTTAAAAAATTTTATTACTATCTTACATTTAGGACAGTGAATGAGCAAGCCTTTCTTTACGATAGGTGGCATCAAATATTATTTTCTTTTAACAGAGTAATTTATAAAATAGCACACAGAGATTACTCAATTTCCAGTTCTGGAAAACAATGCTTTTAGAAAGCGCTCAAGAATCATAACTGAATATGAGTTTCCAATGTAGTACTGTGGAAAATAAAGTTAATCAGATTATTTTAGATAAAAAAATAGAGTTGGCACTGGAACAGGCAATACCAGACTATAACTTTCCATTTTGGTGCCCATAATTGGACCAGGGTGTTGAAAAAATTGAAAAGACGCAGAAAAAAAAGCCCAGAAAATGTCTGGGAGTTCAAGAAAATACTTAATGCAAGAGCCTGAAAGAGCTTAATGTGTTTAGTTTGTGAAAACTGTAATCGAGGGTCAATATACACTGAGTCCTGTATAACATTATTTCATAGAAGACCCCAGGTCGGAAGAGACCTCAAAAGATCAGCTGGTCCAACCTGATTTATTTCCAGACTAGCCAATATTAAAAGGCCATTTAATAAAGCAAAAGAAGAGACACAGAAAGATGAAGGTGCATTTAAGATATTGAACAAACTGCCCTTGAAGTAAACTGCTCAGTAACACATTCCTGTCTACTTCTTCATCCATTTAATCAGAAGCAAATGCCTTCTCCAAAGACAGACTTTAGTCAGACTAGTCTCAGTGAAAAGGGAAAATTGTCGAAATCTAATCCATGTTGTGACATACAGAAAGATGAAGCGAGCGAGGCTGACGCGGCGCTGACGAGGCTTG
>VZSC01002078.1:261925-272042 GCA_013398225.1 Steatornis caripensis | reverse complement strand
GGCCTTCTTGGCCACATGGGCACACTGCTGGCTCAAATTCAGCTAGCTGTTGACCAACACTCCGAGGTCCTTTTNCAGTATTCCAGGTGCGGTCTCACCAGTGCCAAGTACAGGCGGACAATCACTTGCCCCGGTCTTGCTGGCCACACTATTTCTGATACAAGCCAGGATGCTGTTGGCCTTCTTGGCCACATGGGCACACTGCTGGCTCAAATTCAGCTAGCTGTTGACCAACACTCCGAGGTCCTTTTCCATCAGACAGCTTTCCAGCCACTCTTCCCCAAGCTTGTAGCACTGCATGGGGTTGTTGTGACCCAAGTGCAGGACCCAACACTTAGCCTTGTTGAACCTCATAGAATTGGCCTCAGCCCATCAATCCAGCCTGTCCAGAACCTTCTGCAGAGCCTTCCTACCCTCAAGATCAACAGATCCCGTCCAATTGGTGTCATCTGCAACTTACTGAGGGTGCACTCAATCCTCTCATCCAGATCGTTGATAAAGATATCAAAGAGAACTGGCCCCAGTACTGAGGCATGGGGAACACCACTTGTGACAGTCCGCCCCACACGCACACACACTTTGGGTCCAGCCATCCAGCCAGTTTTTCAGCCAGTGATAAGTACGCCCATCTAAGCAACGAGCAGCCAGCTTCTCCAGGAGAATACTGTGGGAAATGATGTCAAGGGCTTTATTAAAGCCAGATAGACAACATCCACAGCCTTTTCCTCATCCACTAAGCAGGTCACCTTGTCATAGAGGGAGATCAGGTTAGCCAAGCAGGACCTGCCTTTCCTAAACCCATGCTGACTGGGCCTGGTTGTCCTGTACATGCTGCATGATGGCACTCAAGATTATCTGCTCCATAACCTTCCCTGGCACTGTGGTCAGACTCACAGGCGTGTAGCTCCCTGCATCCTCTTTCCAGCCCTTCTTGTCAATGGGCGTCACATTTTCTAACCTCCAGTCAACTGGGACCTCCCCGGTTAGCCAGGACTGCTCATAAATGATGGAATTTTCCTGGGTGAGCACGTCGGCTTGGTAAGCACTTCCACCAGCTCCCCCAAAACCCCTGGGTGGATCCCGTCTGGCCCCATAGGCCTGTGCATGTCTAAGTGGTGTAGCAGGTCACTAACCATTTACCCTTGGACTATGGGGCTTCATTCTGCTTCCCATCCCGGTCTTACAGCTCAGCGGGCTGGGTACCCCAAGAACAACTGGGCTAAAGACCGAGGCAAAGAAGGCATTACGTACCTTAGCCTTTTCCTCGTCCTTTGTCACTATGCTTCTCCTCATATCCAATAAAGGGTGGAGATTCTCCTTAGCCCTCCTTTTGTTGCTGATGTATTCACAGAAACATTTTTTTATCGTCTTTTACAGCAGTAGCCAGATTACGCTCTAGTTGGGCTCTGGCCCTTCTAATTTTCTCCCTGCATAACCTCAGATCCTTGTGGTCCTCCTGAGTTGCCTGCCCTCCTTTCAAAGGTCATAAACTCTCCCCTTTTTCCTGAGCTCTCTGTTCGGCCAGGCCAGTCATCTTCCCTGTCAGCTCATCTTTTGGCACATAGGGACAGCCTGCTCCTGTGCCTTTAAGATTTCCTTCTTGACAAATGTCCAGCCTTCCTGGACCCCTCTGCCCTGCAGGATTGCCTCCCAAGGGACTCTATCAACCAGGCTCCTTAACAGGCCAAAGCCTGCCCTCCAGAAGTCTAAGGTAGTAGTTCTGCTAGCCTCCCTTCTTACTACTCTGAGAACTGAAAACTCTATCATTTCATGATCGCTATGACCAAGACAGCCTCCAACCATCACATCACCACAAGTCCTTCTCTGTTTGCAAGCAACAGGTCCAGTGGGACACCTTCCCTAGCTGGCTCACTCACCAGCTGTGTCAGGGAGTTATCTTCCACACACTCCAGGAACCTCCTAGACTGTTTACTCTCTGCTGCATCATATTTCCAGCAGGCATCTGGTATGTTGAGGGCTAGCTATTCTAAGACTTCTCCCAGCTGCTTATTGAATATTTCACCTGCCTCTTCATCCTGGCTGGGTGGTTTATAACAGACTCCCATCATGATATCTGCCTTGCTGGCCTACCCCTTGATTCTTACCCATAAACACTCAACCCTATCGTCACCATCATTAAGCTCTAGACAGTCAAAACACTCCCTAACATACAGGGCTACCCCACCATCTCTTCTTCCTTGCCCATCCCTTCTGAAGAGTTAATAGCCATCCACTGCAGCACACCAGTTGTGTGAGTCATCCCACCATATTTCCATTATGGCAATTATATCATAGTTTTCCTGCTGCACAATGGCTTCCCGTTACTTCTGTTTGCTACCATTGCTGTGTGCCTCGGTGTAGATGCATTTCAGTTGGGCTATTGATCCTGTCATCTTTTTGGGAGAAGAAGCCCTAATTCCTACCTGACCATTCTCAGGCACTTCTGTGGTTTCTAACCCATCAATAACCCTTGTGTCTTTACTGTCACATGGCTCTCCATCTCCTACCTCCACCGAGACGGAAGACTGTTGCCAGCAGACCTGGTGTCATGTAGACTGACCCATGATCAATGAACACCATATCCTGCTGGTGACACCAGGCTCGGAGTCAGGTACTGATCTGCTGGCTCTTCCTTTCTTCCCTCATCATTCCCTGCAACTGGAAGGACAGAGGATAACACTACTTGTACTCCTGATCCCTTAACCAGTCGTCCCAAGGCCCTGAAGTCTCTCTCAATTGCCCTCGGACTTCTTGTTGCAACTTCATCGCTGCCTACCTGAAAAATCAATAATGGATAATAATCTGAGGTCTGTAACCAGGGTAGGAAGCTTTCTCTTCACAACTTTAACCTGGGCCCCAGGGAGGCAGCAGACCCTAAGAAGTGGGTCCAGTCTGCATATTGGACCTTCTGTTCCCTTCAGAAGGGAGTCTCCTATGACAGTTACCTGTCTTTTTTCTTTATGGAAACAGTTTTGACGCAAGGCGTAGGCTGAATTAACCTCAGTGACACCTTCAGGCTAGATGAACAATTGGTCCTCTTTATTGTTCAGTTCCACTTGCAGAGCCTCATACCCGTTATGCAAGGGCACCAGGGAAGGTGGGGCAGTCACAGAGGAGACTGTGCCAGTCACAGAGCAGACTGTGCTGTACCAGGCAGGAACTTGTCGCCATTGCGGCGTAAAGTGTTCTTTAATTCATTATGTTCAGCCCGGTGGAGAGAGGATAGGGAATCCTCCATATCATGCGTCCTGCCTGCCTGCCGGGCCTGTCTCCAGGAATGTAGGATGCGATTGCACTAATCAGTCTCTCCCTCTCTCGTGCTCCCTGATACTCCTCAACCTACTCACCTTCTCCTGGAGCTCTGTCACTAAGCAGAGAAGTTCCTCTACCTGGGCACACCTCCCACAGGTGCGCTCACTACTGCTGTCCTGTACTGGCACAAGAGTAGGGCACACCCTGCAGCCTGACACCTGGGTGGCGTATCGGTTTACAAGAGCTGAGCACAGAATTTTGAGGTTTTAATTGTTTACGGTTTTTTTTTGTCCTCCAGCTTCCCCCCTCCTATCCCTCAAAGCCTATTCTACAAAATAGTCCACTGCTTCAATATTCCTTAAACTGTTACAACTCTCAAGGATGATTTTGGAATGTCAAGGCTCCATAAAGCCTTTTACACTAACAGAAGGAAAAAACTCAAACCCAAGCCACTAAACCTCTAACCTTTACTTTTCCATTGCATCAGAATAGCACTAACGTTTGAGCTCTCTTCCTGCTGATCATCAACAGCTATTCATTAACAACTTTCCACCAAAGTTATGTACCCCTGCTGAAACCACTGATGCTGCTACAATAATAAGTATATACAAAGTCCACTTAATCTCTCTTCTGCACTATCTGAAACCCACATCATGAAAAGCTGGACAGTATTTCCAGGTGTTGCACCTGGTTGTTATAAAACCTGGATTCAATTCACAGCACTAAATGATTTCTTGAGTGTCTTTTTACCATTAGGGCTCAGCCCACAAAGGGGTAACGGTTTTCTGTGACAACAAACACAGTGTTTAAATTTTTAGCCCTTGGCACTCAAGACAAGGCTGACAACTGCCTCAGAGATTCATAACACTGAGGAAGAACTTAACTCTAGCTTAATGGTTAGATGGCTTAACAGGATTCTGGCTTTCAGCCGTTTCCACAAACAGCATAAAAAATAAAATAAAATCAGTAGATCAAAAGCCCAATGTACTCTGGGACAGGGCCCAAAATTGAGACAAGTGCTGTAATCTCCAGTTAGAGAATGGTGCTCCCTCTCTTGCCCAGTGAGAACTCAATCAGTTCACGGCA
Source organism: Steatornis caripensis (assembly GCA_013398225.1). Classification (NCBI taxonomy): domain Eukaryota; kingdom Metazoa; phylum Chordata; class Aves; order Caprimulgiformes; family Steatornithidae; genus Steatornis; species Steatornis caripensis. The sequence goes on along the minus strand of VZSC01002078.1, from coordinate 267,704 downwards.
AGTCAGAACTGCTTCAACAAGAGAGCTTATTTATTTTCTCTAGAACTAAACAGCCAGGTCACGTTTTTGGATAACGGGACCTCCTTTGAAACTTTACAGGCAGAGGGAACTGAAACTGTATCTCTCACATGTTAGTACTCTAACTTCCCGAATTATTTCTAAAGACAGTAAGAAGTAAAAAAAAATTACTACCTATTCCCAACAAGCCGAGATATGCATATCTCATATTACTTCACGTTAATGAGATTTTATAAAGGTAGAAACAGTTCTTGATGTAGGGGAAAAAAAAAACCAATACAGAAGGGAAAAAAAAAGATTACGCGTTTTATGTTTTAAATAGCCAAAAAATCTTTTGTCATAATACTTCTTACACATGGCTGAGATATATTAGAGCCTTCAGGCAAGAGCAGTTTCTAATTCAAAATTGCTGGGGTTTTTTGCTGTTGTTGAAAGAATGTTATTATTAAATCTTCCTCCCTTGCCCCGTTTGTCATTCGTCTTCTTAAACTGCAAATGGTCAGGGGAACCTATCTTCCCATGTATCTGTAAAGCACCCATCCCAGAAATATCAGTCCTGACAAACACATGGGTAATTCAAAATTAATGCAAAAACAAAGCAAACAAATATCTAAAAAAAATCCCCCAAAAAACTAAACAGCAAAACATTCACAAGACACTACCACAATTTCAGAGGCCAAAACCTCAGCTGAGTGAAATCTAGTTCCTTTCCAGCTACCGTATGTTCCTCCAAGTTGCAAGTGCGATGTTAAGCAACAGAGTACAAGCTTTCAAAGCTGCTTCATTTCTCTCTGCTAAAAACTTATGATGGAACACAGTCAAAATTCAGTTGTTTCTTGTCTGAGGGCTTTCTTCAGAAATATTTTTAAGGTACCCTACTAATGATGTTCACTCTCACTGCATCTCCCCCAAAAGTACTAGAAAAGACATTCTGTGAGCATTTATAGCTAAATCTTCAATCTATACAGTATTTATAAACTTACACTGCACTTGTAACACACTATTGTGTTAAAACAGACCATGCCTTGTATCTGCTCTCTGCTTGTCTTAGTGGGATCAGTTAGTACCGCCCATCTAAACATAATTAACTAAGTGTTTCTAAGTGGTTTTTATTTATCAATAATTGTTGTTAGCTGAGTAACTTTTCAGTAGTCCAGTTTTCTTCCTCTGTCAACTACTGAATAAAGAGATACAATTAGTATTTTATTTATCTGAAAGAGGTCTACCAAATCAAAAGGAGGTATGTCAAAGACATTTTAGCTTTTTAAAAGTAATGCAACAAGCTAAAAAGAACCAAATTAATGTAAACCACACATATTCATGTATTATTCAAATGTGTAAAGAAGTGAAATACCTTCTTTTAATTTCTTCTCTGTAAGAAGCTTAGCAGTATTAGAAGAAACTTTGTATAAGAATTCACAAAGAAAGGTGGAATGCGAAGAATCTTCAGAGAATCCACTTTCAAAACAAGTATCATAATTTGGAAAATCTAATAAAAGACAAAGGAGTAAAAACCATACAGGACTTTAGTTATATCAGTTATAACCATTTCTCCACAGGTCTTTCTAACTGTGTATCTGTAGATACGCAGTTGCTCTGTAACATCTTTACTACAGCACAGATACATCTTACTGATTTACTGTTATAAATTAAGAGTAAAATTCTTACATATAAAAAAAACCCCTGTTACAACATTGCCATTGTCTACCACTGCTTGCCAATGTAATCTAAAATACGTTTTTCTTGTGTACTAAGCTTTTCTTTTCAACCCTTATGTAACACACTTCAACAGAAGGGAATTATTTCTCTTGAGGGCTTATCTTGAAGTTTCCCACCAACTCTGGCAGCAGACAAGACAATGCTTCCCTTTCTCTAAAGAGAAGAACAAACACTAGCACTAGCACCAGCACACAGTGACGCTGTCTTGGCTGGAAGGCTAAAAGTAGAAAAGACAGAGCCAAGACACGCAAACTTCTCTCCATAGCCTTAGGACTACTTGACAGCATAACTAGCAAAAACCCCATAGCTGCATGTTTGCACACTGATGGAGCTCAACATCCTAAGGATCCAGTGTCTGGCACTTGTGATAGAGCAATGCTCAGGCAGAACTTAAGGCCCCGTGTTTGCTCTAGGAAGCCCTAAATCATTCCTGCATTTCCCACTAAACATTTTGTTGTTCGGTCTATGCAGTGTTACTTTGCAGGGTGGCACGAGACAACGGGAAGTTGGTCCAGGATTATGCCCACAACGCTGGCTGCAGTACAGCATAGCTATCTTTTTCCAGTGTAAATCTGTGTGTGAACTTTTATTCCCAGACACTTTCAGATACTTTTACTGCAGATACTGCAGACACTTTCAGATACTTCAGATACTTTTAAAAGGTAAGCCCAGGCACATCCATACTCTACAATTTATTCATTGATCTGTATTTAAGAATAGCTTTCTGTTTTCAAGAGCCTCTTAACAGTCACATACTGCAACCAGAACTGTTGACTTTCAAGGCCAAAGTTTATCACACACTCTAATCTGTAACAGAAGTTGTGATGTGAAAAAAAGATTGTTGGGATAGATCTTATTACAGGTTCAAGAGATGAACTTTATTTTGTGAGGAGAGTTCTTGAAAAAAACAGGTAGCTCTCTGTGCCATAGAGGTAGATACCAATTTAAATAACTTTTAAGAAAAAATAGATGCTTTAGATTCATGTTATTTGTATATATCCATTTTATTTTGTTAGAAGCCTGATAATATTGGCAGAGCAGATGACATTTCTGTGTTATAAATAAGGTTTTGAGGTCCATGAGTTTTCACTGGCTTTTGTTATTATTTTTAAATCCTAAACTTGATGTCTGAGCAAAAAGTAACTTGTACACAATTACATACGCTGCCTGCTAAAATACAGTTCATGTCATCACAACTCCCCTCCCCTATACCACTGTTGTTCAACTCAATGACAATCTTTCTTCTGAATTCCTTACTTCTTTCCCTTTTGCTCAGTGTAAAATTAGAAGATCAAAACAAAGAGAATATATCCTACCTGAGAACTTATTATGGTACAGGAATTCCATTTGCAGTCTTTGGCCAGCTTTCTTGGCTAGTAAGTATGGAGTACTGTAAACAGGGTCTCCAGTAGCACACATAGCATCAGCCCCACTAAACAGCAACATCAGCGTTTCTAGCACATCTTGTTTAACTACAGCAGCACAGAGGGCCTTATCATGGAGAGGGAAAATAAGAAGTCTGTTTAAATTAGCCAACTGTGTCACAGAATCACAGAATGGTAGGGGTTGGAAGGGACCTCTGGAGATTATCTAGTCCAAACCCCCTGCTAAACTAGAAAGTTATTGACAACAAGTACATGTAATTTAGATGCAAATCCTTTCACCTCCAGTATAGTCCTCCTGCATTTTCAAAGACCATAAACATTGAGAAGTAGCAGGTACCATGAATTGTGGCTGAATCTAGAAAAAAAGCAGCAACAACAAAAAAAGAAAAACCAAAAAACATCAATTCAAACACTGCGAGATGTTGCTGCCACAGGTTTCACGTGGGCAGGTTAACATGAATCAATACAACTGGAGAGGAAGCTTGCTGTTCATGTACACGAAAAATTCCCCCTCATTTTCCTTCACACACCAAATTACTAAAGGAAAAAAATCTTATTGTTTCAGATCTCAAAAGTTCAACCAGAGAGACAAGATCTGATCCTTTAATTCTTGTTTGCCACTGCCTCCCCACAATCTCTGCATACCCTTTGTGACAATTCACTCGTGTAATTGTATGCATTGGCACTGTAATATGTATGCATTTAAACTCTCCTATATTCATAAACCCTGAACAATCATGACTCTGAAATCAACAGATATTAGAAGTCAGCCAAATGGACATCAAAAATTACACAGAAATTGATAATTATAATTAACATTTTCTACTTTATAATTGTAACGAATTTATTTGTGTTATTAACACTGAGAACACACACTTTTCATCATTACTTTTAGCTTGTTTCATTTCCAGTACTACATAAGTGCGCATGAGTTACTTTCACCATTGATAACAGAGTCATCTAACGTACTGGAATGTTAGATGTCAGACATGTAAGACATCAAAAACACATAAAGAACGAATCTAAAGAAATGGGAATTTGCATCCGTAGAGTGTGCATTTCAATGAAAATAAAGATTCATATTCATCGATGCCTCTGGAAGCCATATTACAAGCTCCATATAGGTACCATAACTTTCTACAAACTAACTGGAAAAACTAGGAACTAAGAAATCATGAAATGACTCCTGTCAAGGCTCCAAAATAACCCCTATTCAGCTCTGTGAGAATGCCACTCAGAGTTCTGAATTAACTTCTTACCAGTTTAACAAGATGACCAAACTGCACACAGACACAATACAATAGAGAAGGTACGGTATGGGCTTACCCATTCCAGTATTACCTTATTCAACTGTTCCTTGGTTTTGTAGGGAAAAGGTGCTTTCCTGAATTTTCCCTCTTTGTATTTCTGTGTAATGAATGCTATCCTTTTTTCTGCAGGGGCATCCATATGCAGCTCTTCATCTGGAGGAAGATTTCCTGCCCAAAAACTGTTTGCCCTCTTATTTCCAATGATGATAAAGAGCTGGATGAGGTAGAAGAAAAGAACAAGCAAAATAGCATGAAGGATATGAAGCTTGTTCTAAATACTTTTCATCTGCTAAAAGTTGAAAAAGAAAGTTAGTAAAGAAAAGAAAATTGCCTGCAGAAGATGGAAGCCCCTCTCAGTCACTGTCTATGGTCATCTAGAAATGAATAATAAAGTCTGTAGTCATCATTTACCATCAATGGCAACTAAGCTTTACAAGGCTAACCAGTTCTAGTATTTCAATGCATATTAGAAAACACCAGTAGTAAGTCAGAGAAGACTAGCATATGTTTTAAAGAAAACACTGATGACTCAACCCTCTCTTTCAGCACTACTTTTTAACATCCCAAGCAACTAAGCTAGTAGTGAGAAGTTTCTTTTCCAATTCGCAATATTCCTCATCATGATTGCTCTCCAAAAGCAGTTTCTTTCTTTCCCCCCCTCAAAAAACCCTAGATGCTTGGAGAAATACTAAGATAACCATCTGTACAATTTATCAAAACAATGAATATTTCAAACGACACAAAGGTACGTTATTCCCAGAAACATCAAGTTTACTATAACAGCAGCACGTTGTTTAGCAGCTATACGTTCAGTTTTCTCATGAGTAAAGCAATAAATAACTCCTATTCATAGAGCAGTTTTCAAGGTGGAACAAAGAGGTAGAATATCAAAACACACCTCAATAAGTTCATTGCTCCAAATGCTGGCATCCATTTTTAGACTCCGGACCTTTGAATCTCTTGGTCCTAAAGATCTGTGCTGTCCTGAAAATACAACAGTATTTTTACTTGACTAAAGCATTTAAATTGGGTTTCTCTTCCACTGAGACAATAAAAAAAAACCTTAATGAAGACAGATTTATTCTAATTGCTATTTTTAAAAAAGGTTGGGTTGGACATTTGAATATAAAATAAGAACACCAAAAAAACCTTCTTCTTTTTTTTTTTTTTTAAGTTGATTGCATTTGATAGTAATAAATAAACAAAGCAGACTGTATGATATAGAAAACTTTTGGAAACGTTTGTTTTGAAAGAAAGCCTAGAATTATAAACTATTTCAGTGAATCTACTGCTTTATTTAAATATATTTTTATTTATATTTAATATATAAATATATATAATATACAT
>VZSC01002078.1:248605-261804 GCA_013398225.1 Steatornis caripensis | reverse complement strand
ATAAAAATATATATAAATATATAAATATATATTTAATAATATATATAAATATTTAAATATAACACGATAGAACTAGAGTTTTAGTAGTATCTGAAAAAGCTATCCTTATTGCCAGTAAAATATGCCCTGATGTAACAGAATTAACACCCCAAATTTACACACTGAAAACAGTTATCTTTTGGCATCCAGCCTTGCAAAAGCCAGCCATTTCTCACAAAGTGCTAGTGTGTCTTAATTTCCACTAATTGTGAAGGATTAGTCACCCAAGGGAAACCAATCACCTTACAGACCTGTCATTTCTGCATGGAAGTGCTTTAGAATAAGGATGACCTTGGTATTTAAAAAAAAAAAAAAAAGTTATGTTCACTTTTTATTTGTCAAAACTTTCACAATGATGGCACTGTAAAAATAAAAAAAGCCAATTCAAGGACACACACAGATATGCAAATATGACATTTTGTAGAACTCACACAGGCTGTCATTAATTACTCTACCTGCGCACTTCTTGCAAATGACAACACAGAGATTGATGGATGCCCAGTCAGGACTGGGAGCTTTACAGTCAGCACAGCTCCTGTTGGACTCATTGAACCAAATCTTCTCAGCTACTTCATAATCAGACAGAGTTTCTGCTATCGATTGCTGCAGTGCTTCAATCCAGTCTTGTTTCTCTCTTTCTGACTCTGCTGTAAAGCTGAAACAATTGACTTTTCTGTGTTATTGATCTTTACTTTAAAGCTCAATTAAACATAGTCTGTAGTCTCTTATTTATTACACTTACACCTGAAATCAGAGTCAAAAAATCTTCCTCTACACAGATATAAATACTAAGATGGAATGTATTATTTTGTATTTTTAGTCAATGAAGACTCCCTGGTTTTGTGTTCAGTTTTCAACAAAATCACTACTAGCACAAGCTACACAGCTTTTGTAACGTTAAAATTATGTTCTTGAGTCACTTTCAGTCTTTTCGTGCTACCACATACCAAACAAACTCTGAACTTTAACAAAAGCACAGAATGACCTAAGGAAACATGGAGACTTACTGAGCAGTAAAAGCAGACTGGCTAACTATAACAGCCAAAAAATGCTTTTCATTTGAATTGAAAAATATAAATATTTCTTTTTTGAAAAATATAAATAGTAATAAGCAAACACCAACACAGTCATGTCTTAGAGAAAGTCTAAGAACTAGCTATCTACCAACCAGCCACAGATTCAAATCACTGATCAAGACTAATTCACCCGCTGCTCTAGTCAACTGAGAATGAAAGGAAATTCGTTGCTAACATTTGGTAAGACCAAGAGAACAAAGTGCTTTCTTCTGCTGCTGCATTACTGAGATCACATTTAAGAAACACTTCAACACTTAACAAAAGTCTTTTATTAGCATATACTTTTATTTTCTTAAAAATCATCACAAGTCACAGCACCAGCCAAAGTGAAACTTTCTACTGATTTCAATGGAGGATTTCTACAAGGGATAGCACAATTGATTCTTTTCTTTTCAAATAAAATGCTTAATATTAAATGGCTGCAGCATTATCGTGCTACTGCAATTATTCTTTAAGATGGGGACAAGTTGTTAAAGTGACTTTTTTTTTTTCTTCTGCCCTTGCAGAGAATGAACAAAGGCGGCTACATGAAAATATGTATCTGTAGGCATAGGACGTCTACTCAGGGAGGTAACAGATGAAGCACAAAGCTGAACAAAGGAAAGAAAATCCCATTTAAAAAGAAAAAGCTGAGCATTCTTAATAAAAACATTGCCTTTCATTCAAACTAGGTAAGTCACTGTAGTATGAAGCAAGTATTTCTTTGGTGCACAGTTATTTGCATATTTTGTAATGCAAACATTAAAGTTCTCACCTAAAGCTTTTATAAGGAGTAATTATTTCAAAAGATTGCTTTGCAGTCCGATCCACTTGTTTTACATTTGCCACGTTCATAGGAATTAAAGTGATACCAAATCCTGTCTTAAAATCCTAGGGAAAAGACAAAAAAAGTTCAGGGTTTTTCATTTAAGAATCAAACATGCATGGAAAAATTAAATTAATATGGTCCAAAAATTCAAGGTCAATAGTACACATTTGGGCCACAACACACAAGCTCCTTCTAATCCATTAATGGATAAATAAACCTATACTAAATTTTTTCCAAACACTATGCTTCTAATTGCTAGAATGACCTTACTTGATTGTTAGTAGGAGAACAACCACACACTAACTATTATTAGAGGAAAACAAAGGTTAAATAACAGATTGCATTAAAACATCAATCCAAAACTATGGAAGTATCTAGCTTAAATGATGCTTTAATGACTAAATAATGTTTATACATCTAAATCCTTCTCATTGACAGTTTTGCCTGCTTTTAAACAGATTGTTTTAACAAAATAAAATATATTATGTACAAAATTTTTTCTTAAACCTCTGGTTGCTCATGCTTCTGATGTATTACATGAACTAAACATGTCAAGCATGTCTTTGAAAAAAGGTGCTATACAGTAGCTAAAATAGACAAAGGGTTATCTGTGACTCAATTATCAGAAATGCTAAGCATTTTTGCCTTAAACCAAGAGAAATCATGTTTTTCCCCTGCACAGAACAATGTACTTAGAAGTCAGTGTCACATTAACACAGATGGGGAAGTATGTTCAGTGAGCTCTTGTGAGGCTTTCTCAAATGTATGTGTTCTGGGAAACACTGGTAGGCACATATGTTATTTCTGATCTGTTCGGAACACCATCAGTATCTCCTTGTTAAACTAATTTAGATGTTCGTCTAATGGTAGTCCTTTCCACAAGTTTAATTTCTGGAGATATTAGCACACTTCTTGGAAACCATAACTGCATCAGAAACAAAACCAAACATCACCCTCCAAAAGCCAAATCCACACATCTTACCATCTGCAAGATGTTCACTAAGTTACCTCTAACATAACAAGTAGTTGGGCATGGGCTGATAAAAATACAAGCACTGGAGGACAAAAGCTTCAGTTACCTGCCTGTGCAACAGGAACTGTTTTTCTAGTAAATACATATTTAAACCTGCATCACTGATAGGTTTCTCAAGATTTTCAAATTTTGTAAGCATTAAAAAGATCAGATGAAGGAGATACTTCATAAAACTATTTTTACTTCATTCCCCTATTTCAGGTACGAGCAAATAAAAATACCATTTTAGCCATGATTGATAAGGCTAAATCTGAAATAAAACACACATATGGGTCTACATACAAGCTGAAGTACTAATTACGCCCCGAAAGGCAGTGTCCATTTTAACATCAGGTTTATAAAATGCCATAATTTGTACTAATTAAATATAGTGCAGGATAAGTCTGCTAATGTTTCCTTGCCAGACTTCTTAAGAAATTTTTTTTTTTNCGCCCCGAAAGGCAGTGTCCATTTTAACATCAGGTTTATAAAATGCCATAATTTGTACTAATTAAATATAGTGCAGGATAAGTCTGCTAATGTTTCCTTGCCAGACTTCTTAAGAAACTTTTTTTTTTGTACCTTCCATTACCCTTTACAGCAATAGTGTGGATTAGCAATAGCTATACCAATACAAAACCAATACCCTTTACAGCAATAGAGTGGACACCACTCAGGTGTGGATTTCAGCACAAACCTTTATAAAACGTAGTAACTTTCCAACAAGTATCCTGGCTAAGCCACTCCTCATATAATATATTTTTTAATAGTTCTGCCTTTCTTCTACCCTCAAATCCTGTAACATATACATTTTTATTCTCCTCCCTCATCTTCAACCCCTATCCCATTTTCCTATAAATCAAAGGCTTTCACCTGACACATTTGCCTTAGAAGAGAGCAGAGAGTTTTGAAGCCTACACAGTCCCTAATTCATCCTCAAAGATCAGTTCTATGGGAAAAGAGTGGGCAGAATAATCTCTTTTTGAGTATGAACTTGACAGCATGCTCTATAGCAGTGAAACATTCTTAAAAGTCAGACAGCACCAGCGAGAAAAACAGAAGCATGAAATATAGGGGGAAAAAAAAAAAAAGGATTGAGGATAGAAAAATACTGAATTTTTATTTCTACTACCAGCAGTGTCTTAAATGAGCAAAACAAAAAACCACCATGTTAAGTTTCTAGAATTAAATGGTTTGCGCATCTGAGATTTAAATTGGATACAGGTTTCAATTATTTGAAATAGCTGGCCACAAGAAGTCCTGCTTTTTAAAGGACAGGTAATGATACTATAGCCGTACCTGAACAACAGTGCAATGCATTCTTTGTTTATTAAATAAAGCTGAATCACTGCCAAACGCTATGGTTAACAGGAGTTTAATATACACTTAGGTCCAGACTAGAGTTTACTGAAGGTAAATGATGAGTAATAAAGGCAACTGAAATAATAACTACCATGTTGAACCAGATCAAAAGTTCACCTAGTACAGTAGCTTCCCTTTAAGCATTCACTACTGGTTAACTGTCATAAAAATAATGTAAATAAGAAAAGACACATTTTCATCTTCCCAAATAAGCTTTAAGCAATCTAAGGACTTCTAGCTCAGAAAGTCCCTGAACAAATAGCTGCAGCCAAGCCATCACACCTACTAGCCATTGATAGCCACATCCTCAAGGAATCTGAATAAATTCATGCCTTGAGTCCTCCACGGCATCCTACTTGATCAACTTCCCAAATACTAATTGTGCAAAAAAGTGGTTACTTCTGCGCATGCGTGGTGGGAGGGTTTTGTCTGATAACTGTGAATTTCATTACATGAAGTTAGAGGGAGAAAAAAAAGGTAACTAAACTTTATTCATCTGTTCCATACTGTTCCTTCTTGAAAAATCTCTATCCTATATTCCCTTAAGTCTCTTCTTTTTTACTCAAAACAGTAAGCGTCCCCACTTTCCTTGGATCAAAAAGGGACCAGGCTCCATGGCAGCACTCTGCAGGCCGAAGATCATACATGTTTATGTCTGTGAAGACAGACATCAAACTTTGTTGTACTGAACTTAACAATGCAGAACTAAGAAAGCACTCTAGAAATGAAATGCAATAAGACCAATAAGTCTACCTAAATTTAGGGGGAGCATCAATCCTCCAAAAATTGGACACGTACCCAGTGTATGAACAATCCCACCACAGAGAGAATAACTATGACCATGTTTTAAATTCAGCGAGTACGTAAGAACTTGCAGTACTGAATTTCAGTAAGGAATGTCAGAAAGGTTAAGAAATTAGAACTGGGGAATATACTTTTCAGAACTGAAGGTGGCAGCAAATTAACTAATTTCATTGGCACACTAGAGTGAACTTATTCCTGTAATGGTCCAAACAAGCTCTTTATGGTAACTGTACAACACTTGGCATAAACCAGGCTTTGTGAGCAACAGGTACACTGAAACCTAATTTTCAAGGTTCAGAATTACGTGCTTTCAGGAGTGCAGTCTTGCTCTCTCCTTCAGAAACAGAAGTGGGAATTGGTACAAGGAAAAAAGAAATGCTCCACTTCGGAAGATAAATTCATTCACTTTGAGTGCACAAGAGGACAATAAGACCATTCAAGCACTATACAAAACGTACGGACAGCAAGACCAAGTAGTATCTTTCCAGAATAAGAATTGTTTTACTTCTACAGACTGCAACCTCGTTGCTTCAGACAGATTGAACTTTGTTAGACTTTCTGACAAATGAAGAAAAGTTTAAGATTCAAAAATGCACAGAGAAAGCTGAGGGCTGTTTTTTTAAAAAATACAGCTATGTCTTAAATGTCTGTATTTATACCATCTTCATGAATTTGAAGAAAGGTTGAAAATGGCTTGACAGTAAGAGCTTTTTTAAAAAAACTAGTTCTTTACAGATATAATAATAGATCAAAAGTATTCACTAAACAGCACAGTTAACTGAAGCACAGTTAACTAAAAATACTAATAGGGGAAAGCAGTTAACTATGAGATGAGTACTGGCTTTCTGGTAAGCTGTTGTTCCTTCCTCAAGGACGAAGGATTCCAGTGTGCGAGTCCTGCTGTCATTATCACCCCTGTCTGAAGAAGACATAACCTATGAAAACGTGTCACCTGTATATAAACTGTGAAATTATGTAACTACTTCTTTTTAAACATACTTTTAATGTCTATTTATAAAGCGCGTATCAGTGTACAAAACTGCTTTCTCTGTTATGTATTATTTTTTCATAGGCAAAAGCTACCCTGACGCAAGCTTTACTAACCTTTCTTCTATTCTGTATGAAATTCAAGGAGCTTCAAAATAAGTCTCATACATTTTCTAATATGTCACCACTGTTTTACAGTCACAGAAATAAACACCAAGGTCAAAGAAAACTTAAGTATGAATAAAATCATGCAGTCACACCAAAACAAGTCAAATTTTTTCAAAGTCGCTGAACACATAACTTCTGGTATGTTGTCTTAAAAAGACAGGCTTAGGCATCCTTCTCTACAGAATTCTTAAACAAATCTATAATCAGAGGCTGAATCTTGTGGCTCTCGGTTAAGCAACAGACCTCCTCTACAAAACTACTACTACTTCTCCCTGGAAAGTATGATATTTTTAAATTTTTTCCCCTTCCACCCAGTTTTGCACTAGTAACACTTGGGTTGGTATTCTTGCTGGTTTAGTCAAACCAAAACTCATATGAACACAGAAGTTTTAGAGCTCCCGCTTGTATTCCCCAACTTGCTACTGTTTTAGCAGGTATAATCACGTCTTTGATGTGCTGTCTTTTATCAATTTAACATTGCTTCCGCTATACATAAAGTTGATTAAAAAAAACCCCAAAACTGAACTTGCCTCAGAATAACACCTTGGAAAAACCCAACAGAAAAAACATTCACGGTTATAAGTTTACCCTTACCTCTCACATAAAAATTCTTGGAAATAAATCCCAAGTTTTATTTTAAAGGTTAACTAACTCTATTATTTTCACATTGGAAACATCAGTCCATATTTTTATCTCAGTTTTTTGCTGGAGGACTAAGGGTATAAAGCAACTGCAGAGAAAAAGGAAAATTGCTGCCATGATTTCAAGAGAACATATTTCTACATATGCACACATATACATATATATACACGTGTAAATATAGATTTGTAGAATATTTTGAGTACACAAAGTACAGAAGTACAGAACACTGAAGTATAGAAATAGTACTGGTGTATGCTGGGACCACAGTGCTTTTGGAAATTGCTGTATCAACTGAGTATTCTCACTGCACATCAGTTTCCTTCCTGTGAATTAAGAAATCATGGTCCCTTTGCTTTTTTTGTCTTTGGCTGTCAGATCTTGAGGTCACGCAATATTTAACGGTGCGCACGCCCCAATAATGGTAAGAGGTACCACATAATACAACAAGAAAAATATACTACATTAAAACATATATATACACACACACACGTATGTGTATCTTCATATATGCACATATGCCTTTTTTTAACATTCATCTTCCTTACCATCCTACCACTAATTTACAAAAAGCCCATCCATGTTTCTGACATCATTCTTGTTCTACTGCCCATACACAGAAGGTTATTGAACTTTAATCATAATATCTGTGATCAGAGTTCCAAAATATGACCTTAAGTGTTTCCTTGAATTTACCTTTGCTATTTGCAATAGCTCTTTAGGTTTACTTTGGGGAAACTGCCACAAAGTTAGTGACAATTAGACTAAGACTTATTTCCGAAAGATCTGAGAATTCCCTTAACAATTTAACACAATTTAGACTTTTCCTTCATTCTAGCCTCATGGCTTTTGATTCCTTTCAAACAATCAAATTATTCCAGAGAGATTAGAAGTCAGTAACTAGAATCCTTCAGATAAAGCAATCATAGTTTCTTTCTTCTCCTCCTTAATTGGAGGTATGTATTTCAGCCTTTTCAGCCAGTAAGAAAGGCTAATTTCTGCAACAGAAAAGGTGGGAAAAATTTGTTTCCATGTTCATGAAAAATTAAGACATATTTATGTATTAAGAGTTTGAGAAATAGTGACTAGCAATGCACAAACTGCTTTGATGACAATAATTCTCCTCCACAAGTTTACATTGATATCCTTTCCTTTTAAACTATACTTAGGCTTAGCCTCCCCTGTTACCTGTCATCAGGCTTTTCAAATCTTTAGAGACTTACGTCCCTCATCACAGCCTAAAAATTTTTAATACAGATTTTAGGTGATAGTTATGTATCATGGATTGGAATAAAATCCACTACGAGTAAAGACATACGTAACCCCNTTTAACACAATTTAGACTTTTCCTTCATTCTAGCCTCATGGCTTTTGATTCCTTTCAAACAATCAAATTATTCCAGAGAGATTAGAAGTCAGTAACTAGAATCCTTCAGATAAAGCAATCATAGTTTCTTTCTTCTCCTCCTTAATTGGAGGTATGTATTTCAGCCTTTTCAGCCAGTAAGAAAGGCTAATTTCTGCAACAGAAAAGGTGGGAAAAATTTGTTTCCATGTTCATGAAAAATTAAGACATATTTATGTATTAAGAGTTTGAGAAATAGTGACTAGCAATGCACAAACTGCTTTGATGACAATAATTCTCCTCCACAAGTTTACATTGATATCCTTTCCTTTTAAACTATACTTAGGCTTAGCCTCCCCTGTTACCTGTCATCAGGCTTTTCAAATCTTTAGAGACTTATGTCCCTCATCACAGCCTAAAAATTTTTAATACAGATTTTAGGTGATAGTTATGTATCATGGATTGGAATAAAATCCACTACGAGTAAAGACATATGTACCCCCTCTTACAGTCTTCCTAATGAGGTCTAAAAATGAAATTGCAGTGAAGCATATGGTATACAATTACACATACAAAAAAATTATGTTTAAAGAACATGAAGTTTGCCAACTCAAGCCCTGATGAGNTGAATCATTAATTCTCGTTTTTGGAACTGTATGGTCATATGGAAAAGGTAACCATGTTCCTTCGACTATCAGAAACTGATGAAAAATAAATTAATCATTGTTCCTCAAATAGCCAAACACAGCAACTTTTGATCATTTTCTCACAGAGCATTCCTTTACTGATGAAGGATTCATTCTGTAAGGCACTTCTCAACAGTGCGCAATAAAAAAGGCACAGGTTACTCCATAAAAAGAAATTAAAATTATCAAAGAGTTACTAAGTAAACAATGCGGTAGTGAGAATGAGGTAGTGATCCTGTGGAAAAAAAATAGTATTATAGTATCTGCTGCACAATATTAAATTGTGAATGAGGTAGTGATCCTGTGGAAAAAAAATAGCATTATAGTATCTGCTGCACAATATTAAATTGTATAGATTTAATTGGATGGAATTAAGGTTTTAGAAATAAGCCAAGTCTTCCCATGTTTAGAGTGGGTGCACAAATCTGTAATTGTGGTAATGCTGTTTCACATAGATATTCTTTGAATTTTCACAGGTTTTTAACCAGAAATGAAGTTCACATAATCACAGGAGCATCTATCTCCCTACCTAACCCCAAGATTTTACTCTAGATAGATGCTTGGTTTCAATCAAATTTAACATAAAAGCAGCCACTGAATATCTCAGGTCTCAACAAGATTTAAGGAACCTAAGTCAGAACACAGGATATGGACTCTTCAGTTTCCCCACTTCCCTCCTCTTCAGTCCCAGAAGGAAAGGCTTTAGTATGTGGTCACAGTGAATTAAGATAAAATGATGCAATCTGGAAAGAGATGTTCAAAGACAACAGCTATAAACAAATACATACGTACATAAATTAAAAGCTTCAATTTCTTAGTCCTCAAAAACAAACCAAGATGATGACAACAGACAGGAGGTGAAAAGCTATAATTCCAAATACTCACAAGCTTCTAATTTGGGCAGAAACATTCTGGAAGGGAAGGGAGAAAAAAAAATCCATACTGCAATCATGCCTTGCCATTACAAATAATCTGTGCCTTGCCATTACAAATAATCTGTATGCATGCCGTTTAGTGACGGTCCAATAATGTTTTCATTATTTCTGAGACAATTTGTGTGAGCTGTTTCATCAATATAAGGAACTGATTTCTACATAAAGTTGTACATTTTAACACAAAGCAATTGAAAGCTATTACTGGAAAGTAGAGTTCATGACTTAAAAGCTACAATACTCATTTGCATTGCTACTTTAGAAAAAATACTGAAAGGACCAAATTCTTCAACTAGTCTACAATTCAGAGTTCAGCCAAGGAACAGAAAGTGTGATTCAGACCATAACCATTCTGTATGCACACACTTTCTTTTTCTTGTCACTCAACATGCTACGAAAGCAACAGTCTCACATCTGAGGCACACAAGACTTCGGAACCAAGCATCAAAAGCAAGCTGGTAACACTGCATACAAAACCTGCCTTGCCATCTTCCCGAATGCCCTGGCAGATATCAAGCAAGAGACACAAAACTGCTCTCTTTGTTGCTAACCCCATGCCCCACGTGAAAGACAAGTGCAGTCAAAGCTCGAATTTAAACAGTTATGGTAACTCACTTCCGCTGGGGCTCCTCTGCAGCATGGAGCTTGTTCAGAAACCAGTATCTCATCAGCTAGAGAGGCTGAAGCAAATAAAACCTGCCTGCGTTACCATCTTTACTTTTGCTTCTTCATGAAACATAATGAAGATAGTGCAGCTAAATAAACACGCAAGTAAAACTCAAAGCCTGTCACGACCAAGTACAGCCTGTATTTAAGGCTTTCACCTTTATTCTTATTCCAATGGCCATTTATAGCATTGCCTCATATTAAAAGAGGCAGTAATGTTCCTCAAGATACGTAACTCATTGCACATGGAAATTCATTCCAGAGTTCATTTCTTGCTACTCACCTCACACATTTTTCATCTCAAAGGGATGCCAGTTTAACATAAACAAAATCTGTTATTACCTGGAAATTCCTCAGTTTTCTTCACTTTTGTTGTTTGACCCCTTCCACTTGCCTACGATTTTTTTTTCTTCACTTAGCTGAGACAGGTATCCCTATAGTCACCATCTCAAACTCATACACAGTTTTAAACACTTCCCTTGTAACAAGCACCCAGAGCACCGCTTGTTGATACAAGGACATTTTTAAACATAGCTATTGCTATTAAAATTTTAAGTAGCCATCTGGACTCTTCTTTGGAAGTGCTTCACAACTGGAAACCTTCTTGGAAGATTTATCAAGACTGTTCTCTGGAGACCAGAAGGATCTTTGTATTTTAGAAGTACCACGTACAGTTAGGGTTTTCAGAATTCACATCTTCATAACTTCCTTGCTGAAGCTTTGCACACACACCAAAGGTCTTGTTACATATTCATAGTCCAGACAAACTGCTAACAAAGCGTTCAAACTCCTAGAGGAAGGCAACATTGCAAACGGTTTGGTGATATTTTGAAATCTAGAATGTTGGTCATGCAAAATTGACGAACCTCTTTGCACAGTTCTCACTGTGCAACAGAAAAAACTGGTAGGACACCCCCACTGTCAAAGATCCCCTAATGAACCAAGAAAACCTCCAAATAATGGAGTCCCTGCTTTCCTCCAAATTTACTTGTGGAGATAAACAAATACAACACTGACCAGTAAAAAGTATCATTGACCAATCTCAATGCTTTTACTTATTGACTGCAAACAGTAAGGTGCTAAGACAATTAGTCATCACTGTATAGATAAAAACTTATTTACTACCTCATACTTTATTAAAATAAATTTTAATTCTATGACGTATTTCACAAGTAAAAATAATTCATAATTTATCCTTCAATAAGTATCAGCAAAAGTAATATTTCCTGATGGAGAAAGTTTTCCAAAGCTTTTTTACTCATGAATCTAATCTCAAAGTAACCTGCTAAATTAAAAATATTCACAAAGGACAATTAATTTAAGGTGGGGGGCAGGGAAAGAAAATGTTTTAACACCTTTTAAAGTGCCATTCAAATAGGATTAACTATGATGGACATTTTCACATCTTAAAAAAAGAAAAGTATCTATGTCTTTTCAAATACCCCAAATTCCAAACATACCCCATTTTATCCTAAGTGGATCACTATGAGATTTCCCTGCTGATATTTAATAAAACTAACAGTTCAGATTTCTGATCCTATCAAAATGAATGGCTCTTCTGAGATGATGCAAATTGCAATAAAACACACACAAAATCTTATTGGGAGTATTTTAATGAAGTATGGAGAACTCTGGATTGCACTAACAGTAGTTTTTACAGCTAGAGAGATTTTAGACATTTGCTGCTCACAGAGTCATGAAGAGAAAAGGTACACTTTAACAACTGACATCATAATCTTCAATTTAAGAGGAAAAAAATAAGCTAGGAAAGTACAGACCCACACAAAAGCTTTTGGTCAGATCGTGTAAATTCTCATCTGTTTAAGAAATATTCACTGTAGCAGGAAGGAGACATAAAACACAAAAAAAATCAGATTTGCTTAAAATTTGAAATTCAGAAACTTTTGAAATATCTGAACCAAAAAAATAAAATAAGTTTTCTTCTTCTGAAAGACATAAATAGATATTTAGTAGAAGAACTGTATCTTCAGTGTGTGCATGCATGCACAATAGCTTTGAAGAACGTGCCTTAGACTTCATGGAGGTACAGACATTTTCTAGAAGCCAGTATAAAGCATCAGCTTCCCACTAACGCCTAGAATCAAAAACCTAAGGAGACCAAACTATGATCTGTGAATTCTTCTCACTTCCCTAACATTTATTCTAAAAGAGCAAAGGGACAGCAGCACCAACAGTTCTGCCATACATTCTTCTGCGCCTAGACCAAGAGAGTGCTGATGCCATGACAACAGCAACGCTGCACAGAGGCTTTTGATAAACAGGAATCTTTCCTAACCCAAGCAGCCATTTCGGCATTTTCTCTCCTGGGAAGCCATCCTCCTTACATTTAGTTCAAGCAAAAATAGAGGGGGGCGGGCAGTTTTTTTCTTCGGTTGGTTTTGGTTTTAAAGAAAATATTTTCTTCTGTTGGCTTTAGATTCACATGTACTAATTTGTCTTTATGAGACAAAGATTCAAAGATGATAGTAGCTGATGAATGCACAGAAAGTATTTCGATTTTCCGTAAAGCAAAATCACTAATGGACACACATGCAGCTGCTGCTTAGCAGCTATTCAATTTCATATTTGCCTGGGCTTTTTGTTATGAAGGTAATGATTCCACATAAAGAAAACACTTAGTATAAAAGTAAATACGTAAGAGTTTCACAAATCAA
>VZSC01002078.1:204283-235820 GCA_013398225.1 Steatornis caripensis | reverse complement strand
CCCAGCCCTGCCACTAACCTGTTGTGACACTCAGGGCTTTTCACTTCACCTCACTATATATCCGTATTTTCCATTGTACAATAGACACAATGATACTTCGCCTGCTTTTTGAAGCCTTCTGAGAATTGCAGCAATAAAGTACTACATAAAAAGAGATATGCATTTATATTGAAATGCGCTTGTTCACAAAGAGCCATCCATTTCCAACTCACTAGTTAAATCACCTTTATAAGCATTCATTCACAAAGAGCATATGAAAAATTTACCTGCTCATTTTTGCAGATCCACACAGTATTCCCCTGAAGTAGAATAAAGATTTTGGCTTTGTATCCTTTCAGCTCAAGATACCCGCTTTTCTCAGGGGTGACAGAACTTCGAGGCTGAGAGTTATTATCAAAATGTGATTTCAAGGCATTGAGCATCGTATTAACCCAGTCATTCCTTTCTTCTAAACAAGAAAAAAAAAACCAGACAAAGACATATGGTTAAGCAGCAGCTCCATCTTCTCTACACATTGGTTTCCTGTTCTTCCTACTGTGCTATGCCGGTTGATGAGAGAGAACATCCATCTTGAACAGGAGGTGTAAGTAAAAATAACACGAGAGCCCGTATCAGTAGAGATGTTAGCAAAGACAGTCATTCAATTAACTCCCAACAATGAACACACAAACTGAAAGTTATACAAACTGATGCTCAAGATTCTTAAAATCACGACTACTAGCTCGAAGATGCTTAATTCCAGATAGTTTAAAGACTGAGGTGGTAGACGGGTGGCATGTTCACCTTCTAGAAGCTAGATGAATGGGAAAGAACTACAGAAGTTATGTAAGCAAAAACCAGGGAGCCTGGTCATTACAGAGGCAAGCCATTAGCAATGCTATTCTATGTTTGGCCGTGCTTTTAAGCAAAAACATTTGGCAATTTACAATCTATTCCACTAAGGTGTAGTGGTTAAGCTTGATACTGTCAAGGGTACTGAGTAATCAAGAAAATGCATGCTTGAATATCTTTTCATGCATTATTAACTTAACATCTTACAAATACATGAACACAAGTAGGTGAAGTAATAAAGTTCCACTCAGTCTCATTCACTATGTTGAGATATTTCACCAGACTAAGATCAATATACTTTAATGCTGAACGTTCTGAATGAATTAGACTTGCCCCACGCGATTGGAACATCATGAATATTTCAAGTCTTTGCTCTGAAAGATTCAGGTTGTAAAATATATTGGGGGGAGGGGTGGGGCAGGGAGGGAAGGAAAGTTGTATCCACAGTATGCATAGTTGACACAATCAGTGCCGAACACTGCAAAGACTGTTAAAACAGTAACATGCTTACTTTACAAACTTCACGTGTGCAACAAGAAGGAACAAATACACAAATTTAAGCATCAGAAAACAGCCTGTAGAAGAGGAAGATAGCAGCCCGAGAGACTAGCACAGGGAAGGTGATCCAAGTGCTCCTCTTAGAAGTTTTGTTTTAATACATGCTCTTTTAAAGTACTTCGAAAAGATCACTGGAATATCTCAGTATAGTCGAGGGCATCGAATTACTTTTACTTTTTTTTTTAATTGTATTTCATTCCAATTAAACAAAATCTCACTGCATTTGGGTAGATTATGCTCTGATTCATTGCTGTCACTTAGCTACTGATTTTTTTGCCCCCAAATGCCCCTAAACTTTTCAAAGCATTATTTATAGAGTTTTTCCCTCTAAATATTTAAATCAATCCAAACTTTTTTTATATACAAAAAAATAATGTATCAGAGCACTGAAAGCAAACAAGCAAGCACTATAATCCGTGATTGCAGACCAACGTTGGTACCAAGAAACACAGGTCAATGAAGACAATGACAGCATTCTTCATTTTGGTACATCAGCAGAAATAAAATAACATTAATAAATAAGGTCCAAAGGGTGTAAAACGTATAGAAGTCTCCATTTCAAAATCTTTGAAAAGAAAGAAGTTAAGTACCCCTCAAATAGTCTCAGAACAATTCCCAACAACAAATCCACAGAAGGAATAGCATCAAGTTAACAGTTTGTGCATGTAACAGACAGCAAGAAGTGTTATTTAAATAACTTACTAAGAATACTCTGGATGGACCAAATTATTTGTACGATACCCATTTCTAACCTCAGGTGAACAGCTTTACAGAGAGGCCACTATGTCCAAAGATGGTTATATACTAAAAGAAAACACAATTTCATGTATAACGAGTGGCTGCTCTGAATATATTTTATAAGCCAGTATAAAATGTTAACATTTTTATAGTATTCAAAGGCAACAGTCCATAAAGCAAATTACAGCCATACAAAATGTATTGCACTAAGATGGTTATTTTCCAATTTATAAAAAAAAATTAAAAAAATTTGGAAGAGAAAGGCAAAAATAATAAAAATAGACATACTTTTAAACTCGGCTAAGAGCATAAAAATGCCTGAAATGATTTGAGCTAAACCTGATAAGAAGGATTTGTTCACTGATGCTGCACTCCTGTTACAGCCTGCAGCAAATGTTTACAACCAAGCTATAACCCATAAAAATGGGATTTGATAACGGAAATGCTGAGAGACCCTTAGCTATAATGGGTCTGGCATGTACTGCTGTAAATACATATTGCGTATCTTTTTTTCCTAGGTATTCCACTTTAGTTGATTGTTTCCGTAAGCAAATCATACGTGCAGTGATATTGATTCCACATATTACAGCTGCAGGTTGATAAAACATTAAATTAGAAGGCATACTAACTTCCTTACCACAATTTACATTTGTATTCTCTATCAATACAGGGCTGAAAATACTGTATAAGGCATTAAATAAAGACACACAGAAAAACCCCAATTTCCTTTGATTGCAGCGTCACATTCAAGCCATCAACTTTATTGTTGCTCTTTGTCAATTTTATATCAAGTGGTGACTCAGAGCAGATGGCTGAGAGCACACAGGCTGTAAGAGCTGCTAGCAAAACCTGAGGAACATCCAGAAAAATTAATATTTAGGAAGGATGAGGGAGGAGGCAGAAGAGCTGGAAATTAGTATTCTCATTTTGATATTTTAAAAAGTAATTCTCTAACAACTTCAGTTCTTCTTACAAAGCTCACAGTTATCTCCAGTTTCACTTTATAAGCCCAAAAGAGTTGGATTCCAGAAATATTTCTGGTAATATAACAAGTTATATTACACAAACATAATTTATCAGCAGTGATTACATGGCTTTTTTGGCAATCTTTAGAATATCATGTTCCACTTACCTTCTTTATCCACACGGAAGACAAAAGTCCTATGGGGTGTGACAACTTCAAACTTATTCTCCCCGTGAACTCTTACCGTTGCTATAGCAGACAGAAGTATTATCCCCTTTGAGAACACTTCCTAACATAAAAATGCAATAGAAATAGTTAATAACTCTCATGGAATGTTCCATGTCTCCAGGTAATATTACTCGCCATAGTGTTTAGGAAGTTCACATACACAGGCTGTGCTCCTAAAAGTTCACCACACTATTAATAAAACTGCATCAATAAGTAAACCAGTTCACTACCTACACATCACCAACTTCACTGTTCTGGGTCTACGCACACCTACTGCCTTCTGTAACAGAGTAAAACCCCATGCTGAGACAGAATGCATGTATTTGAGATACAACTTCATATATTGTCTCCGGACACTAATATTGCAAAATATCACACTCTCTTAAATTTACAATTTTATGCCAACGTAAATTACATTGGCTATCTCACAGAACCATAATTTAAAAATATGTAATAATTATACTTGTAGAACAGAATCAGAAACGGGAAAAAGTTCTGCTTTCTCCAGGCAGAAAATTCCAAAGAATTTTTCTGTTCCTTCCCAACTCCTTCAGTGGCTAGCCAATAAGAAAAGCAAATTCACTGATTTTATCCCTAATTTTGAACTCTAAGGAGGTCATCACTTTCTGGGAAAAATCCATTGCCCTGTCATTACTAACAAGAATCCCTTAGCTTGGAGCAGGTATGCTATATGAGGCAGGAGGAGAATGATCCCCGGTCATGTGGTATCAGAATAAATTTTCCCGAAACGTGCTCATTTCCAACCACGAATCAGACAACTGAACTGAACAAAAAAGGCAAGATAGGAAAAAGTAATTGCTACAAGTACTTTCTCCAAGTGGCTTGTCTTTTAACCTAATTAACCTAAGTACTCCATATGGAGGGCAAAAAAAGCGAAAGCTCAAGCAAACATGCAACACTTCAGAAATACTTCTGCGCAATTCTTGGATTCCAGAGTTAACACTGCTGCTCCTGTCCCCACTATGCTTTCATCAATTGGTTTTCTGACTAAAACAATTCAGATATACTGCTAAGATTTATGATCCAGATGCAGTAATAGTCCAAGAGTCAGCTCCCCATAAAGAATTTGTACTGCAATAACTTTCCTCCCAACGCATAAATTATTATAAGAGACTTCATACAAGGACTTAAGGAACCACTGTGCATGCTAAGCATGAAGGATACACAGGATCATTTTTTCGTTTACAGAGTTTAATATACTACTGGTTTTCACCAAATTCACACTCTTACGTTGTTTCTAGGTACTAATATACGTTAGCGAATGCAGTTCAACAAACAAATAAATAGAAATACCGAAATACAGCTGAAGTGAACATGTCACTAGCATTACACACAAGAACTACTCTGTCACTCAGGATGATCACAGTATTGCCCATCTATTTTCATTATGGCTATATTTGTTAGAAGAGATTTTTTAACGTATTTGTTAATAAGGTTGGATACTGATCCTTAACAATTGATCCTTCACAACGGCAAAACAAACTTATCACATACGCAATTTCTAAACGTGTTCAGATACAGTTATACTGTGGTGTTTGCAGGCATCTACTGGCTGTATTTGGTACTGTAAGAGAATAATTCAGACTGCTGGAAGTCACAGCTATTTTATTTGTTAAAAAAAAAATCAGTTTCCTTTTAAGCTGAGCATAGTTTTGGTTTTGCTATTTAAACAATCATCCTTTTTAAAGCTTTCATCTCCAACGCATACATATTTTCAAATACAGTTTAAACCATAGTAACTTCTCAATCTTTTTTCTGCAGCAGCTTGTCTTTTACACGCAAGAAATAATGCCTACTGTTAAAAAGTTCTTGTTGATCATGATACAGTTTCTCACTTTGAAATATTCCAGACCAGAAATCAGGTGAATTATTTAAGAATATAGAAAAAAACCCAATCAAACACAGCCAAGAACATCACAGATATTTCTTTTGTTACTGGGAGATATACACTAGTTTTAGGGTTGCTAAAATATTCTCTCATATAACAGTTTTCTAGTGGCGAATTTTTTTTTTTTATATCAACTCCTTTGATGAAAACTTATTGTACAATACAGCCCAATGGAGTCCTCCTTAACGGCTGTGTTTCAGAGCTGAGCCAAAAGATCCTGGAAAACACCATTTTGCACTGCTTTGGGTTTCCTTCCACAACAGATTAAGTATGACCTACTTCAAGAATGTCAGACTTACGTTTTGCAGTGAATTTTGTTCTTTGTTATGCTCACATGCAATGTAACACAACAAAATACTGAAGTTCTCCACAGGAAAAGACAAGACTTTTTCCTAAATCACTAACATATTTGTTAGGGACCCTAAGATGTTTTTAAATTAAAATTTTCAACGTAATCAGCAGTTTTTGCCTTACTACAAAGTGCATGTTAGAGCACTAGAGTTCTCCTGCCAAAACCAGGAAGAACTATGAAACAAAAACTTTGCACATTGGGTAGCTGAAAAGAATTCTCAAATTCTGCCTTCCCCTCTTCAGTTTGCTCTCACTTCAGGTAACCACATTCTGTTAAGACAAAACCACATGGGATGTTGCTCTGACCATATCAACTTGCTCAGGACCATGAACACAGAAGAAATGAGCAGCACCACAGATTCAAACAAAAAACATTCCTAGGTTAGATGCTGTTTGTAGAAAACTAAGTATTTTTTCATATATAAATATAAATATATAAGATATAAATATATATAGATATAAATTAAAGAAATCTCTATTAGAATCTGAAGCACAACTAGATAAAGGTTAGAGAAATATTTAGAAAATTAGGGTTTAAATACTTCAGAGAAGCGTTTAGATGAGCTAAGTAAACATTTTCAGGAATACTACACTCTGTGTCTTCCCTCCCCATGCTCCACTTGTTTCACTCTTCATTAGCCATGTAGCACACTTCCCCTTCTTGAGAACCTCACTCTTTTCAAGTTCCTAATTTGAATGACAAATAGAGCTATTTAATATTGGTAGTGTTTCTGGGTAAAATAAACAGTTTCATTCCACTGAGTCTACCCTACCCTAGTAACGAGAAAAATATTCGAGTATGGATTAGTTTCCTTTTGAGAACTACTTTTAATTGATGTGTGAAAACAAAATTATAGCAATTCCTTCATAATATGCTTGTCTGTGTAGGAACGTCCTTGGACAAACACGTTAGAATAGACAGATCTTATCATTAAGACCTAAGTTAAAACAACAACTTCCTCATTTAATGACATACGTGTGTGTGTATATATATATATATATAGATATATAGATATATATAGATATAGATATAGATAGCTAGCCATGTAGCTAGGAGGAGGGACCTGCTGCCTTGCAATGAACTGTCTAACTATCCCTGCCTTTTACCAGAACTGGCTCATGAGCTGCATATGCAGGTCTTGATGAGTCTGCAAATAGTTGCACAAACTGTGACACAATGTCAAGGTAACAACACACAAATAACAGCAGGAACATGCCGGTATCCATCTAGCAGCCAGTATGACTACTCTGGGTGTGGAATTAGTGATCTAGCAGAGACCACTGTACCAAAAACTCATGTTCCCCAGTGACACCACTGCTCACCCAACACAATTCCACTGTGCACTGAGAACTGTTTGGAGCCAATTATGATTTTCCCCTATCTGCGAGCTAGCCCAAGAGTTTCACCAAATCCTCAGTTCCCAGAATTTGCTTCAGGCCTCACAGTTCTCAGACATACAAAGCTCTTAGCATCTGTGACTCATCAAGTTAACAAGTCCCAGATTTGATCAAATTGTATACACACACAGACCAACCTGCATCTCTTTCAATCCCAGAAGTGAGATTTTATACTCAGATTCCAGGAAAAGTGAGACAAAGCAGCTTCAGATCAAGCCTATTGCAAGCTCCTGATAGTCTAACCTACCAAAGAGACCATTTAAATACAGAATGCAGAGCTGGTATAGTGTGACGCACTAAATACTCCTCTGAGCCGAACTGAAGATTTCTCGAATCTCCTATGACAGAGAAATGTATAATAAGTACTATGCTACAGTAACTGACCTTCAAGTAAGTTTTTCTGTGACCTTCACAAAAAAAAAAAGCCCCAGTGCAAATACAAGATTTAAAAGTCTGTATTAGCATTTCTTTCCCTAATTATGCTACAGACAGTGTTAAGCAAATCCCAATGCTGTATTTTTCAAGTCTGGCTTAATGACTAACCCTGCTTTTCCACTCCTCTGAAGCCCTGGGATGAATACCACAAAGGGGTAACGTTTTTTGTCACTGCAAACCACATGTTGTTCTATTGTTCCCCTTCATCTACAAAATCATGGCTTCTACTGTGAGTGAAGCAAAGTAAGCAAGTAAAAACAGATTGTTTCATGTTCCTAATTACTAGACATAAAGATCAATGTATATAATTTTTTGAGCTTGTTCTTAATTTCTCTGGCCCCTCAGAAAATAAGCAGTCTTTTCCTACTTCAGTTCTACCTGCCTCATAATCTGCTAAAATAGGTCTAAGAGTGTGTACATTATAAAGCACCTACAGGACTCGTATTGATTATCCACCACCCAGTACACCGCTCCGGAACACCCATGTGAAATTGTGTTTTGTTCCTAATTTAATATGCATCTTCATCTGAAATGCTGGAAAGCATTTCCTGTTAACACACGCATATGACCTCATCTCCACCAAACACACATATTATACAATCATCTATCACTTTTAAGTTTAGATTGTCCTTAATTTGTTCCAAGAAGAGAAATTAATTAATCACAGAGTGAAATAAAAAGAATTTTGTATTGGTCTAAAGTGTATTCAATAAAAGGGGGAAAAAAAGAAATCTTTCAAAAAAAAAAAAGGCAAGCTATGTTTAAAGACAGGTCTCAAAAAAAAAAAAGAGGAGTTTCTACTGTGAAAAAGTAGTATCAAAAGGTCAATTAAGTCTTTTGTACATCTGAATTTCACAGAGAATACACATTTCATTGACAACCATGATTTACAAATACTTTTTTGTATCATGCATCAGAAGTGAACTACTTTAATCAAGGCAACTCATGGGTCTGAAAATGCTTCCACAAGATTCAATCCTTGGGTGCAAGGAACAGCCACTGGCATCGCGGTGCTATGCCAATTTTAGAGACCCATTCAAATATAACCTAGTCCAATGATATCTCATTATTCCTAGAAGACAAAGAGGAAAGAGATATTTTTAATTAAAGAGTAAGCAAGTGTATGGGGGTTTTGGTTTTTAAAAGGTCTCCATGGCAAATTTTATTTCTCTCTCAAAATCTCCAGCATGCTGAGTTCCCGTGACAAGCCATTTTGCAACCACCATCAAAATAACACTGGATCTCTTAAATGTCTTTTGCATGATCCTGTTCTGTTTTGCAGAATGCAACAGTGTCACTCTTTCAATAAAATAAGAAGTTCTGATTATATCTACCTGAAAAGGTCAGGAATACAGGTCCTTGTAGAAAACAAGAGGATGAACAATACATGAAGATGTCAAGGGCACCTTAAAATTTTTACTCATGTCTCATCCTAGCACTTTGCAATTTAAAGTGAATTTAAGATAAATACTCATTTGTAATTATTTCTAAATTTCTTAATGGTAATGTGTGCATTACAGAGATGCATTTTGTCCAAAACATGACCCAAACATGTCACTTACCTTCTCATTATTATAATAAGAAATACTGTCTCCATCGAACTTAACCCAGCGCTTCTGGAACATACGTTTGCTGTGAATAAAAAATTAATACACTTAAAATTGAAAACACGAGATCACACCAGCTTTTAAGAATGTCTCAAGCACAAGTTATAGAAAGGTCAAATCACATTTAGCTTCTTGTGTTTCGGCCTAAACATTCTGAAAATTAAAACAGATCTTACCCCTATCATACGGCCCAGGGTGCTGGGCCACCTTGTATAAATGTGCTTTTGCCAAGAAAGGTTGGACCAGATGATCCTTGAGGTCCCTTCCCAACCTGGTATTCTATGATTCTACGGTATCTTTTCAAAAGGAGAATGCCGATTTCAAATATAATAAAAATATCTGGAAAGAAGAAGCGCAGTATTACTGGACTTCTTTTATGAATCAGTGTCTTCATGTTTTTAATCAATTCAGTTTCCTTTCTCTCTGTTTCCTCCCCATGTGCGCTATATCACATCTGAAGTGACACAGGAAAAAGAACTTTCAATAATGTAATTTTGCTTCAAACTATCAAGGATGAGAACTGACTATTTATATTGGAGGCAAAGGAATATTCTGAATACAAAGCAGGCCTTTAAGTGTCACAAAATCTGTCAGATACTTTCTAAAAAGGAAAGCTGAGAACCTAAAATGACCATCTCATTGCCACGTTTATGAGAAGGACATCTCTGTTTACATGCTACAGCATCTTCAGTCATCAACATTGCCTGAACACTCTCTTTCCTGACCAATGAATAAATAAATAGTAGCCACATCAAATCACTCAACAAGTACAACATGACATTTCATTTTAAATCTGTGTTAGCAACGGGACATCATTAACATGAAGCTCATTTGATTATTTCAGTTTGCTGTTAACTCATGCTCTATAAGGACTCCCTAAAAAATTATTTTTATATGAACCTGAAGCAGTCTGGTATGCTCATTAAAAATGTTGACAGCCTATTAGTTATCATCTACAAAAGTTTCAATTCTAAAAATCTATTAAACAAGTTAATTAAGTAAGAACACGACCCCACTCTAATACCTCTTTTCCCAACATTATTTTCTTTCCTGCTAAATCAGTGCTCTGCTTTAGGATTTGTAGACTGTTATAGTTTATCAAAACTTTAATCAAATAGCAGCTCTGGCTTAATTAACTTTTATTATATGACCATAATAAATCATCATTTTTCATAACCTGGAAAGGCCAATGTAAAAATCTGTTTTCCATTAAGTGTCAATAAACTTCAAGACGATGCAAGGAAGAAAAAGTGAACCTAAGTGCCACACACAATGCGAGTAAACTGAATGAGTTTACAATTAATAGTGAGTTAACTAAAAAAAGAAGCTGTACTTTAAATACAGGATTTGCAGCCATTTAAGAAAACAGTACATATTCTTTCCCTTGAAAGAAACATTTAGTTGGCAGGGAATTAAATAAAATAACAGTGCTTTAAGGGATTAAAAAATAGGGTTTTTTTTCCTTTGGTTGGTTTCTTTAAGTCTCTAGATATTTGAGAAATGATACTCTAAGAGAACCAAAAAATGTAGCATTCATTAAACCATGCTAAGTAGAAGTCCTTGAAATTCAGCCAAGGAATATCACTGGCTCAAGGCTAATGACCCCACAACTGTCCTACTCAGTCCTAACCAGTACTAATTTTGTGGTTAACTCATTATCTTTTTCAAATAATATTCTCACACAGTACTTTATCTAAAGCCTTCACACTTTGTTCACAACTCTATTCTTTCAAATAATACGAGTCAACCATAAAAAACACAAGTTGAGTCAAGAACTATACGTTTTATCACTCTATTAGCTAACTGCCAAAATTGTTATTTTAAAAAAAAATAGATTCCTGTAAGTGAAACAAAAGTTAAAGGTAATCGCAGCTCTGAGAAGTCAATACACTAACAATTCTGAGAAAGAGATGTGCAAATGCACATTATAGTGGGAAAAAGTATTTTGACTCTGTGTATAACTATTTTTTGCTTCTTCAGCAAAAAAAACCCTACAACAATCCATAAATGTGAATTAAACTTTTGAAACAGTTTAAAAAAAGTTTGAGCAGATTGAAATTCCAGAATGGTAGAAGAGGTTTATTAAACCACATTTATTCCTTCTTGATTTTCAGCTTGAACAATGTATCACTGTATCAATGCAAATATAGCCAAAAACCAAAGAAATTAAAAACTGCTAAATCAGAACTCTTATAAAAGAGCAACAAAACCCCCCCCTGAAATTGCTATACAATAGAGCTCCGTTCAGTGGGCGCAAACCAGACTGTATTCTCAACCAATTTCGTTGAATAGCTTTGGCCCTAAACTGAAAAAAAAAAATTAAAAAAATTGCTGATTGATGAGTAGTGATGATTATTATAGCCACAAATAATGAAACGAAAGGCAAAAAAGTTTAATATCACCTTTCAGTGTAGCTAAACATACAGTCCTAAAAACAAAGAATGCAGAAA
This sequence comes from Steatornis caripensis, assembly GCA_013398225.1. Taxonomy (NCBI): domain Eukaryota; kingdom Metazoa; phylum Chordata; class Aves; order Caprimulgiformes; family Steatornithidae; genus Steatornis; species Steatornis caripensis. The sequence goes on along the minus strand of VZSC01002078.1, from coordinate 224,351 downwards.
TAGTAAGGCTTGAGCAGAAGTACAGTAAAGTAGATGCATTACAGCACTATCAAGGACAACAACTTTAATTTCCAGATGCTAAGCACTAGTGATGATTAGAAATAGACTTAAAAAGTAAAATCGTGCTGCTTTCCATACAAAAAGGAATTCAGAAGAAAGTCATAAGAGTAACTGGAGAATTGGAACTACATTTNGCATTTTCTCCTGAAGACACCTTTGTAAGAAAAGTATTTCTTAAGAGAGAGGGGTATGTATTACACATAAATTGTCTCTAAATATCTACTGTTCTTATGCATAGGAAGCACCTACCCTTAGGGAAGAAATCTGGTCTCTGGATCCCAGACAGATGGAACTGCCTACTTTCAGCCCTGTATTGATAGTTCTCTTTAGCGTAAAACAATCTAAGAAGAGCTGAAATTTAAAAGTACATTAAAATAAAATAATTTTTAAAACTTTAAAAAATAACAGAAATTAAATATAAGGTTTTTTTTTAACCTACAAATGTGGCAAAGAGTCTCTTCTCTTTCTATTGTGTTCCTTTCTCCTCTTCATTATTTGAAATCTTAGAGCAAGACTTGGGCTCAGATTCCTCCCACCAAACTTTATGCATAGCAATAAACTAAACTAGGACAATCCACCCTAGATGCATTTCTACACTCAAAGCTCAACTTATACACACAATTCTGAAACCAACAGGATCTCCAGTCACAGTAATAAATTATACACTCATGGTCAAATTGGTAAAGTAGTATATCAGAATCAGAGTTTGTTTTCATTTATTTGGTGGCCCACAGAAAATCAGCAAAAATGTACAGATTGGAAATACTGCTACAAATTAATTCTGTTGCAGTTTTTTTTGCTACAGTTCAGGAGTGGTGATCAACATTTTTAATAAAAATATTTTTCCTGAGTGCATCTCCTAAATAAACTTTAGAATAGGTAACACCACTAAATACTAAGAATTCAGAAGCACCCTATATTCTTGGAACAGTTCCCTTTCCCACCACAAATAGTAAGCAGTGACCAAATACAAATTTAACATGTCTCACGCGAACATACACCTTCAGAATTATACAGTAATCACTGCAAATACCATACCCTTGAGGGGATAATTTATCCAGCCATCCTGCTTTAACCTTCTTTACTGATGGTCCATAAAAACAAGCATACGGTGTTATTGATTCATTGCCAATCGAAGCTTGATCTTGATCAAATTGCCGAAAATTTATTTGTTCACTGATCAAGCGATCTGAGTCTCCACTTTGTATCTTACTACAAGATGCTAAGTGTGTTTTGGCTTTATTTTTCTTTTTCTTTAAAGGAAAAGAACACTGTTCCACGACAGAATATACAGATTCACTTTCAGATTCTTCTGGTGCTAATGATTTGTTTTCCTGAGACAGGGATTCATTTTCGGCAAATTCCTTTGTCTTCTCTTCTTGATTATTAAAGGAACTAGAAAGAAAAAGTGCGGTTTACTCTTAACGTATTGCTACAATACACAAATACATAAAATAATTAATTAGTACAAATATTGGTAAGATATATTATTAATATGTTTACAACCTGTTTAATCTTTGCGATAACCACAGACATGCTAATCACAATGTATCTTGTAACTATGACTATACTGAATTCCACTTTCTCTATTCAATAGGACTTGTAGCAAGGTAACACTTGCTGTTTCCTTTAGAAGCCTGAACAGAAATTTAAAGTTAATTCTCTTTCCTCAGAAAACTAGCTTCATTCATTTTAATACTTTGGAGGACTTACAGTATCACCTGTCTCTTCCTCTCCCACCTCAACAGAAGCCAGGTACAGACTGGAGACTTAAGGAACACATTAGCTCCCGTTTCATCAAACCACTGGCCACTGCCTCATGACAGGAGTAGAAAATGGTTTAGTTTCGTGGTTTGGTTTGGGGTTGGGTTTTTTTTTAATAAGGAGGTACAGTATGGAGCTATTAAACAGATGACAGGAGTACTCAGACATGGTTACCTAGCAGGCATACAAAACCAAAACTTGCGTGTTCCTTGTTCTGACTGAGAAAAAGAGGAACGACTTCTAAACCCACAAAAGATTCTGAAACTTGGGTTAGACAGTCTCAGGACAGCCACAGAGCCACACTTCGCCTCCTACGGAACACAGTAAGGGCTCAAATAGGGAAAAAATAAAAATAAAAAAAAATACAGTCATGGTTGTGCTTTCAGAGGTAGAGATGATCTTGTGATATCAGTAAATAACTCTTTCCTCTTTACATTTTTAATTTCTCTGTAACTTATTTAATACCATAGATTCTTGTAAGAATACTCTTCATTCATTCCTAGATTCAATTTGTTTTCACAAGCCAGGAATTCATTTCTATGAAGTTCCTAGAAAAGAAATACATTGTAAGCAACATTTCTACTGAAGTAGTAAGTGATGTCTAAATTACTCTAGACATAAATCACACACAAACAACAGCCTAACTAGCAAAGCTATTCTTTGCAACATTTTCAAGTATGCATTTGAAAGATCACATTTTTTAAAAGTATTCCAAGAAATGTTATTTTCAATATTTCCACTTTAAATAATAATAAACATTTGAGCATAGTCCAAAATCCCTAATACAAATTAGATGAAGAAATTCAGTGCGTAGAAGTATCAGTGCTCTGATTCTTCTTGAAGCACAACCAAGTATTATTTTTACCTTGAAATTTTCCAAGCTCAAGAGCCATGTGTTGCTTGCATGTTAAGTATACCATTTATGATTTGCCACTGCTAGCCTATCTTTCATATTCATACTTCTGAGTTAAATGTACATCCTTCACAGCACACTGAAGATAAAATAAAATGATAAATTCAAATTCCTACAGTAAGACTGAACTCAGCCGTATCAAATATGTCTCACATTTTCTTGCCAAGTTCTTTTTCCTAAAAGGCACATTTATTAATGTTTGTTTAGAAATATATCACAAACTGCTTGCAGTGTACAAAATGTCAAGGTTAACACTATTCAAGAACATTACATTTCTCACTTTCTAAACTTAATCTGACAATCATATTGCATTATTAAGCTTCTCAATACTAATCTTTTTTCCTTTAAAAAAATAAAATTAACATCTTTATGTTTTCTGACGGAAGCATTTTAATTGAGTCATTTAAGCTTTGATGTGTATGTCACGAAGCAGAAGGGTGGCAGAAAAAAGTGGATAGGCTTTCACAACGGTTGCCATTTTTTTTCTGAGCAGCAGTACCTCCTCTTGTATTTGAGGGCTGTACCTTGGCAACATGAAAAGACAAGCTTAAAAAAGCACGTAGCTCAAAGCTGAGTATGTGCAGCAAAAATTGTGGAAATTATAGGCTGCTGCTAGGATAAACCTAGGTGAACCGTCTGCCTTCTCTGCCAGCCAGATCCGTTATAAAAAAACAAACAAACAAAAACCAACAACAACAACACACCACACTATTAACTATGTTGTAGCACCAAGGATTAGACAAAATTTTAAAAGAAAACACCCATATACCTTGCAAACAAACTAAACAAAACTCAAAAGCAACCTGTCCACTGCTTATTAAATGCTTGGAATGACTGGACTCTCACAAAAGGAGGGAAAATGGCAGTGTCCCACTTCCACGTAATAGTCAAGAAGCTAATATCATCACCCAGGAAGCATCTTCAGAGTAGAAATGGTTATTATCTTCACTTGCTTATCAGAACGCCCACTGAAGCTGTGTGGTAGTACCTCTTCCTGCCTCTCATGAAGCATTGCTCTAACAGTTTTATGCCCTGCTTGTGCCCACTCTGCAATCTTCAGCATTTCGGCAAGTGAATTCAGAAGCCTGAGAACTTCCAAGCAATAATCAAGAAATGCATTTCTACTGCTAGAAGATTTTGAAATGTACAAGTCCACAAATTAAGACATGTTGTGAGGACATGGAGTTTTATTTGCTCACAATGACACATCTCTCATCCAAATTAAATCCCAAGCATTTCCAATGTGTTGTCTACAGAATTACTCTGCAAGATGCTCAGACTCAAGTTGAGAAAAAACTCCCATCTCCCACCTCCTGCAAATCTCTGAGGTATTATACAACCATAGTTAGCAGCAGCATTTTCTCCTGAAGACACCTTTGTAAGAAAAGTATTTCTTAAGAGAGAGGGGTATGTATTACACATAAATTGTCTCTAAATATCTACTGTTCTTATGCATAGGAAGCACCTACCCTACGGAAGAAATCTGGTCTCTGGATCCNCCATAGTTAGCAGCAGCATTTTCTCCTGAAGACACCTTTGTAAGAAAAGTATTTCTTAAGAGAGAGGGGTATGTATTACACATAAATTGTCTCTAAATATCTACTGTTCTTATGCATAGGAAGCACCTACCCTTAGGGAAGAAATCTGGTCTCTGGATCCCAGACAGATGGAACTGCCTACTTTCAGCCCTGTATAAAAATTCTCTACTTTCAATCAGGAAGTAATTCAGATGCATTTTTGTTTTTTCTAACAGGTATGTTGATCACAACACCAAGTCAGGAAAGCTGAATGCTAAAACATGGACTGCATGAATAGCATCAGGATTGAGTCTACACTGAACAAAGACTCCATGCCATTCAGAACAGGCACCTTCCTTAAGGGATATTGCCTTAGTTTTCTATTAAAGCTAATGTCACACAGTTCTTCTCAGGCTGATTCCTGAATCATGGTTTGGCAATACAATTTTATAACAAGTCCATAAAGATAAATTCCTCCTTTTAAAGTATTAAGGGCTCTTATTTTAAACTGGTAAGATTTGCAGTCTGGCCAGCACTCCACAATATCACAATGCTCCGGAGCTCACATAGTTTACTGAACTCAATATGCACATTTAATTTAGTCTGACGGTCTACAGCAAGAAATAAAGCCAACACTTCACTCTAGAGGGCTGAACTCATTAGAATTCAGAGTTTTTCTGTGAAGGACTTCTAACATACTTGACCCTTCAGCTGGACATAACAATAAATCAGCTCTAAAACATTTGGATGTTTATTTGTGTTATTTTTTTAATCAATATTAAAAAAAATGTTAGTTCTTCAGGTTGCCCTTTAGAGGTTTCTGCTTCTAGATGTCTTTCTTCTTCACTGAAGTAAAAGTCATATTTTGTTTACAACCTTAATTCCCTGTTCCCTCATGCTCACTTACCTCCAGCCTGCAGTGACTCATTACCTATTTCTACAGACACTCCCTTTATAAAAGCCTACAGAAGCCTTTTCTTCTTTACACCAATGAAACAGAAAGAAGGGTAACAGACAACTTACAAAGCCTTAGAACAAACTTCAGTCAGTCTGTATAACAGTTCGCGATGTCTTCTTGTATACAAACTACATTATCATGCGAGGTTATCTTTTAAAATGAAGCAGCAGTTACAAGCCCTAAAATCTCAGATACTCTACAATGTTATCTAAACTTTCTTATTTGTTTCTAGTATACTTGATACCTACTGAAAAAATCTGAAAGTGAAATGTATCTTAGGACCTTTGTTTTACTGTTCTTTATGACCTTTGTCTGCAATTAAGTTCTAATTGAACCAAAATTAACTATGAAGTTTCCAACACGCATGTAATAAATATCAGCAAGGAACTGTACACTTACATGGAAGTGATAACTAAAATCCAAATCTTCAGATGAGGGAAAGCATGTTATAACATACTGCATTAATCACGCTTCTACAACCAGCAGAAATAGCAATTTTATTTCAAGCAGGTAATGCAGTTCAACAGCACGGTATTTTTGTATTTGGTGCCTTTGTAAGATAAGAGAGATTGCTGACAATCTTCCCGGGTATGGTTTTTTATAACCATTTCAATGAAACATACAGAATAATGCTAAGTAGTAACAAGGTGGCTAGGGTTTCTAGAAAACCTGCTTATGCCATTGAACTAACTACAAAGAAGTTAAATTTCCAATTTTTAAAGACATTGGCATAGACAACAATAACTGGCATAGACCATACACTGTACTCAAGGAAAGAAAAAGAAAGCTCAAAAGTAATTTTTGCATGCAGACAATGACATGAATTTATGTGTACCTCCTTAAAGTCATGAAAAAAAATTAAGAGCAACACATTTCCAAAGGAAAGAAAGTACATACCAAAAATCGAGATAATTTTTATGCTTCTAAAACCACTCCCATTAGATGAAATTTGAACCATTTATTTCACTGACCAATTCTTAAAAAATTAAAATTGGGAAAAAAAAATCCTAGGCACCCATTTGAGTAGCTTTCATTTTAGTCAAGAGTTTACAATAGTTTAAGTGAAACATTAGAGTGAAGGTGAGGATAGAAACTAATAATAATCTAGTGTTTTCTCTAACTCAGTGCATTGAGATCAGCTGGGACAAGCATAAGCAAATCACGGAATCAACAGTTTCTGGTCTGTATCGTGCTGAGACAGAAGCAAGAGCTGGGATCCATGGCATTTGGCAGATGTCTCACTAAGCGGATTTACCTCCCAGCTCTCCACATTCCACATGATTCAGAAATCTGTGCACATGCCATCTATGGCATTGACACCATCAATTACCGACCCCAACAAAAATGTTCACTCCAGAGAATCCTACAACAAAAGCGAATTTCTAGGTATGCAACAAGTTTAGGGGACGCATGAAAAATACCAGAAGTCCTGAGAATTTTCATATACAGGAATTAAAAAAAGGTAGGGCCAAAGGTGACCGTTAGACCAACTAAGCTATCGTGTAAGCCTGTGTAGAAATGCCCAGTCTTGAGCTGCAATTATCAGAAGAGAGAAAAGCCACTTTTACCCGTAATAGTCAATTCTAATGGTTATCCACCACTTAACCTCACTTAGGCACAAAGTATTACAATATACCACTGTATCCAAGACCATAAAAGGAAGGCATAAAGTTAGTCTGCAATTGCCTGTAACTGACTGTTTTGCATTTGATATGGCAGCTATGGGCATTAAAAAGTCAGTTCTGTCCTATGTTGTTTAAAAAAAACAAAACAAAAAAAACCCTAACCAACACACACCACAGCTTCCTATTACTATTGAACAGTACAAGGTGCATCTCAAGAATAAGAAAAGTCACTAGTGCACAAATACTTACACTATAAACCTTTTGCACGTACCTAAAAAGACAGAAAAGGTATTGGGAACTGAAAAAGCAGAAGAGAATTAAGGGCAATATAAAATACACAACATGAAGATTAAAGAGCCAGACCATTTATATCCAGACTTCTCAACTTACTTTATCATCTTTAGGGTTGTCACAGATAAACGTTTCTCCATATGGAGAAATGATGGACAGCTTTTCTTCTGTGAAGGGTTCTTAAAACAAACAAACATAAATAGTCACACAGTGCAATGCTCTACTGAAGTACTAATAAAATCAACAAGGGCCACAGATTTTTCTGTGATTTCTCTGTTCTCAGAAAAATATCTGAAGAACAAGAAACAATTTCCCATTTCTAACTGAACTCCAGATGCTTTTTTTCCCCTCAGACACTATCTACTCAGACACTACTACTACTATACAATTTGGATTGAACTTGCATACAGGCATTTTCTTCTTCTTTCCTACCCTGCATCAAGTTAAAAAAAACCCCAAAAAACAACAAAAACCAACCCTTTTGTTGCATACTCTTAGGGGCAATAGCTCCAAAGTGTCCTTTATTCTGACAAAAAAAAAAACCAAACAAAACCAAAAACTTCATTTGTGCACAATCTTCACTTTGTCACCACATATTTGCTTGAAATTAATACACATAACTTCAAACAAGACACACCTCTAGAGTATGAAAGAACTTTTGTTTACAACTGAATGCACAAGACTTTCCAGTAAACTATTTAATACAATTAATTTCCTGTTATTTCCTGGAGCTATGAGCATTAACTAACAAATTAAGCAGCACTGGTCAGGAATACGCTCCTTCTGCTTAAAAAAATATGGGTCTAATCTTAGAAACTCAAAATACTGTAGTCTAAAAAGTATAAGAAATAAATGAGGTTTAAAGACTAGATTTTATAATTTTCATTTTATTAGTCCATAAACAAAAGCTAAGTAAAAAAGCAGAAGTGGCTAAATGTTCTGCTATTGCATACATCACTTTTTCCAGACCTTCCAGATGCCCAATATTTCTTAAAATAACCAAGTCAATACTCATTTTAAAAAATTTCTGGTCTGAGATTTATTTTTCCTCAATATCCAACATGTAAATATCAGCACGCTTAACTCACTGTTCTGTGAAATTTGCCTCCCAGTGCAAGAAATATTTACAAGATCCACATTTCTTCTTTTCTGAAGAGAACTTGAACAAAACAAAGCACAAAATGAAAACATTAAGTAAAATTTCCCAGAAATGGAGCAAAAACAGCTTATGCAGTTAAAATATTAAACTTATATATAAATATAGAAAGTCAATTTTAACTCTTGGGAAAAATTCTGATTTAATTTAAAAGTCATCAACAATGTGTTTTCCTCCCTTTATGACAATGAATACTTCTCTAACACATCTTGAGTTTGTTTGGGGGTTTTTTGTTGTTGTTTTGAATTGACCTTATGATACATTTAGATTGCTGAGAAACACAGACATCCTCCACTGTTTCCCCATCCTTTACCTTCCCCCTTCTCCTTCACAGTGACTACCAATGGCTATATTTAAAGAAGGATGTACTATGAAAGTCTAATTTAACATTAAGATCAAAGGGAGTCTGAGCATGGAAATCCAGACAAAACATCTCTCAACCACTTAAAAAAAAAAACTGTAAAGTTTTGATTTCCTAAGGTGAATTTTTTCCCAGAAAGCTTTCAATCTGAGACATAAAAGACATTGCATTGCAACTGCCTGTGACCACCACTGCACGTTTTGTAGAAAGATAAGCATGTATCTGCATACATAACAGAAAAATTATTTTAATATTGGTGTTGTGCAGGCCCCTAAGCATTTCAGTAATGTCTCGTACAGTGGCACTCATCACGCTGCTAAAGATGCCTTTTAAAAATAATAATAATAAAACAATAATAATATATTAAAACAACAACAACGATAATAACAACAATAATAATAATAATGAGATCTCTGGTTGAGACAGCAGCTTTAGAATAACAACATAGGAAGAAATAAGCCTTATGTAGTACATTTATAACCCATCTTCAGTACTCAAGCAATCTGTATTATAGCTGTTTTAAGATAAACTCTGATTTCCCCTGTTAACATGAATAATTAATAACTTCTCTTAATTTCATTTTCTCTGCTTGAAATTATAGTGATAGAGATCTTCATCTATCCTTATAGATTAGTCATTGACTGATAAATGCTGTACAAGATCCTTGAAGCTTTTCTACGAGTTTGCAGGTCCTCCATTCTTCATGACAAAGATAAGTATGTTTTACTAAAAATATAAATATTCCTAATTTTTGTTTCCCCACTAGAGAAATTTTATTCTTTTAAGATTAGCTATATTCAAAACTTTAGAAATACTGTCCCATGAAGTCCAAGTTTAATTACTACAGGCTGATGTTTCTCTATGACAGAAGGCACACATTTATGAATTTGCTATTTCATATCATGTTTAATCCATGCCTAAATCTGCCCCAAATTATCAGATTAAATTCAAGACAGAAGCCACACTTTACACAGTTACTTGAAATTTCAAATGCTATTCAGGTTATATCAATTAAGTTCCTCAATGATATTTCATGAAATCTTGGTTTTAGAAAACACTGAGTGAGTTCAGCCAGTTAAGGTGTATCATGGCCTAGCTCCCATAATTGTTTACTCTCCCAAGTTTTAATTATAAGAAAGACACAGCAAATACTTTAAAAGTCTGTGTTTCTTCATACCTTTTACTAAAATTGATGTAGTTACATCTTTTGAAGCTACATTAGCAAACTAGCTGCATGCATTTGCACTAACCTAATTTTAAAGAATCTTGTATGCTGACAAAAAAATAAACCTGAACTTTTTCAACACAGACTACATTTTTTGTTGTTAGGTTGGGTTTTTTAAAGACTATTAATAGCATTAAAATAAATTCGAGATACAGATAAGCAGCTTTGACCCAAAGAGCTTTTAAAATTATGATTTTCTTCCTCACATAAAACAGTGAGTCATTGGCTTAGTTTCAGGGTGGATGGATTTAAAACTGGGTAATGGTAATAGCAATGAGTGAAGATAAATTCACCAGGAAATGAAAAATAACAAATCAGCTTACAACGATCTGCGTTTTTTAAACTCATGTATTTTTCAGGACTCGTGTAGTCTTTTTTGATTATGTACCTACATGTACATATGCATGGCAAGAAAACCTGCTAATAAGCAAACTGTAGTCGACTTTGCCAGCAATCAAAAATAAAAGATTTATGTCAAGTAAAAACTTTCTTTTCCAAACAGGACAAAAGTGAGAACTATCTCACGATATAAAATAAATGGAACAAGCTTACTCTGAATGTCCGTTTGAAAGACTACATATAACAAACAACATACAGTATGAAATTATAATAATTGTCAACACTCAACAGAATAGTTAGATAGTTATTGTACAAATTGAATACCTGAATTAAAAGACAGAAAAATACCGAAAACTTCTTTGAGGGCAAATAAGATTGGAAAAAAATCTACACAAATCTATGACTTTTCGCAACCATTTCCAAAATTTCATACCTCTTCAGATTTAACGATCTTCTTTATTTTGCTCTTTACAGGAAGGTTAGCACAAGCAGTCTGCCAATCACAAACTGTGCCAATTTTACAAAATTATAATAATAATTCCAATTAAATTATCACTTTGTCACAACCACAGAGACTAAGACCCACTATTTTCATATATTAAGAGGTACCGGATGCGGCTCAGGCTACATACTCTTCCCCACCGCCCTCTCCTTATGCATAAACAGGATGAAAGGGTGTGATGAGGCAGCCACTGGTCTTGCTAAAGGCTGAGAGACTGGAAAGGTGAGAGCTTAGCACCGCACTGAGCTGGGTTGTTTTGTTCAATATACTCCTGTCCTCTTGCAAATAAAGTGAGGTCAGTGCAAGGAGTCAGTGCTTCCAAGCCTTTACTGGCATTCATCTGCTGATTGTTTTAAATGAATGAAGCTTTTGTTCTCCAAACTCATTCAAAATAGGTTTTCTTTTCTATCTTAAGACCTAACCATCCCATAATGCAAACATGTCAAAGGTGCTCTAGCTTGCTGTGTTAGGGCTTTGGGGTTCACCGACTGCTTGCAGAGGTAACTTAATGGCAATGTTTGACCAAAGAATAGAGAGCAAGCACCTCCTCTCCTAAAAAATTTACTTTGTGTGACAGAACACAGAGTAGAGAGACGCAACAGCATCAGCTTGGGCACCTCATTAGCAATTTTGACCACTTTTATGTTAAGAAACTGGATCTAAATAGTATCAGCACCAAGCAAGAAGTTTCAACCATAGGATCCACCACTTGCAGAAAATAAACAGTGCCTGCTCAGGCCAGGCAACATTATCTATTTTATTTATTTATATTTTCCCCTCAAACACAACATATTTTCCAGAATTACTTTTGGTCTCTTTCTTCTTATTTCTTTTAATAAATAATCAGAGCAATCTCACTACTGAACAATACAAGTAACAAAGTTGGGGGATATGAAAAATTCTAGAAGTACATAGAGTTCATCAGCCTGACATTCTATCTGCGTAGCACTATGTATAACAAACAGGTCTACCATGTTATAAACCTCCCTAAAGTTCTTCTTTGAACAGATTACTGCTCTGAATGATGCAACAGCAGCCATTTCACCTAAGAGTGACTGCTAAATGGCATGATCCAAAGCATCCCAAGCCTCTACAACTATCTCTACACTTACTACCTTTAATCTTGCACTACAGGCACATCAGTGTTTAGCTCCAACCATTGCAATACTTCCGGTATTTTCTGTTACAAAAGCCTCAATTTTTCATTGATGTCTTTATGGAAGTCACTTAGACCAAAAGTATGAAGAGGGACCACGAAACTTCCAATTGTGAACCCTTTACTCTGTTCCACAACATGACTGGGGGACCACATTAAAAATTTAAGACTGCTCACTTAAATGCAGAATGCACGGTTTCAGAAAGGGTGATGACTTTGTCTAATTAAGACATTTGGGATGCAATTTTAGATGCTTTGCAATTCCCTTAACAATTCCAGTGCTTTTAAACACCTTTAGAGTGATCTTTACTAATTCTGTATCAACAGGGAGCTCACAACGTTCTAAGAAGGAAAAGTTTAGCTGACAAGAATCTAGCATAATTACACATCACTTCAATACTGATGAACCAAAACCACTACTAAAATCTGCACAATAACCTCATTACCAAGAACACCGTGTAACACACTTTTTTTTACCTCTCAGTACTACAGTGATGCCACACAAACTTCAAAGAAGAAAGAAACCCAAAATATTTCCAACTTCTAAAAATGCTATGGTGTCTTAGCAGCTGACAGCGTGTTTTGTTACAGGCAAGAGCCAGGAGCACAAGTGAGGCACAGGGAAACAGATATAATTGCAAGACAGGCAAGCACATTATTAGTAATAAAAACTGACATGGTCACAGCACTAGTAAGGGACACAAGGAGAGTCACTGTATGAACTTCTTGAGCCAGAGAGCATATAAGAGATCATGAGAAAAGCATTTCCTTGCATAAAAAATTAATGACCAATATCCACAAACAACTACAAGGAAATGTTGAGTTTCCTCAGAAGATTTTGGCAGGATTTCTCTGCCTCTATGGAAAAGCCTTCACAGAGTCTAATAAGGACGAAATCAGCGCATATCAAAAGTCACTTGAGAATGCTTGTCTATGCAATTCTCTGAGAGAGACACAATCTTTCCTGAGGTTTAAAGAAGCTGCAAGCTGCCATTCTGAAGTTCTGTATTAATTCTTTGCCTCTAAAACAATATTCAGCAAGGTTATCAACAATGTTTCTGTGAAGTTTAAATTCTGTTTTGAAGTTCTGGTTTAGCCTTGATCTTCTTCAGACAGATCGCTACTTGTCCTTCGAGATTTCCATATGGTTATAAGTGGAGCGTAAAGATGAACAAAATGAGCTGGAGCTCACAAATCAAAATGGTGCGTAATAAAGCGAGTGACCCAGTCACATATCAATCACTAACAGATTGGGATTTGGAGGGTTTACTTCAATGATGGGAAGACTACAAATACAGCATACTCTCTCTACTGGATGATTGTTTCTCAAAAGACATTAAGTACTCTTTCAGTAGCGAGTTATTGCTAGCTTTTAGGATGAGATTCCCATTTCATCTCAACAGGAATAGCTTTATTATATGAAGTAGGGATAACCACTCTACAAAAGTTAACGTAAAGCTACACCCCACTGAAAGATGTTTATACTCAAGTGTCAATACACAATTTTCTTTGCGATTTAGAAGGCACTGATGAAACATTTTAAGGAACACAAAAATCTTTCAATCGTTGCAAAGAATCTTTGCATTTCCATCTGTTCAATCAAAAACCTGTATTACAACACTTAATATTGACTTCTTTCAATAATCTAAAACACACTTATAAATGCTGGGGAAGCTCGGCATTTAGGGCATGTATAAACTCGCTAAAGATGTTTCTAACTGCTGAGATATGCAGATGAAAAAGACAAGATAAATACAAAACATTCTCAGACAAGTCCCTTCCAGGCATAGCTAGTGGTTTAAAAAAAAAAAAAAACAACAAACCTAACAAAAGTGCAACCTAATGATTTGGATATGGCTATGCTGACAAAACTTTGCATATGTCTTTGCATGAATTTTTCTTCTCTGTTTAAGACACTTAACCAGCATGACGAGTAAAAGCTTACACTTAACAGAACTGAAAATACCACAAATTAATCTGTAGGGAGCTATTCTTCATTTACACAGTCTGTAATATTGTGATCAACTGCACATTCAGTGATTATTATTTTTAACATTCAAACAATATTACTTTTATTAAGATAGGCCTAGAGTTAAGTTCTAACATCAGACCTTTTTCTCTACATTCCATCGCATTTTTCCAAGACAAGCTACAACAACTAATGCTTATTTAAGACAGTAAGTGCTACTTGCTAATTTGTGGATTCGATTATGAACTCGACTATTTTGAAGGAAAAAAATCCACACCCACAACACATGGGTATTTTAAAACAAATTCAAGCCCTCCTATGCAATTTATCATAACAAACTTTATGGGACTCTATCCAATACTATTCTCATCAGTGCTGCACAGAACTACCCTTACAAAAATTCCATAAACTCTGAAAACCTCCCACATCTATTTTTCCCCCCCTTTTTCCACTCCTTTTTTCCTGCTGGAATGTCTCAAAAAAATATCGTTATAATAAAAGCATCATTAAAACCTAAGTTTTTGTTACTGTGAGAACACCAGCAATAACCAATAACTAACACAATAAAACGGTTGCATTCATTCTCTGAGTTAACAGTTAAATGACAACCAGCTTAGAAATTAATCTAAGATCCATCTTGAAAAAAGTTCTTGCTTTAGACCCACAGTATAATGAAATTTCCCCTCCACAAAATATCCTATTCTTAATTAAAACAAAAAATGTACATATTTATATTTACATATAAATTTTATGTGCTTTCAGGCTAAAACTTAAGATTCTCATGTAATCATCTCGTTATATCCATGCAGGCAATCATATCAGATACACCTTGCTTTGCTTAGAGGGTGGCTACACCATACAAAGCACAAAACAGACAAGAAGATTTTTCTAAATTTTGCCCCGCTCTTTAGATAAAACCACATTAATGCATGTAGTTGTGTAAAACTTCCTAGATCTTTCCTGTAAGTAACACATATAAAAATAATAAACTTGTATTTCCAAGAACAGCATCTCTTGAAAGGTAAGACCTTAAAAGTTACTAAGATACAAGCTGAATACTTGTGTTTCACAGTAATTATTGTCTCATCACAAAAATAATTTTTATACTTAAGGGTGAATTTCAGCCCTCTTGAAATCATGATTTTGTCATCGTTTTCCTGTGATGGATCGGAATTTCATCAGATACTGAGGTCTAATTAATATTATTGTTAATATTATTAGCAATGTTTTGGTTTGGAATAGATTCAACAGCTTTTTCTGTTATTTTTCAGTTTCGGTTTTGTGACACTTGTGTATTTCCATTCTTCCTCATCTTAACAGCATACAGATTAAGTTTAAAAAATGCTTGATTTAGTTGTTTTTAACAAGGGTTATATCTAAAGCAATAAAGATTTCTTTCTTTGAAAAATAAGTAGACGTAGAGATGTTTCTAAAATTTCCCTTTATACTCTCATTTGAGATTTTAACTTGCACTGAAGCTTAATCTTCCTTCAGTTGATTTGGCAACATTCATTCCAGATTCCAGTATTTACCGCACATACAAAAAAAAATTCACAAAAAAATAATTACAACCCCCCCCACCTCCGAGACACTCCAAACAGTAATCTCTACAATGATAGTGATTATTCATTAGAAAGAAAAAGCAGTTACCTTGAGGAAGCTTGAACCTCACTTGATTTGGGAATTTCTGGTACAGGTCGATGTCTTAATATAAAAGACTGGCTTGCTCTTGGAAATACTTTCATGCAGTTTTGTGCAAAAGAACCATATAAGTCATTGTCTATCATTTCTCCTTTAAACTTAAAGAATGAAGAATTTGGCTCACTATCAGATAAATCATCCTCATCTGCAAACATCATGTGTTTGTTTTCACTGTATTTTGTCTCACATGAATGAGCAAATGAAGAACGAGGATCATGAAATGCCAAACAGCCAGCCAAGTGCTCATCAGCTTGGTATGCAGCAGCTTCTTCCAGTGATGCATCTGGCTGAGTATTCATCTTAATACTTCCACTTAGACTGATAGCTTTTAGTATGCTGTCTGAATTCTGGTATAAACCAGATAAATCCAGATTTGTAAAGCTATCATCATTTGCCTCAGATAAATTTTGCTCTGCAAGTTCAAAACCTTCTTTATCAATGTAAGCTTTATCAAGAAGTTGTTCTGACAATGTTGCAGGTATCAAGCTAGTCCCATCTATACTTGAATTGCTTATTGGAGATTCCTGATCCGAGGATGAATATTGCTTCTCTTCTAAACCTTTCAAATCTTTGAGTTTTAGATTTTCATGGAAAAGAGAATTTCCTTGCATTTTTGAAAGAATGGTGTCTAATTGCTTAAGAATCCTTCTGCGGTGCCCTGTAGGCAACACTCCCATTTGCTGAAGCACACTGTTACTTATTCCCACACAATCTGTCACAACGTTGTATCCATATTCTTTAAAGTTAGGAAGATACTGCCCCAAGTTAATGCTGACCAAAAATTCTTCAATATCAGTGCCATTGCCTGTGGATGACATGATGACAGCTTCATGCCGAATATTGCCCCACACAGTCATGTAGGAATACAGTCAGGATGGGTGCATATTCAGGAACAAAGCTCTCTCCATTTGTTGTCAGTCAGCCAGTGGAGAGTATCAGTTTCTTCAAGACACTTCTTCAAGTTTCTTCAGTTCAAACTGTTTGGGTTTTTTTTTTTTTTTTAAGACTACCAACCTACAGAAAAGAAAAAGGGCATCAAAAAAATTCCTGCTTGAATTCACATTAATCTTGGATAAAATTCTGAAAGGCTCCCTGTCATTTGTACACTAGTATTTTTAAACTGCTTATATATGAAAATTTCAAGGAGGGTAAACAGCGTAACCTCTCCATCCTTTTATCTTGGCCTGTATAAAGGGAATAGAGAAATCAAAGTCTTAACTCAGCACAAGTAATACAGTCTTAAAATGTATAAACCTAGTAGTTAACGTTAAGATGAACAGTTAAGAGATGAAACACTTATCTACACACACGCACTCTTATTACACAGCACTTGGATGTAAGGGGGAGAAAAAGTGATCTCAGACCAGAGCTGCAACACAAAGCTTTCCCATTCCCACACTAGCACCAGTTAGCTACAGCATAGGGCTCCTACTCCCTTATCTTCTGAGCCTTAAACTCTTCTTAGCACATAAACGCACTTTAAATGGGAAAAGTGAAAAATGACTGGCTAGAGCATTATGTGAACTGTGGGTTCAAGACCTCTTCAACTGAGAATCCAACTGAACAAGTACCATACCCAATAAAATAGTTTACAAAGGTAGAATCACTTCTGAGCATGTTGGTGGTGGGAGGGAGGGAAGTGCCTTAATTTTTTAAATAACTACAGTCAGAAAGCTATGGAGGTGGTCAAAGCATGTCTTGCAGATCAGGCCCTTCAGAGAACTAACACAAGGGAGAACAGGCAAAGGGTAACTACTAGCTTCTCAACTCTGTCAAGGAGACAGTTTTCCCTCAGCCACAAACAGTAGAAGAGGCATAACCCCATAGGAAAGTTCCAGCCTCCACACTACGGACGTTTGGTACCTCAAGTGCCCATGGCAGTTCTTCCTCAGTATTTTCTAACTCAGCTCTTGCACTCTCCAGATTCCACCTATTCGAGTTCTTATTTCTTTCAAGGCCATATCCAAATTCATGGTTTACAGAATCAAAAGCAGACAGAGAAGCTACCATTCTGAAGGTGTTTAAGACATCCTGAAATCACATCTCTTTAAAGAAGGTTTAAGATCAGCAGCAGTCAACAGGTTTTTTTACCTCCTTCTTCCCTTAAAAGAGTAATTTGGCCTTAGGGGAACCTGCTGACTGTAGCAGCTCTCCTGGCATGCAGGTACTAGCCTTAAGCAGCCTGCAAAAGAAAGAACAGCTTCAGTAGAACAGCATAAGACTTAAGTAGCAATTAGAAAGGAAAGAAATGACATGTTCAGAATATATCCATGGTAGTAGGTACTGATACCTTATTCTTCAAAATATTTGCTGACGAAGGGCACTACTTACGATCTACAATTTAAGCTTAAAAGATTGTCTACTTTTGTACTGCATCAATTCCTCCAATAAAGGATAAAACCTCTTCTTGTAAGATTTCCTCAATATCTTTCTAATAACTAAGTCATTATGCAGAAAAGCAGTCATATATAAATCTTTATGCCCCTCCTCATCCCCGAAAGCCACATACAAATAAATATAAATTTAAAATCATTTACTAAATGGAGCACAACTGTTACTACAGTTATTGGTGACTGTACTTTATCATGATTACAAAATAAATTATTAAATAACTAATTCAATCACTACAAGTCTTTTCTTGTAAAATTTTGTAAATATCTTTATTACTCCCACACTTCAAAAAGTGGTAATCTAAAACAGGGCCAAAACAGACCCCTTTATACTCACACTATATACATATATATGACATAGTAAGAGAAAAAAGAAGACGAAAACAACTTACATTTTTCTGGAAGATGTAAAAACCAACACAGTACACTTAGTGTAAGAGCTCCATTATTTAAAATAAGTCTTTGGATTCTTGCTAATCTCTCTAACTTCATATTTGAGGCAATATTTTTATCAGCTTTGATCACCGTCCACAAGGCTGAGAAGTGAATTAGTATCTTGAATATGAAATGCATGCAAAGAAAACTTTTTAGAAAGAGAACTCTATAGGCCAACAGATATCAACCTCTCAGGAGAGATGAAGTTTGTTAGGGAGTTAATCCTCATTATAAGATTCTCAAGTCATTTAAATTCAAAAAGCCTTGGATTGAGCTCAGCTGATTAAAAATCAGCTTTTAGATTTAACTTTGTCCTTTCCCAACCTGAGTACTTATCTAAACAGTCATCGTTCCTTAAAAAAATTCAGACTTCAGCATTTCCTCAAGCTTTTCACATAAGCCCCTAGCCATAAAAGATACAATTCAACAGTATGGCCTCTATCCATCCCTAAACCTTGAAAAATACAAATACAAATATAGTATCTTAAGAAGTCGAATATACATTCTGAGTACAGAATGAGAAATGAGTACAGAAATTACTAAAGTGGGTAAAAAGTATCAGGCAGGCACTGTTTGTGGCAGAGAACAGAGACTTTAATGTACCCATTAATGAAAAAAAAAAAAAAACCACACAACCCAAACCTCCAAACCCACATATGTTCAAGTATAAAAAAGCCTGGCAATGTTAGCGTATGAGTTGGAGTTTCAACTGGTTATCTCAGCCATTTCCACTTTCCTTGGCAGTTCTGGGTTTCATGGTGGTGTCTGTGTATTTTTTCCCTGAGGTGTTAGTGTTATTTCAAACAGTGTCATTCTTTCAAACCCCCCACCTACAGCAGTAACAAAAAAGATGCTTAGGAAAGTGCTTTTAGTTATATACTTATAAATAAATATAGATTGTTATATAAACGTATGTATTTATACCCCCACACACTCTTTTCAGTATCCAAATACTGTTTTTTCTACGTGCAATAGCTTTGCCCACACTTTATTCTAGAACACCTCCAGTGTTGTTACTTCGGGAACCCAAATCGCCATGTATCATCAGTTATTTGGATCCTAATCCATGTCTGTATAAACCACATAACAATGCAGTGAATTACCTGGCACAGAACAAACTTTGTTTCCAAATTTGCAAGAATCATTGTTTTTTGCAGCATATTTTACAAACAAAATATACAGCAGACTCAGAAAGGAAGAAACTGCTCGCTGAGAAGACATTTCGACCACTAAATGCCAGCACTGCTAGAAGCTGAAGCCCAAGCCATTTTTTGTTTCTGTAGTAATCTACAGCAGAAGCTGTCAATGCATCCGTCCAGATTACATGTATAAAGAAGTGCTATAGATCTGGCCTACCTATACAGCTCGTTAGATACATCAGTAAGTTCACAGTCACACATATTCTGTGGGTCCGAGCAAACGGTTATACTGACACCTGTTTTGGTTTGACTGCCCAAAGATTCAAGTAACAAACAGCTAAACAAATCTACACACATTGGTGAATGTTTGTATTGCAGGCTAGAAGATAAATACTGAACCACTTCTTATAGTACAATGTTTTATCCTTACTAAAGGTTTAAGCTCAAGCAGTACAGAGAAAAGCAGAACTCAAAGACTACCTTATCCAATAAATTAATCTATTTCAATGCAATTAATATAAATTTTAAAAATAATTTAATCTCCTCCATAGCTTTAATTGCAGACTC
>VZSC01002078.1:173611-204070 GCA_013398225.1 Steatornis caripensis | reverse complement strand
TAATGCATAATATGATATATACACACACATATATGCATACATCCTGTAAAACAAAACTTGGACTCTCAGGCAAAATAGATTTTTCCCCACAGTATCTGACAAAAATAAGTATCAAAAAAGAAAAGAAAAAAAAAGAGGGAGAATTTGGTCTTGCTTAAATAAAACTGATTCTTGCTGTACTATCATATTCTTCACTGTAGAGCAACCAAGACAAAAGTCCTCATTCAACATGGTTACTTACAAACAGAAAATGCTATAGTGTGTATACAGAAATCGAGCTTCTTGAAGACACTTGACCATTCAATTTTATAGAAATACGTGTAAAACATCAAAACTGTTATGTGGAAAAAACAATACAAGGGAAACCATCTAGCATCTTCTTCCAAGAAAATGTTTTGGCAGGGGATGAATTGCAGTTTGTGTTGCACATCCCAAGCCTTATATGGGATCATCCAACTTTCTTCTACAGAAGATGATGTTTCTCACACTTCTTTCCAAACTGATTTTCATGTTCTTCCTTTTCCCATCTTATGGAAGGGACTTAGACAAGGAGGTACAACAACTCAGAGTGGCATAACAGTTCTTTTTGTTTTACTGAAGGTGACAGCTAAATAGTAGCAAAGAAAAATTACAATACTGGCACCGAAAGAATACATAACTTTCAGGATCTTTCCTCAGATGAAGGATAAGTTGAAGCAAGAAAGCAATCAACCCAACTTTTAATAATGAAATGTGTGAACAGTAGCATATAGCTGAATACAGAAACACTGGAGTGAGCCTCTTTTTTTTTCCCCCCTCCTTTTTAAGATCACTACAGATACCAGCCTGAAGAAGTGTGAAGCCTTTAGAAGTTTATGGCAAGATAATCACGCCTTAAATGATCCAGCAAATACAAGCAAGTTCAGACTTGCTCTCAGCTTCTGCTAAACCACCTATTAGATTAAGATCCAAATAAACAGGTAAAAAAAAAACCCCAAAACAAAACAAGAAAACACTAGGACTTACCATGGAGGAGAATGAAATCTACCAGTAGTGAATTTCATCTTCCCATTGTAATTGACTGCACACCAACTGACAAGATTAACAGGCCTAGAAAACATTGTAGATCATTAAGAATCTTTCAAAAAAGTCTACATAACACAATCAGCATTCTGACTGCACGCTCAAAAAAACCTCAGTCTCTCAAATGATCTTTTTTAAGTAGTTACTTAATGAATTACTATTTGGGTCAACTCAGAACAAAATAACTGATTGCAACAATTCTGACAGAACCGTTCCCGTTCAAAATGCAAGGAAGTTACTAAGCGTAGTTCAACACAGCAGCTAATTACGCAATACATCTGAGCACGTCCCATGTCAAATTGTTTCTTTATTGGTTTTTTGGGTTTTTTTCAAATTTCAGGACACTTCTCTTCCAGGGAAAAGTTCGGCCACCTTCTCTTGCCTGGAGTCAAACCTCATACTGCAAGAAATTCTAGTGGAACAACTTGCAGGCAGACTCTGGAGTAAGGCACTGCATGGCACGAATAAGCAACCTAAAAGTGGAACTGGCTGAGCACACTTCAGCAAGTTGCTGTGGCAACACTTGGGTGCTCCATCAGTCACTTCGTCTTTTCTATCTACGGCACCCGAGTGGCTCTCTGACTTTCACAAAGTGAACTTCACGCATTTTCTGATAAAATTTCCTGAAATATACTGGCAGTTAACAAGAAGTCTGTGTCCAACTTCACAAAACCTACCCAGAATAAACAGTCACAGAATAATAAAGCACTGTTCCTTAGTACAACATTTACATACAGACCGTTAAAATAATTTAAGCTAAGAAGAAAACAGGAGGGGAAAAAAATACACGCCTTAGTTTCTACCTGCCTACAAGCTATTTCTTGTCAGATTCCCACTCCGGTATCTGACGCTCATCTGAGACATGCCGCGTACCAAACCACTCAGCCTCGCCCCTGAACTCGCCGGTAACTTTAAAGTTACTCTCCCGCAGTGCAGTTTTCGCTGACCGCTGCGCTCCCGGCGGGGCCGGCGCCTCCAGCACCACAGCAGCAGCCCACCCCGGCCCGGCCTGGGGAGCCGCCTGCGCAGGCCGCCGCGCACACGGCAGCGGGCGCGCAGTCGTTGCGCGCTGCCTCGCGAACCGCGCACGCCGCGGAGGCCGGCTTACCTCTGGCAAGGAGCAGCGGCGGGGGGGAGCAGAGAGGGGCAGGCGGAAGGAACAGCAGGACTTTAGATCGCTTCAGCGTTCTTTCCTCCCCCGGCTCTCCGCCCGCCCGCCCGCTTTCTTTCTTGCTTGCTTTCTTTCCTTCCTGCCTGCCTGCCTCCACACCCCACCCCACCCCACCCCACCCCCGCGCTGCTCCCCGGCAAGCCGCGCCCGCGGCGCGGAGCTCCCTCCCTCCCTCCCTCCCTCCCTCGCTTCCGCAGGAGGCGGCTGCACCTGGGTGCGGGCGGGCAGGGCCGGCAGCTCCGCTCCGCTCCACTCCACTCCGCGCCGCCGCTTCGCGCGTGGGCCGCTGGGGCGGGTGCTCGGGGCGTGCTCGCCGGGCAGCATATTTCTTGAGGAGGCAGGAGGAAGAGCGCTTGCAGCCGCAGGCTTCGGCTCTGGGAGCGCTTGGTGCCCCAACGCATCGCTTCGCAGGCGCCCCTGCTCACCCCACAGCCTGGNGCGCCGCCGCTTCGCGCGTGGGCCGCTGGGGCGGGTGCTCGGGGCGTGCTCGCCGGGCAGCATATTTCTTGAGGAGGCAGGAGGAAGAGCGCTTGCAGCCGCAGGCTTCGGCTCTGGGAGCGCTTGGTGCCCCAACGCATCGCTTCGCAGGCGCCCCTGCTCACCCCGCAGCCTGGGGTGGCGTGGCGTGGCGTGGCGTGGCGTGGCGTGGGCGGTGGCGGGAGCTCCCTTGCTCCCTGCCTGCGTGGCAGCCGGCAGCCCAGCCAGCGAGCAAAGGGCTTCCCTGTGTTACCTCTGGCCCCAAACGGAGCCACGCTCGGGGTGGGCACTCCAGGTGCGAGGAAGCAGCATTGCCTCGCAGCGGTGGCTCGGCTGTTGAGGGATTCGTCGCGTTAAGATAAATAAGTAAATAAATAAGCTGTCAGCAATGTCTGCAACTTCCCCACTTCTAGGAACTCGCCCACATCTGTGAATTACTGTCACTCAGCTGAAACCAGCTTTTTGTTACGCAAACTGAGACTGAAAAGTACTTTCCCATACTCCGTCGGTGTACGTGCATGTCTTCCTCTTGATGTGTCAGTTCTGATTTTTTCTAATTAAATCCAAGGACTACCGGCAGGCTCGCCCTGTCGTAGCTGAAGTCTGAGGTCTGCCTCTGTGTTGAAGCAGGAAAGAATGAAAGATTTACTCAGAAAAAGAGGCCAGTAATTAAAGTGCTCATTTAGGAACAAGTAAACCTGGGTTCTTTTTTCCTGCGTCAAAGACTGCTTACTTCATGCTAAATACAGCCTTACTAAATGGCCTTACTAATAGTAAGGCTGTTAAAAACTGCTGGTGCCATGGTAGTAAAATGAGGTTTCAGGATCACAATTTTAAATGTAAACAACTTTTTCACTCTCTGACTTCCAGTCAAAACAATTAGAAGGTTGAAGTTCAGCATTACAGAACAAATTCCACCAGTGCCGAAGCACTTCTGAAAACCCTGCTGCAAGTCCTAATTATTAAATGCCTAAATACCAGTATACAAAAAAATGCAGTTAATTTTACCTCCTAAATTTGCATTATGCAAGCAAATTTTGTGGCAAGAAAGTCTCTCTCCAGTGCAAACTTTCGGCTTTGGCTTTTTAGATAACCTGAAGAAATTCATTATGTTCTTGCGCGACTTTTTATTAGTGCTTTTGCTGAGTCTGGCTCAGTGTTATTACCAATTAGTTGCAAACGGACTTATATGTTTCCAAACCAAGTTAGTGAACAGATGTGATTCAGGTAAGTATACTAAAACCCGTTTTGTTCATAGCCTTTCTGGATTGTAACCTAATGACTCACAGAGCCATCCCATCGCAGACTTGCCTAAGATTTCCAGCTAAGCCTAGCTTCCTTTCAGAACAGTAAGAATGCCAATGAATGCTGACTTAGAAAAGGAATTTTAACCACAGTAACTTAAAATATTTGAAAGATTCAGGTCTTGTAAATAACAAAAGAGCTGCCCCCTTTGTAAGGTTTACCTTGCTATACAAAACACCAATTAATCAGCAGTTTATGCTGGGCTGAATTTCTTTTTCCTGCAAGTCTTTAGATAGGGTCATAGATAAATACCCTTGAGTTCTTCTCTGTCAAGAAATTCCCAACTCCTACAAAGTCCACCTTCCTTTCTCTTCCAGGAGACCCATGTGACTTGCCCGTGTAAGTAGGCCAGCAGCAGAAACCACAATGGTCCCCTCAGTGTTTCTCTTTAAAACAGATGTCAGAGTCTTACATGGAACTCACTAAAAGAGGTTGCCTTCAGCACATTTATACTTGTGCAGTAGCAGCATCTCCCCTCAGAGCACAACACGACACTGCACCCTGACACACTGTGTCTCAACCAGCGGTGCACTTACCTACTTTTCTTGACCACAATACAAGACCACAAGATCTGAGGCTATTTTTTTCTTTTTTTTTTTTTTTTGGTGGGGGGCAAGGAATTGGAGAATTAAGCATTAAATGTCTGAAGCGCCTACTCAGTTGTATTTACCTATTTCTGTTTGCACAATGTCCAGAAAGATTGCAGTATACACAAGTTCATTTTAAGCCATGTTGTGCTTCTGGGGATTAGGGAATTTTCTTGTCTTTTTGTGTATGTCTAAATGACATTATCAGTATGAGGCAAACCTATATGCTGTTTTACTATTTGTTAGAAATAAAGTAACGTAATTTATCAGATTCTAAGGCGGCTCTCAAGTCTCTGGTTTATCTACAGCTTATAGATCTCTGTCAGAGCACGGAATGGCAGCTTTGTACACTACGGTAAAAAAAAGTCTCTAAAAGGAAATTGAATCTTACTAATTCTGATGTAATTCCAATACGGCATAAGGCACAGTACTATTCTATGGCTTGATGATATTCTTGAGTTTTGAAAATCTGCTGACAGACTTGAAAACTGCAGAAATTTTATTATCTGATAATTTCCTCTTCCCTTGAGTTTCTGTGTTGCTATCACAAAAAAATGTTAGAAAGGTAATGTTTTTTTAGTAGGTGAAGAAATTAATTCAATAGGTTTAGAAATTAATTGTAAGAAGAAGTTGCAAGACATTTTCTATATGCTCTGAAAGACTAGGGCCATTTGTATCCTAAAATACATTTGATGGTACAAGAAGGTCATTCATAATGAACATGCTAAGATTGCCTTCCAGCTCAGATTTATGGTTACAAAAACTTTTAAAATAACTTTGTTTTCCAGTAATTGATAATGGCCTGATTATTTTTAACATTATCAGGCCATAAGAATAACCATGTAAGTCTGTGTTTAACTGAAGAAGGAATAATATCATCTAAACTGTACAGGGGCTGATCCTTAGAATGTGAATTTACTCCAGATTTCCACTCTCTATCTGTGTGGTTTGTCATAAGTCAAAGTAGATGTTTGCCACATTTTTTATTGTTCATTAAGCTAGTAATGTAACGGATTCGAACTAGTAATCCATTTTCCAATTTTCAAATATTATACTTTTTGGATGTGTATATCTTCAAAACTATGTATCAGTTCTACTTACTGCATATTTGTTGTATTTATGAACTCCAAAACTAGCTGCACAAACAGCAAATTGCTGAGATAAACCAGGGGAAACAACTGCTACTCCTTCCTTCATGGACGGCCTACAAGTAGCTCTGATACTGTACAGTTTGTCAGCTGTCTAAAAATACAGTGAACGACTGAGTTTATTTTTGATTTTAATGATATTAGTTCTCTCTCTGCTGTAAAAATAACAGGTATTGAACACAGTTCAAGCTAGGTAGTAAGGTCTGAGTTCTAAACTTGGTCTTCTCCAATCTTTTCAGTTTCATTTGCTCCTGTTTAAAGAAGAGGTAATAAAATTCACCCCCCAGTCTCCTCGAGATGTTGAGGTTAAATGTATTTAGGTTTTGGACCTTATGAAGCATTATAAGAAATGAAATGCCAGCTGCATCTCAAACAACAAGCAGGTGGATATCTAGGCCTTTTAAGATTTGAGCGTCACTACTATTGTTATAGTATAGCTTTGATATTATTAATAAAATGTCAGGAAAACTAACCTTGGAAATTAAATCTTGCATTATGATTTTCACAAGCAGAGTTCTAGCATGAGGTAACAGTTCACTCAGGGTAAGACGAAAGTGCTGCAAAGCTTCAGAAAAGTAATAGAACTGTAGTTCAGAGTGAGCACGAGAGTTGAGGTATCTATGATCAGTTTTTGCATTTGCTATCAACCATTTGTGCGACCTTGGGATTCCTCTCAGCCAGTTATTCAGTGCATTATAACTCAGTTACTTTCGTCTGTCTCGCTGGACACCAACATACATTTAACTCAGACCTGCAAGCCAGTTTGATCCATACCCCATATTTTAATGTAATTCTATAATAGTCAATTTGATTTCCAAGAAGCATCATATCCCTGTACCATATGATAGATTTCTATTTTTAGACTATCACTTTATAAACTAGTTGATGTTCTTCTTTACAGGTATGACAACACAACAATTATGGCGTTTGCCATCTTATTTCCTTTAACGGCTATATGTTTGACCTTAGTGTAGCCTCTGTTTTCTTAAAACTATTGATGGACTCATGAGGTAGTCCCTTAAAGCTATTTTGATACTGATATATGACTTTGGGAACAAATTACATAAAGCTGGTGTAATAGGGTGATACACTGTTTACTGATTACTTTTACAATATACTGATTTTTTTCTTTCCCTTACCAATTCTGGTGACACTTTTTGGCTTATGTATGGTATATTGCACTCAACTGCACATGCAAAATCCTCTAAAGGCAACAAGTTATTCAGATTAACTGAAATTCTCTTTCTGAGAATAAAAACACCTGTAAACCAATAGTAACATTTGCCATAAAAGCACCTCTCTGATAGAGGTGATGGGTTAGTCAGAAACATTGAACTTGACCTCACTCTCAATGGGAGTCTGCAAAGACAACAATTCAAAATACATCCCTGGGACAACTTGAGGTTTCTGGGAGTTAAGGAGGGTCATCTATTGCTGTTTGCCAAAGCACAAAATATGGTACTTCCCTGGACTAACCTGCTCCATGCCCTGTCTTGAGCCAGTACACAAACTTGTTGATACAGCTCTATGGGCTGGTGATCCCCTACTTTCATATACATTGATATGTGTTTCCACATGCAGACAACCTGAGAATTTTGTCTGCAGTACTGCTTTGTTTGAATATATTGCTTATGGGGAAGTAAAAGCATGTGCTATGTGTAAGATTCACCTAAGTTCACAAGCCTAAAAATGAAAACACTGCATTTATTGTAGCAAGGCAGGGGGGTTAAGCTCTTGCTTCAAATGAAAGGCATCTAACCAAGCAAAATCCAAATTTTAAAAACACTGGGCATCAACCTCTCCTTCTAGTCGCTTGTGCTTGTTTTGGCTGGGATAGAGTTAATTTTCTTCGTGGTGTCTGGTATGGGGCTGTGTTTTGGATTTGTGCTGAGGACAGTGCTGATAACACAGGGATGTTTTTGTTATTGAGCAGCACTTACACCGAGCCAAGGCCTTTTCTGCTCCTCACACCCCTGTCAGTGAGGAGGCTGGGAGTGCACAAGAAGTTGGGAGGGGACACAGATGGGATAGCTGACCCCAAATGACCAAAGGGTTATNATGGGGCTGTGTTTTGGATTTGTGCTGAGGACAGTGCTGATAACACAGGGATGTTTTTGTTATTGAGCAGCACTTACACCGAGCCAAGGCCTTTTCTGCTCCTCACACCCCTGTCAGTGAGGAGGCTGGGAGTGCACAAGAAGTTGGGAGGGGACACAGATGGGATAGCTGACCCCAAATGACCAAAGGGTTATCCCATACCATATGGCGTCGTGCTCAGCATATATAGCTGGGGGAAGAAGGAGGAAAGGGGGAACATTCGGAGTGATGGCGCTTGTCTTCCCAAAGTAACCCTGACACGTGACGGAGCCCTGCTTTTCTGGAAATGGCTGAAGACCTGCCTGCAGATGGGAAGTCGTGAATGAATTCCTGGTTTTGCTTTGCTTGCGTGCGCAGCTTTTGCTTTACCTATGAACATGTCTCAGCCCATGAGTCTTCTCACTTTTATCCTTCCGATTCTCTCCCCCATTCCACCAGGGTGGAGTGAGTGAGCAGCTCTGTGGGGCTTAGTTGCCCGCTGAGGTTAAACCACAACACTGCTGCTTAGGGTTTCTTCAAGAAATTTATTACCAGGAAAGCTGGAGGAGTGGCTTCAATACTGTCTTTTCAGGTTAGTGTTCAGTGTGGGACCTTATCCCACCGCTTCTGTCACTCATTTATATTTAAAGGTTTTCAAATTGCTTTTGAATACAAATGCATCTTCAAAGCATGTGGTAAGTTCCTTTTTATTTCTTTGATATCGCTCTCATTTAGGGGAGCATAACTTCCTGTCATCTTTGAGACGGCTAGCGGAGCATTCTTAAACTTATTTGAAAATACATCCCTCTGAGGAACTTTCCCGCACATCAAAGTGCTAAATTTTTCCCATATTCATCTTTTGCGCAGTTCATTGAATTGTAACGAATCACACATCATTAAGGTTTTACCTACGCAGCATTGGCCTGCTCGCATTCTACAGAAACCACGTATGACACATTTACAGATGCTATTAGTTTTAAAGGTCACCATCTCGTATACTTCCTTCCCTCTTTCATTTTACTTGTTGCTTGGGCAAATTTGGCATGGAAAGTAATGAAAGATAATAGACATCACAGAACTATTTTTGGAGGAAAAAATTTCTGAAGTACAGTAACAGTTAAAATTGTATATAGTTCAACATAATTTCACACTATTATTTAGGTCTTGTGAAACACATTATCTCTCTTCTGTTTTCTCTTTTTCTCATTGTTTTCTGCCCAACCAAAGAAACCAACTCATGATAGTTGGCTCACTTCCCAGGATTCTGATGCTATTAAGGGGCTAAGCTGGAGGCTTACTGTATATACAAATAATACTTCAATAGAAAATTCATAATGAAGGTACTCCATCTGTCCATGAATAATTTCTTGTGAAGTTACTAGGTTAAGTTAGAAGCTGAGAGGTATAAAATCTTTGAAGTTTTACTACATCCGTCCCATTTCACATACAGTTTCCTTAGGTTTCAGTCTCTTTTCTAAGTAGAAAACTGAGAAAGAGCCTCAAACGTAAAATGCTAAAAGAAAAGTTAAAAGTAGACAAGCCACCTGGGGAGTACCAGGTGGTACTGGAAGTACCAGTAACCGCAGTTATTTTAGGTAAACAAAGGACAGCATAAGTATTCTGCCTACAATTTTGAATTAGATTTCCATTTAAGAGATCTTTTACAAATACTCAGCTTATGTTGTAAGCTCTCCTGAAATTGGTCACACCACTATATCCAGATAGGTATAGTTCTCGCCATCTTCTTCACCTTCTTCTACTCAGAAAATTTCGTACTTCCTTCAAGGACTGCTTTGTATCAAGGGTATCTCTTAAGAGCAGTTCAGGTTTAACTCCCTTACTGAGGACAGCAATATTAACTGAGGTTAGGACTTTGTCATTAGGAAAATAAATACCATCAAGTGAAAACACCACTT
Source organism: Steatornis caripensis (assembly GCA_013398225.1). Classification (NCBI taxonomy): domain Eukaryota; kingdom Metazoa; phylum Chordata; class Aves; order Caprimulgiformes; family Steatornithidae; genus Steatornis; species Steatornis caripensis. Next base: position 194,328 of record VZSC01002078.1, on the reverse strand, counting down.
TCATGTCATGTTTCTACAGCCTCTCCCTTTCTAAAATCTAATTAAAATGGCAATTAAATAAGTGTCGTTTCAATGTTGAATAGAAAAGCCTACAGTTTTTCTTATATAATTAAACACTAATCTAACGCTAACATCAATCACATTTAATAACTACAAAATACTGTTGCTGATGACATCGAAAGGCATTTTTCTTCCAATAATCAGTTTTTCCTAAATTAGGGAATTTGGGAGATTAGTTATAACCAAGTTATTACTTAATCTTATAAAATGAGACAAAACAGCAGAGAGGCTGTGGAAATTATGATCTTCTCCAGGTAAACAGTTAATCAAGCTTCTGGCCTTTCAGAGGCACTGTGGTAATCTTGTCCTTTCCGTACAAAATAATTAGAAAGCAATGTATCACACAAAGGCTTGATTCGAGATAATTGATTTCTGTATGCACAAAGAAAAAAATCCTATGTAAGACCAAAACCTTGACTAAATCTTTTTGCTGTATGCACACTGGTATGGAATCCAAATTACGTACTCTGTTCAGCAACTGCAATACAAAACTTATCACTTGTTTATAAATGTTCTGAATCCTAGAGGCCCTTACAGTTCTTGCATACAGAATAAAATTAAACAGATATAAATTTAAAAAAAAAGGAAATTCTAGTTTAAATTAATCCACTAAAACCATTCATTGCCATTTCTACAGTGCACCAAGGTTCTAAATGAGCACGAAAAAAATGTAATGAAAACTGATTAGGGTATTTCAGTGGCTGGGGAAAGGCCACTTGTTCTTCGTATCTGCCATAAAAGCTCACTTGTCTCGTGCCTGCAAGGAACTGTCTACTGTAAGAGAAGCATCAGTGAAAGTGGTTTGTATTCCTTTCACAAAAGGGAGGCCTAGGAAATGCATATTACAGTTCAAGCTGGATTTCAGACAGAGTAGGTTTTCAGCAAAGTCAAGATTATCTCCTGTAGAAGAATGTAAATAGGATAATATAGTATATGGCTTTTAGAGTATATATTGATATTTTTATCTTCCTCTACATTCTTGCTATATTTTGTAGATCTGTGCTCAAGTAGTAAAGGACAGATTAGATTGGCTAGAAGTTCCTCTTGCCATTCCAAAGATGAGAACTCACAGAGGCTGAAGGCTGAAGAGTCAACTGTAATTTGAGTGGCCATTACTGCAATCTCTTTGTCTTTGATCAGTACATAGATGATTATTTGTTCCCACGGAATATTATTCAGACTACTTACAAATAGTAATCAAGAATTAAACTAAAAGAGAACACATAGAGAAGATATGCTGCTTTATTCTTTTTTCCCCCAAATCACAAAGCTAACCAAAGGCTGTGCCTATGCAGTTTGGCATAGATTAGGCTCAGAAATGAGAAAAACACAGTTAGCACCCTGATCCCATGTTCTGTGTGTTAGGTCTACACCAGCACAGCTGAGCATGGCTTTTTTTCTCAACATTGGTTATCTGAAACCTCCATAGAAGTTAACTTAAACATAATGGCAAATTCAGGCTAAGAACACCATGCTGCATTTAGTGAATGTAGGTACATACGTGGCCGCACACCAGGATTTAACACAGGCTCAGACTTTATTCTGTCCTACGCTCTGGAGCTTTGCCTTTCCTAACATGAGGCTCGTGCACACTGATTCATAGTTAAGACAGCTTAATGTCAAGTACTGTGACTGCACTAGAAGATATATACTTTTTCTAACCTTTTTATTTCATAATTACGTATTTCAAGGGGATTATGTTCACTATGGTATAGTGCTAAACGAACCATTCACATGAACATACAATATAAATTCTATGGCACAGTACATCTATAGAACTTTGTTTTTCTTATATCATTATTGTTTTCTCACTTGTGCCTTAGAATACCAGAGGCAGGAAGAAAAAACATTACACATATTTTCAAATATGAATAGATCAATAAATGCCACGTACTGAACTTTGCATTATACACACTGTACAAAGATTGAACTTACTGGGTATGCATCATACAGTGTAATCTCTTTTCCTTGCAGAGCAAAGTCCAGTTCCTTTGTTATCTGCTATGCAAAAGTTATTCTGAAAAGAACACGTACATCTGCTAAATGGTAACTTAATTTAAATGTATAATTTGATCCCTGTTTTTCTAAATTTGATTTTTTTTTCCTCCTACATCCAGGACTACTATTTAATATGGACGTGAAAGCTCTCTTTTTTCAAGAACTATTTGAATAGTTACAGAATATAGTTAAAAGTGAAAGTAACCCAGGAATAGGAATTGTTTTAAAACAAAATCAAGCACAGAGACAATGTTCTGCTATTTTTCGCTGATGTAGTTTTGCTGAAGAGTAGGATTGCTCTTCAGAAAGGTGAAATTCAATGGAGGACAAAGCTCTGAGTATGAGTGCACAGCTCTTTTGTTATTAGTTCTTTCACACAAAATAAATAAATAAAAAACAACCCAAGACCTGAAAAGGTACAGTCTAGTAACAATTCTACATCTATCACAATTGTTCTTGCACTTTTATTTCTTACACATCGTCTCTTTATTTTCATTTTCTTTCCTCTATCTTGTATTACCTATGCAGGCATAGGGCCATGTTTTGACAATCAGGTTGCAGGACACCCATGTCTCTTTTCCTGTGAGTCTGTTATGGTAAGACTAATTAGCTGGTGTCCATATGTAATCGTAAACACAATAGTTTGTGTCCTCATCCTACCCCGAAGGGCCTTTTTTTCCTCAGTTAAAGCATATATTTTAGGCAGGGTTTTCCAGTGAGGCTGGGGATCCACAGTGCTCAAATCTGTGAGTTTCTTCTGATACAGTATCACAGAACTGGTTTTATTTATGTGTCTTGTGTGTGTATGTGTGTTATCTTTTCTTTCTTCTGCTCAGGATTTTGTAGTAAAAGCTGAAAGATCAAACTATAGTTTCACTGAAAGCTGATTCTGCTGGGGAATGTAGTAACACCATCATTAAGTCTGCTTATTTCTACCATCTCAACCTCCCCTTACCACCTATGCAGCTGTACTGCATAGTAAACCATATCAGATAACTAATCCAGGCTGAATTTAACTTCACAAAAGTACGAGCTCAAAGTGATTGTAAAACTCCAGCATTAACTGTATGATATAAATTCTATTTAAATAACCTTTGTACTAGAGTCTTTATCATATTGTATTAAAGGACTTCCTCTTCCACATATGTAATCTATTACAGAATCTTATTTTCTTCAGTATACTCTATACTATATATTAATATAGGGAGTCATATTTCAGAGAATATACACTCACTTTTCTGTAATATTTCTGAATGACTCATGTTCTCTACTTTCTTCACCCTTCATGTTTTCTGGTTATACTTTACTCATTTCGGCAACATTTACTTTCACAATCTGCAGTGTTCAGATAGCTTCAGGCATGACCCAGCTAATCACCTTCACTCACCAGGCGAGGCTGATCTGGGCCATGAAGGCCTATGGGTGCATGCAGGGCCCTAAAAGCTACTGCTGCAGTGGAATGTCTTTTGGCAAGAGCTTGTCTCAGGTAAAAGATGTCTGATTGTTCCCAAAGACTTTATAGTCATATTGTCTAATACTTGCCAGTACAGTACATAAACACAAGCCTTAAATCATAAGACTATCCACTAAATAGCATCAAAGATTAAGAAATTTCACTGAAGTAATTTATCACTGTTCTTCAAGTAAGCAGAAATGGTGAATCAGTAGCAAAATATCACAAACAAGGTTTTCATAGTCCAACACCATGACAGAAATTAAAACAGGGTGTGGGACCTATTTTTGTTTGACTAAAACTATGTTTTAGCTATATGAATAGCTGAATTTAAAGACCTTCAAATATTGATCATCAGACAACCTAAATATACATTCTCTTTACTACTGCTGGAGAGTAAAAAGGCTGAAGAGTCAACTGTAATTTGAGTGGCCATTACTGCCTCATTTTCTGTCATGAGGTCTGATACATAATCATGTGTTTAAAATTCAAATGTCTCCCAATAGCAGTGCTTGTGTAGTAACAGTTTCAGTAAGCATATAGCTTACCTAATTGCTTCTACAATAAATTCTTATACAGACCACTCAATAACTGCAGACCCTTATACCACATAGTACTTCATAATTTTACAAAAGCTTATTTTTTGCATGCTTCACTAATGTTTACAGAGAAGACTAATATAAATGTTTTATCTCAAAGGCTTGAAATTGTTTCAACTACCCATTAAAAAATCAGAACAGTTTCTCTTCTCCTATTGAATGTTTTAGACAAATGTATTTTCTAAACTAACCAATGTCTTCTTTTGACTACGCAGAGACAATTTATACAGATAGTATGTATTAACTGAAGCAGGAGTTAGATATTTAAATTTTGGACCAAAAAACCCAAAACAAAACAGTTTGCTGATGGCAAAGAACATGAACATAGATCAGTTCTTGTCATAGCTTCTAAAACTGTGTTTATAACAGTGTGTTGTAGTAGCTTCTCATAAGCTCTACAACATTCAATGAATAACATATTCGGATAACAGGTCCATTTATTATTATCTATTTCACGCACAAGGGTTACTTTGCTACTTTTTAAAAATCAGATCTTCTTTTATCTTCATTCAAATTAATGTCTTTTTTCATAACTCACATCTACACATCACTAATTGATTTAGTCTGAAGTAATCTAAGCAAATACATATATTAGAAAAGATCCGAAGTTGGTGAATCCAGCTATACTATGGTTAGGGAAAAAACATGGATTCACACCAAGAAGTTGGTCTATGCAATACTGTACAGTAAAGATATAATAATGCATTTTTGCCCATCTTTTTTTCCTCACACATCCTCAAAATTTTGAGTAGGAAGATGACATTTTTTACTTCCTGTACATTAAAGCATACATTCTTTTTAGAGTTCTCTTTTTACTAGGAATAATTTGAGACATGCTGGACCATCAGAAATGGTAAATAGGTTAATGATTCACATACCTTTTTGTGTTAGCTGTGCAGTACACTTTCAGTGTCATCAAGCAAACTATAATGAGTCAAAAGGAACTTTCCTTTTGAATTCAATAATTACAGCTGGTTTCAGCTCATGCATTTGATTAAAGACACTTTATATCTTTCATTGTTATTTTAACATTTATACAGTGCTTTACATCTTCAAAGCACTCTGCTGGCATTACGTTATTAGTTCTTGCAATGCTTAGGTGCAATTTTCAGTGTGCTTTTATATCACAGTCGCATTTTAATTGCAATTTAAAGCTGCATTAATTATATTTATAATAGGCCATAAAAAGGAATGGTTAGTTGGAAAGCTGCTGTACCCACAATTTGTGTAGTACATTTCTTAAACTATAAAATATTTCGGTATAGGTGATACTTCAGATTTAGCCCAGTACTGAACTCTGCTAATGAGGGTTTCAGGCCTGTCCTCCCCTAGCACAGCACAGTGTGAGCTAGCAACGGTAAGAGAATGTCAGTGCTGTTCCTCCGCTTGTTTTCACTGCTGTCCTGGTGCGACTTCTTTTCCCTGACCTTGCCAGGTGAAATAGAAATGATTGCAAATACTATCACTGACGTATCAGTGTTCACGTTTCACCCACTGAAGACAATGAACAGCACAGGAGCCCTGCCAGGCGCTGGCCCTGCTTCCTCCCAGGTTGCCTCCAGGAGCAAGTGGTTGTGAGCCCCTGAAAAAGCAGTGCTGCCCACTTTCATGGGGGTACTCTTGAGGACAGTGCTTTTCCCCTGTGAGCCCCATATAGTCAGTTCTTGATGCCACAGTTAAGTTTAGTGAGCTCGTGTTTTTCTCATGTTTGCTTCTTAACTTCAAAAGTGTCAGACAAAATTTCAGTCATTAGTTATTTGAACTTTTAGCTGTTACTGCTTTTTGTTTACATTTCTTCCCCTGTTATATAAACACACTCCAGAAAACATTGCAAGTTTCTTTAAATGTCTGTTGCTAATAAATATTTTTGCTAATCACAAAATTAGATTTGTAGATTCTTGTACCACTGAAACCGACGTAAAATTCAAACACATCATCCAGACTGCATAGCAGCTTGGACCTGTCCCACCCGTTGATGTCTCCGAACAACAAACGAAACACGTTTGTCAGAAAATGGTGTCAAGAGACCTACACATTTAATGTTAGCTTGCAATGAAAGCACTTCCTTGTTGTTAGGGACTATCTAATTATGAATTCACAATTAACATTGATTTCATAGGTACTGATCATTTACAGCCACTGAAGTGAGAAATTGCTCAGAGCTCCTGAAATTTCAGTCACTGCTACATAACTGAGTTAAACAACCTCCCTTAAAGGTGCATGGTGTACATTGGCATCTCTTGGCAATCCTTGCCCATAGTTACGTGAACGCCACTCCTTTCTGTAACCTAGTAACTTTTTAATAGTCAACATCAACTCAGAGTTTCTGAGCTAGAGTTTGATTCGTCAGTGTGTGTGGTATACAGTACTTTTTAAAATGCTGTTTAGGCTACAGACACTAAACAGTGTAGTAGTCTGAACCAAGGACAACACCTTGTTTGAGCAGAAAAAAATTTGCAGTAGTATATTCTGAACATAAAATGGAAATGGCTGAAGGTAAGATTATACCTGCAGGCAAATCAGGCCAACTCCTGGAAAAAATCTGGCACCTGAACTTGCCAGCAAGAGATGTGCTTCTGAAAAGTGATCTGGATGATGAAGGTATAGTGGAGTATGGGCTTAGACTGATCTCTTTAACAAAAGAGCTGAGCAGATCTCTCAGGCAGCAGCTGGAGGACGTTACGGAAAGTATTCAAGACACCTGCCACTTGCTGAGTGCTCTCCATGACAAACGCAAGGAACAGACTGCAAGCCCAGGCAAGTATGGAGGGACTTACCTGGAAACAGAATGGACTGGGTATATTGGATGATAAGTTCTGCTGTGTGATGATGCGGGGGGACCTTACTTTTCATTTTTTAGTATTTCAGTATTTGCTCATTCATTAGCACAATTTAATTCATATCTCAACAGTTGTATCATGCTGTTTTTGAGTCTATCACTTGAGATTCAATATAAGACTCATAATTCTCATTATGCGAGGAAAAAATATATATAGGTAAAAATAAAATTAACTAAACAGAATTGTTTCGAGTTTTTATGTATATTCTACTTTGGTGGGTTTATCTTGGCCGGACACCAGATGACCACTCAGCAACTTACCCCTGCTCCTCAGCAGCACAGGGAGAGAAAATAAGATCGAAAAGCTCGTGGGTCAATACAAAGACAGGAAAATCACTTACCATCATGGGCAAAAATGGATTTGACTTAGGGAAAAAATTCATTTAGTTTATTGCCAATTGAAATGGAATTGGATAGTGAGAAACAAAGGCAAAAAATTAAAACACCACATTTCCCCACCCTTCCTTTTTTCCAGGCTCACCTTCACGCCTTCATTCCCAACTCTTGTACCTCCTCCCCGTCCCAAGGAGTGCAGGGGGATGAGGACCGGGGGTAGCAGTCAGCCCACAACAGTTCCCTCGGCCACTCCTTCCTCCTCACGCTTTTCCATGCTCTACCGTGGGTCCTTCCCGTGGCCCACAGTTCCTGCCAGGAAAAGCTGGGCTTTCCACAGGCTGCAGTTCCTTCAAGGAATATCTACCTGCTTCGGCATGGGTCCACCACAGGCTGCAGAGCAGATATCCGGCCTAGCCTGGTCTCCCACAGGCTGCAAGGGAGTCTCTGCAGCATGCCTGGAGCACCTCCTCCCCGCCTTCTCCAGCCTGGGTGTTCGCAGGGCTGTTTCTCACGCTTTTTTCCTCACTCCTCACAGTTCTCTGGTGTTCTTGCCCTTTCTCTTAAGTATGCTTCTACAGGGGCAGCACCAGAGTCGCTGACAGGCTCAGCTCAGTCCCGCCGCTGGGTCCGTTGTGGAGCTGGAACCAGCCATGTCTTGCACGGGGCAACCCTTGGCCTCTCCTCACAGAGGCCGCCCTGCAGGCCCCACTGCTGGCACCTCACCAAGTAAACCCAATATGTATAGCCTACAGTACGAGTAACAACACAGTTAAAAAGATGACAGTAAAAATAAGGAAGACTTCTGCCATCTTAGTGCACAGGTAAACACATGGAATTTAATTTCTTGCACTTACAATAATGATGTGGGTATAATAACAATATAATAATATTGTTAGGACCAAATTCAGATTTTATTCCTGAAAAAAAATGCAGGATCATTTTGTGATGAATGAAACAACTCTTTTTCCTCAGAAACACCACCTTAATAAACATTTGTCAAAGCAGAAAAGAAAACTAAAATTTCTGTATTCAGTAATGGTCTAACAGCATGATGCATAGACAGAGAAAGAGACACACTCCAGCCAGCAGTCTTTAGCTATGCCCATGTTTATGGGTCTTTGTTCTTCAGGTTTATAAAGGCAATAATAAAAGAACATTTTTGTAAAAAAAAGGACCTGCTTCCAGGCTCCAAGATCAAACCAACTTTGCCCTGTTGGCCTCATGGCCTACGTGATTATTTTATTTTATTTTTTCAGATTTCTAAGAATTCACTATCATTGTCCTTCCAAAACTCTACTTTTCCTCATCTGACACTTTCCCTTAAAACAGTCAGCAAAAAGGTTTGAAGACGGTTGCATAGAAACTGCCACTGTATTCTAAAACCATGTTATCAAACATCAAAAAAACACAGAAAGCAAAGTGTTAGAAAAGCGATGGTGGTGGGGGTAACACAAAAGAAGGCTTATTTTGAGGTTAATCTTGTAACAGAATGCAAAAAGTGTCTTTTCACGTGACACAGTTGGGTAAAGTGACAAGGCCATGTCTTTGCTTATCTTTAAGCACTGCAGTATTAGAAAAGTCACATTCACAGCTTAGGAAAATGCCACTGTTTTGAATTACCCTGTTATCTTCAAATTTGATTTTAGGGAAGTTTAAAGAGCTGTACGGTTTGGGGTTTTTTGTTTTGTTTAGACAATGCAAAATTCAGGGATGAAACAGGTTAATTTTGGCAGTTTTGTGGAAGCTTGGACTTTGCCTTACAGCGATACTGGGAGGTTGTCTTTTGCAACCTCTATTGCAAATGAATCTATGTTATTTCCAATCCTTTTGTTTTATTTCTCAACCGTCTTAAGCTATTTAGAAGTTGTTCTTCAATACTGTAAAAGTGCCCCTGGAAAAACAGCAGTACTTTAGAACAAACATTTTTTTTTCTTTGGACTACCAGTGGGAAAAAAAATATTTGCAAACTGAGAAAGTATCGCAAATGAATAATTTTTAGACTGAGTTCAACAAGAAAAAAACTTCTGAACTGTACTCTTTGTAGGTTTAAATTAATCAGACGCAAATAGAGATTAAAAAGAAAGGCCTATCTAGATTACACATCACACATCAATGTGTGATGACATTCTTACTCAATAAAATTGTTTTCCAAGTTGAAAACCTTGAGATACTGATTTACCTCATATGACGTTGAAAAAATTGGATGTAAGCCAGTGGTTTCCCATAAGACATGTATCAGCCTTTTGTAGTATCCTTCCCTTGTGTGTTTCTGTCCATTATAAGTGGAGAGCACACCATACTGTGTTTCATTCTGTACAATTTTCTTATTTGTATGGACTTTCACCGGATTTAACCTGCAAAACAAAGCTTTCCAGGATCTCATGCAGCAAACAGAAATAAGCAAGAAATTTTCCAAGAGGTTTGCAATATACTTAAGTAATGAAGACACAGTTCCAGTTATAGAGATTGACAGGAGAAGGTGAGGGGAGAGCTGAAAGTAATACATCTGAAATCCTTGGAGAGAATATCTGGAAGGATTTCTAAGAAAAGGTGTAAGATAAGAAAAATGAGCAATCATAAAATAAAAAGGTTAAAGATAAAAGTACTTTGTCAAATACACAGCTGTACTTGGACAAGTAGACAAATGTACTAATCCATATTCAATTCTTCAGAAATTCACTCAAACGGAATAGCAGTAAGTGTAAAAATGTTAAATGGAAGCCAGGAAATACATTGTGCTTCATGTATTGAATGGCACTATGGAATCAGGTGGAATTCATTAGGTATGTGTATACGAGGTTCCACATTTTTGGCTAGCTTTCATAGCAAAATTCAATTGGTTACTCATTTTTTTCCTCAGAGTACAATGGAATCATAGATTGTCTGCAGAAGCTGAAAGATTATTTGATAAATACAGTCTCTCACCTTCAAGAGGCAGAAAATAAACTTCATGCCACTAGCTTCAGACAAGATGATGATTCTCAGATCCAAACTGCTCAAAATGCTTCTAGAGAAACAGATGTGTATTGTCCCGAAGAAGAAGCAACAGAGTCTGTGCAAGCATCTTCCAGTGCCAGTCAGCAATCCCAAAGAACTTCCCTGAACATGATCAAAAGTCAGAATGTTACTCAAATCCAGCCAAGTGAAGCTAAAACTGTGGAAAAAGACGTTGTTCTGTCACTACCTGAAAATGTATCTGCTCAAGAACAGGACGTTAGCAGAGAATCTCCAATGAAAAAGGAAGATGGTGAACACAGACTATTAATGAACTCTGTTACAGCGAAAAAAGATGGCAATGGAAAAGATAAACCTCATGGAGGTAGATCCATTACTGAAAAGTCTCCAGAACTGGTTTTTCAAGATGCTGTTACGAGCAGTGAGGAAGGCATTCTATTTGGGACATCGAAAGACATTTGTGACAGAACTGTCACAAATATTTTTGAACAGGAAAAAAAGGCAGTAGTCAAAGAATCTTCGAAAAGGGTAGAAAGTGAAGAACATAGACTGACAGAGCAAATGGAAGACAGAGAAATTGAAACAAATAGTGAAATTTGTAGGAACGACCTAGTTGCCTTCACATCTTCAGCACAAACCTGTGATCTTACTGCTGTGAATCCTTCTATGAATGATTCAGAAGTACAAAAATCTAGGCACTGGATGAAGAAAGAGTAAGCATATATTCTTATTTTTAGGAACAGATGTACATAAATACTGCTTATTAGCACACATATAAACACCTGTAGGCCCACAAACTCTGTATGCGTGTACTTAACAGCTGCTGGTCATGCACGTAATAGAAGTTTACAACTTAAGCATGCATGATGAATCTTCCATTTGGTCTAAAGTAAGCTGTAACTTTCTATTTGATTGCATACCAGAGAGGGCCTGAGTCACAGCCAGTAAAGTCAATAATTCCCAAACTGTTGGAAATCAGTAGGAAAGGAAGACAATTAGTCAGTTTTATAACAATTTGTAAGCTTTTCTGAAACAAGCTGAACTAAAATTTTAATGATTTTTCCCCTCTATTCATAAACATATTTTTATGAATGATCTGCTTATGCTACAATGTAGCACATTATTAAAGTATTTAATTAAAAATACAAGACACCAGCCCACCCAAAATATAAAGAATAATATTTTATGTTGTATATTCTTTTTTTCCAGATTTCTAGTGGAAGAAAGTGGTAAGAATGAACTTGAAGTAGCTTGTTTTATTAAAGCCCCTGCAACTGCTCTGGAGAACCTGAAGTGTAAGATAGTCAATGACACTAGTTCCTTGGTGGTGGATGATTCAGAGGAGCTGGTCAGCAATGTCATCAGTATTGAATGCTCTGATTATGAGAAAGCAATCCCTTTCCCTATCAACATTGCAATCCCATTTACTTCATGCTTCAGAGGAAATTATCGGGAGATTATGGTGAAAGTGACTGATGTGAACTTTCAGTCAAACTATTTAACTCCTGTTTCTTTGGAGGGACACCAAGGAAACCATAAGGTTGGTAACCTCTCAGCTAAGCATTGTAAAAACATCATTCTGGGTTCCCAGTCGAGCCTCTGTGTAGTTATAGAAGTAAAGTTGTCATTATTAAGCTGTATTGCCCACTACATGGGGTTAAATTTAACTTTTCTTACTACTTTCTCAAGAATTAATTCTATTTGAAACCTAGTACTTAACGAGGTCCTTTTTTCACTCGTAACGTTAAGTCCTTGATCCCACAATACTAATGATTGAGTAATGATTCATGATTTTTGTAAAGAAGTGTAATACATTGCATTATTTGGTAAAAGTAAAAACCTAAGGGGAGTTATTTTGCATTCAGATCAGAGAGAAGTAAAACAATTCTGTGTATCAAGTCCAAACTCCATCTCAAAGAAACACAACATGGTTCTTTTTTTTTACTTGCAGAAGAATTGCATTGGGCCAGATTCATCACCCAGTTTACAAGCTTATTTCATTTCACCCCAATCATACACAGGAATATTAATGACATCACATGATGAACGAGATAACTGAGCATTCCCAGGGCAATAATATTTATTTTCATTTCACATCTTGCTCTATAAATAACGTTGCCTTTTCAAAATGCTGATCTGCTGCGGAACACAGCTTCCTTTCCCTTCAGTGCACTCTAACCCCACATTCTCTTTATGCAGGAAACCTTTGCAGAAGTGAAAATTTATCAACTGGGTGTTTTTTCTGTGTTGTCATGCTTAAAGAAAGAAACATTTACTGTTCCAAAGGTAGGACTCTCACAAAAGCTGAGTGTGGATTCTAGAATCTCTTTCCATTACCATCCAGAAACATTCAGTTGTCCAGCACCCATGCAATTAAAGGTGAGCTTGAAATATGCAATACTCGTTTCATAAGTCTGATATCTGATCAGTTCTGAGGCAAGGATGCCAGTAACGTTAAGGGTCAACCTGTTCCATTATTGGAAGTGAAAATTGGTTTCAGCTCCACATCCTGTATACACAGCACATTGTTTCCTGTCAACTTTGCTAAAACCACATAATATCGTCAGTTGTCCATGATATCTCTAGCTAAAATGAAGAACCACCTACCTTTGTTCGATATACTTCAGAAAATACAGTTGTTTTCAATAATGGCATAAGCATCAGCTCCAAACCTCAACTGCTTGGCCCAATGTTTAAGTTAATGGAATGACTTTCCCACCTGACCTTCATCATTTGTACCAGGCAGTGCAACAGAAGGTTTTGTCACCTCTTAGACTGAGAATAAGCTCAAAATTTGCTTCAGTTATAATATGTTTCTCCCTTCCCCCGTGAAAACATTAATTCTGAGGTACAGAGAAGGTAGAAGTAACAGCGAAAAAATTACAGATTTGAAAAAACTTAGAAAATCATCAAACTCTGAGCAAGCTCAGGAGTTTCAAAACTTAAATTCAAAGCAGGAACAAAGCAATCAAAATATTTTAGTCAGTAAAGGTTCCAGTTTTTGACGTCTTTCAAGTACTTTGTATAAAGTGCTGGTATGTTGGTATAGTTGTTCCTGGGTTATAGAAAGGAGCCTAAAGCTTCTGTGGTAGACTAATGCAATTCCAAAAGATAAATCAATTTGTAAAAAACCAGGCATGTAAGAGAATACATATTCATTTGTAAATTAATTGTACCATTACTTTCCATATTTAGGTACAGCCAATTGAACCATCATTTATTTCTACACTGAAAGCAAGACACGATATGTACCACTCAGTGGTATCTACTAGTGCACTGGTTTATGTCCAGCATCCTTCAGCCCAACCATTTAACAGCTCAGTCACTATTACTCTACCCTGTCCTCCAAACCCATTAAAAAAAAGGCAAGGAGATGAGACAGAACATGCAAGAGCCATCAGTGCTACAGTAAACAGAGTCGCTATGGCATACCATCCTCGGTAAGAACAACTTCACTACAAATTCAGCGTTTTAAAAACATCAAAATGAATTCATTTTAACAGTTGCTGATTAGTGATGTGTTAGTTTCTTAATACAGCCTGCTATACTTTGAAACATTGTTAGAAGCACTAAAGAAAATCCCCACAATTCTCATGCTGTATCTTCACCAGGAAAATTCATATAGCATTTGATGTATAATCTTTAAATATGCTGACCACTATATTTCTAGCAGGAGTCAGGATGAAAAATGCTTGGGATTTTTCAGCAAGAAATGTTCAGCCATTTTCACCAAAGCCAAACTCTGAACACAGAGAATAACCACATCTCAAAGCTGCTGTGGTCGTTATTTTACCAGTCGATGGTTTGGATAACCTGGCCTTTAAATTTTCTGATCTCTACTTCTATACATTTCAATGGCTACCTGAGTCAAAATTTCTGACGCAATGATTTGAAGTATGTCACTTTTGTGGTAACTGGCGCTATAGATAAAGGCCCAGTTTTTTTCAAAACACAAAATTTCTGGAACTTAGACCTTTTGGAATGTCTTTAAAAAGCATTAAAATGTGGAGACTCCTAAAATAAATGTCGCAATTTCATTTGTTAACTGGCACTTCAATAAAATTTATTCTTTATACACATGAGGACACGGATAAAGCTTTTTGGTGGAAAAAAAGGGCAAAGCTGACCATCTATTTTGACAGTCAGCAAAATAAAGTGTTTTTACTATCCCATAAAGGAAAAAAAAAAATCAATCTGTACTTACCATTTGATTGTTTTCCTTCCAGTTCTGCTACCATGGGCAACTCCGCATTCAGAAAGGCTTACTGGGATTTCTTGGTAGGGACTAGCTTGGGAAAAGAGTTGGCTTTGAAATACTTCTATTTTAGGTCATTAAAGACTTAGCTTATTCCTACTGTGCTAAACATTATCTTTTTCAAAATTCATCTACATGCCAATATTATGGTTATCTTAAAAATAAGCAAGGTACAGATGGAGAAGACAGACAATATTCTAGCTTTTCATTTCTGAAAAACTTCTCAGATGATGTCTTAAAGAGCATACATTCACACTGGTCTCTTAGACTATATATCAATCTTTATCACCAACTTCAGATTGGGGAATGGTACCCATGTCCGTTTAGAGGAGATTCAAATTTCATCTCCTGTACCAGAAGCATTTCATCGTTTGGCAGTACCCTTGTGTCATCTGTGTGTTCTTAATGCCAGTCTAAATGGCACTCCAGATTCTCAGTCAAAGCACATCCATGAAAAGACCATGGCTTCATTGCTTATTGCTAGACAAATTCCTTAGAAAATGATGTCGACATTTTCCTGTATTTGCACACAGGCTGAGGATGCATGCTTGAGAAATGCTTAGCTGTCCTGTCTGGAGTATTTTCTTTTTTTGATTGTACATAGGGTGTTCATTTGAGGTAAATAGGTTATTCACATCCGGTTTTAAAAAAACTGATGAGGAGAGGTGTGTGTGAAATGAGAGTTACGGGCTTCTGTAAAAAACCCCTCATGTTTCATTGTCACGTCCCACCAAAGAGAAGTGAGAGGTGACTTAGATTCGCAAACCTGCTTGGGGTGGATTAAGGTAAAACAATTACTCAAGGTCTGTGCACAAGCATCAATTTTAATGAGAAAGCTACAACTGTCCCGTATAGTTTGGCATCCCGTAACATACAGCTTTATGGTTAAAGCAAGCCTTACATTTTTTCACCACACACGGGGTTTGAGCCTTGCATTATTTGCTAGAGAAAAAAAGGAATAAAAAGAAAGGGGTGGGGGGTGTGGAGAGAGTACACTGGTTTGGGTTCCAGCCAATGGGGGGTCTCTCATTTGTAGGAGCGCTCGTCCAGAAGTTTCCACTTGATGCTATTTTCTGTCCCCTCTTATTCTCATCCCTCAATGTGGATTGCCTCCTCCAAAAGTTTCGTTTCTGGGCAGAAGTCAGCATTCTTCTTCTCTTGGTTAATTAGTCTTGCTTGCTATGTAAATTAGCATGCATGCTCCTTACAGGCATGGAGGGGCAAGCCTTTTTGGTCTTGAATTGAATTGGTAGTAGTGATCTCCCCCTGCTGCCTTTACCTTTCCCCCAGTTACTGCAGAATTTTTGCTGACTTCGCTGCTTCNAAGACCATGGCTTCATTGCTTATTGCTAGACAAATTCCTTAGAAAATGATGTCGACATTTTCCTGTATTTGCACACAGGCTGAGGATGCATGCTTGAGAAATGCTTAGCTGTCCTGTCTGGAGTATTTTCTTTTTTTGATTGTACATAGGGTGTTCATTTGAGGTAAATAGGTTATTCACATCCGGTTTTAAAAAAACTGATGAGGAGAGGTGTGTGTGAAATGAGAGTTACGGGCTTCTGTAAAAAACCCCTCATGTTTCATTGTCACGTCCCACCAAAGAGAAGTGAGAGGTGACTTAGATTCGCAAACCTGCTTGGGGTGGATTAAGGTAAAACAATTACTCAAGGTCTGTGCACAAGCATCAATTTTAATGAGAAAGCTACAACTGTCCCGTATAGTTTGGCATCCCGTAACATACAGCTTTATGGTTAAAGCAAGCCTTACATTTTTTCACCACACACGGGGTTTGAGCCTTGCATTATTTGCTAGAGAAAAAAAGGAATAAAAAGAAAGGGGTGGGGGGTGTGGAGAGAGTACACTGGTTTGGGTTCCAGCCAATGGGGGGTCTCTCATTTGTAGGAGCGCTCGTCCAGAAGTTTCCACTTGATGCTATTTTCTGTCCCCTCTTATTCTCATCCCTCAATGTGGATTGCCTCCTCCAAAAGTTTCGTTTCTGGGCAGAAGTCAGCATTCTTCTTCTCTTGGTTAATTAGTCTTGCTTGCTATGTAAATTAGCATGCATGCTCCTTACAGGCATGGAGGGGCAAGCCTTTTTGGTCTTGAATTGAATTGGTAGTAGTGATCTCCCCCTGCTGCCTTTACCTTTCCCCCAGTTACTGCAGAATTTTTGCTGACTTCGCTGCTTCTTGGGCAATCATCCAGCCTTTGGCGCCTTCTGAGGCGGGATGTTCTCTTTTATCAGTCCTCAGCTCCTCTTCAAGGATACACAAAGTAAAGCTTCGTTTGTTCTTNAGAGTTACGGGCTTCTGTAAAAAACCCCTCATGTTTCATTGTCACGTCCCACCAAAGAGAAGTGAGAGGTGACTTAGATTCGCAAACCTGCTTGGGGTGGATTAAGGTAAAACAATTACTCAAGGTCTGTGCACAAGCATCAATTTTAATGAGAAAGCTACAACTGTCCCGTATAGTTTGGCATCCCGTAACATACAGCTTTATGGTTAAAGCAAGCCTTACATTTTTTCACCACACACGGGGTTTGAGCCTTGCATTATTTGCTAGAGAAAAAAAGGAATAAAAAGAAAGGGGTGGGGGGTGTGGAGAGAGTACACTGGTTTGGGTTCCAGCCAATGGGGGGTCTCTCATTTGTAGGAGCGCTCGTCCAGAAGTTTCCACTTGATGCTATTTTCTGTCCCCTCTTATTCTCATCCCTCAATGTGGATTGCCTCCTCCAAAAGTTTCGTTTCTGGGCAGAAGTCAGCATTCTTCTTCTCTTGGTTAATTAGTCTTGCTTGCTATGTAAATTAGCATGCATGCTCCTTACAGGCATGGAGGGGCAAGCCTTTTTGGTCTTGAATTGAATTGGTAGTAGTGATCTCCCCCTGCTGCCTTTACCTTTCCCCCAGTTACTGCAGAATTTTTGCTGACTTCGCTGCTTCTTGGGCAATCATCCAGCCTTTGGCGCCTTCTGAGGCGGGATGTTCTCTTTTATCAGTCCTCAGCTCCTCTTCAAGGATACACAAAGTAAAGCTTCGTTTGTTCTTTCCTCATTTGCAAGTGTTTGAGACATTCCTCTGAGAAGCTTAGGGGAGTCTCCACCCCTGTGAGCAAAACAGTTCTTTGTTCCACGGGCTTACAAGTTAGCCGTGGTGTTAGATTGTTTGTTCTTTCAGTTGGTCTCCTACATTCATTCATTAGGATACATTAGCCAGAACATGTAATGTCACAGTTGCTTGATTCTGAGTGTGATATCAAACTAATCACCTGACTTGAAGAGAAGCTACTTTTATTTTGTCTGTTGAAAGAGAGAACGTATAGCAGTCATACCTTATTTTCTAAATTCCTTTGTGGTTATCGAGTAATACTTGCTTCTGGAAGAAAAGGTGAGTTGGGTTTGGGGGTTTTTTTCAGATGTCTTCTTCTAGAGAATCTAAATCTTGATGAATGACTCAAAACAAATCCATAATAATTACTCTGTGTGATATTAAATGATAAAATATACCAGATTAATTTAGATACAAACCTTACCTTTTTTTCTTTTTCTGGAGAATTGAAGAAACCCTCTTAATTATATCACTTACATACTCTGGAGTATAGTTGCAGATGTAGATTTTCAGCAAGAAAAAAAAACACATGTAGTCATCAAGGAAAGCAGAATGGAAAGCAGAGCTACAAACACAAGCTCACTTTTTCTGCAGGATCTATTTTTCATTATATTTTTTCCTATAATTCCTTGGCTTTCCAGGGCTGTGAGTGCTTCTGTGAGAAAAAATGGGGAGAACCTCAGTGATACTTTGAAATTATTGGGTCACAGAAACAAAGAAGAAGAGTGGAAGGTATTTGATGATGTTATTATCCAGAATGCACAGAATGGGCTTGTATCATTTGAACTAAATGAGCACTTAGAAAGGTAATGTATGAATAATTTAATTACATTTTATTTACTAAAATATTTACTTCCAAGTATACAGATCAATGGAAATTAGTAGAGTTAAGAAATCATCCACTATTAATTGTTAACTTGCCAGCATATCTTTATTCCACTTTGCAGTATAAAATCATTTAGATTTGTTATTCATAATTACAGAAAATATAAATTTGTTTAAATCTTTTCATCTATAGACTGTACAAAATGTAATACATACAAAACTTGAAACAGGAAATGCAGATATTAATCTTAATTTGAAAATGTGATTTAGCTCTCTGAGTACAGAGCCATAATTTTGGGGGGGAATTTCTTATTAGGAAATATTATCTTACTTTCATCTAAAATTTGTGTATATTTGAATTCATAGATACAGAGTTAATATACTCTACACTACAGAAGCAGGCAAATTTCTATCCTTTTACGTGTTGGAAACAAGAATGAAAAGGAGCTAGCAAAAGGTCCATTGGAGACTGAACCCTGTATTATTTTGCATAGTAAATTGTTAGCAGTTGATAAAAATTACTCAAGATAGACCTATTTATTTTCTTGCTTTTGTTTTTAATACAGCTTTGTTGTCATTCGCCTTTCGTTCCTCTTGGAAAACACTTATCTTCTCCTCTTTGCTCAGGCTCTGGAAGAAGCTGTTTGTAGCACAATGGCTAATGTGATACTATATCGGAAAAGAGAAAACCCATATAAAATAGTAGTTTTGCTATCTGCATCCAAAGAATTGACCTGGGTACTTCAAAATCTCCATGAGGAGGGCTACTTTGGTCCCCCAGAACCTACACAACAGTTCTCACTAAAAGAAGGAGAGCAGATTCATTTCAGATTTAGAGGCAATATTTTTGCTTCAGGTAAGATAATTAATTCATGGATCTGGATGAACATTATCAATCACCTCAGCTGTTCAGAAATACTGTATGTGAACACTAGTAGATTGTGGTTAGTCACAGCATTTTTGGTTATTTCAGTATTTTATTTCTTGTAACTGATAGGTGGCTGGAACTACATGGAAAACTGTTCTAACTGAACAATAAAATATACTAGATGAACAAGATCCTGAGCAACCCGGTCTAGTTGACCCTGTTTTCAGCAAGAGGGTTGGACATGATGATCTTCACAGAATGGTAGAGGTTGGAAGGGACCTCTAGAAATCATCTAGTCCACCCACTGCTAAAGCAGGTGTGCTGTCACAGTTTAAAGCTTGGCTGGCTATTAAACAGATGACAAATGCTTTTTGTTAACTCCCTCCCTCCTCAAAAGAGGTGAAAGAGACTTACCAGTTGGAAAATTTAGAACAGCTTTAATCTAACTACAATAACAATATATTATAAAAATACAAAATAATAATGAAATATATACAAATATGTACAAAACTGATACCAAGCTCCCCCTCCCCAATGACAAATACATCACCTAGACGCTGTGGGGCACGGCCCAGGAAAGTCCCAGACTATACTCAGAAACAGGCAGGAGCTGGATTCAGGAATGCAAAGATTGGGATCGAAGGCAGAAGAATCAGACAGAGTCTTCCTCCAGTGCTTGAGCAAGGAGCTGGGCAGAGCTAGAGAGCAGTATCCTGCAACACCACTAGGCCCTCTACTGACAGCCCCATGCTGCGCTTAAATAGGCTCCTGGGCCACAGGTGTGGGTGGAAGCACCAGGTAAGGCTGCTAAGGGTCATTAAAGTCCACTAGTGCACTCAGGCCCCTGGCCATAAAAGGAGAGAGAGTGACCCTTGTGATCCGTCAGCTTTATACTGAGCATGATGTGTATGGGATAGAATACTGCATTTGGTCAAATCAGGACATGCGCTTAGAACAGGTTGCACAGGAATGAATCCAGTCGGGTTTTGAACATCTCCAGAGAAGGAGATGCCACAATCTCTCTGCGAAGCCTGTTCCAGCGCTCTGTCACTCTCACAGTAAAGAAGTTCTTCCTCGTGTTCAGGTGAAACTTCCTGTGTTCCAGTTTGTGCCTGTTCCCCCTTATCCTATTGCTGGGCACCACTGAAAAGAGTCTGTCCCCATCCTCTTGACATCCACCCTTTAGGTATTTATAAGCGTTGATCAGATCACCTCTCAGTCTTCTCTTCTCCAGGCTAAACAGACGCAGGTCTCTCAGCCTTTCCTCATAAGAGAGATGTTCCAGTCCCCTCATCATCTTTGGAGCCATCTGCTGGACTCTCCCCAGTAGTTCCCTGTCTCTCTTGAACTGGGGAGCCCAGAACTGGACAAAGTACTCCAGATGTGGCCTCACCAGGGCAGAGTAGAGGGGGAGGATCACCT
>VZSC01002078.1:129902-173228 GCA_013398225.1 Steatornis caripensis | reverse complement strand
CCCAGCTTTGTATCATCAGCAAACTTGCTGAGGGTACGCTCTGTCCCTTCATCCAGGTCATTGATGAATATGTCAAACACGGCTGGACCCAGCACCGACCCCTGGGGAACACTGCTGGTTACAGGCCTCCAACTAGGCTCTGCACCACTGATCACAACCCGCTGAGGTCTGCCGTTCAGCCAGTTCTCGATCCACCTCACTGTTCACTCCTCTAACCCACACTTCCTAAGCTTACCTATGAGGATGTTGTGGGAGGCAGTGTCAAAAGCCTTGCTGAAGTCAAGGTAGACAACACCACTGTTCTCCCCTTGTGTACCCAGCCAGTCATGCTATCGTAGAAGGCTATCAGATTGGTCAAGCAGGATTTCCCCTTGGTGAATCCATGCTGACTATTCCTGACAGCCTTCTTTTCCTCCACATGCTTAGAGATGACATCCAGAATGATCTGTTCCATCACCTTTCCAGGGATGGAGGTGAGGCTGACTGGCCTGTAGTTTCCTGGGTCCTCCTTCTTGCCCTTTTTGAAGACTGGAGTGACATTGGCTTTCCTCCAGTCCTCAGGCACCTTGCCTGTTCTCCACAACTTTTCAAAGATGATGGAGAGTGGCTTAGCAATAACATCTGCCAGCTCCCTCACAGGTGCATCCCATTGGGGCCCATTGATTTGTGGGTGTCCAGTTTGCCTAAGTGATCTCTAACCCAATCCTTCTCGACCAAGGGGAAGTCTTCCTTTCTCCAGACTTTCTCTCTTACCTCCAGGGTCTGGGAATCCTGAGGGCCAGCCTGAGCAGTGAAGACTGAAGCAAAGAAGGCATTCGGTAACTCCGCCTTCTCTGTATCCTCCGTCACTAGGGCACTAGCCGTACTCAGCCGCAGGCCCACATTTTCCCTAAACTTCCTTCTGATACTGATGTACCTGAAGAAGCCCTTCCTGTTGTCCTTGTCCTCCCTCGCCAGATTTAATTCCAAGTGCATCTTAACCTTCCTCATTGCATCCCTGCATGCTCTGACAACAGTCCTATATTCCTCCCAAGAGTCCAGTCCCTTTTTCCACATTCTGTAAACTTCCTTCTTCCCTTTGAGTTTTTCTGCAAGCTCCTTTCCCATCCATGCAGGCCTCCTGCCTCCTTTGCTTGATTTTGAGCTTGGAGAAGGTGGTGCTTGAACATTAACCAAGTCTCTTGGCCCCCCTATCTTCTAGAGCCCTAACCCATGGGATTCCTCCAAGTAGGTCTTTGAAGAGGCCAAAGTTAGCTCTCCTGAAGTCCAGGGCTATAATCCTACTTGTTGCTCTGCTGCTTCCATGCAAGAACCTGAACTCCACCATCTCATGGTCGCTGCAGCCAAAGCTGTCCCCAACCTTCACATCCCCAGTCAGTCCTTCTTTGTTTGTTAGTACTAGGTCCAGCATCACTCCCCATTGGCTCCTCCACCACCTCTGTTAAAAAGTTACCATCAATGCTCTACAGGAACCTCCTGGACTGTCCATGCCTAGCTATGTTGTCTTTCCAGCAAATATCAGGGTGGTTGAAGTCCCCCATGAGAACCAAGGCCTGTGACCATGAAGAAACTTTCAGCTGTCTGTAGAAGACCTCATCAACTTCCTCTTCATGATCAGGTGGCCTATAATAAACACCCACAACAGAGTCACCCATACTAGCCTGCCCCTTAATTCTTACCCATAGGCTCTCGACTCATTCATCCACCCCTAGGCAGAGCTTGAAACATTCCAGTTGCTCTCTCACATGAAGAGACAGGCCTCATTGGCCTGTCTTTCCTAAAGAGTACACAGCCATCCATGACCGTGTTCCAGTCATGTGAACTATCCCACCATGTCTCTGTAATTGCAATGAGATCATGGCCCTGAGACCATGCACAGGACTCTAGCTCTTCCTGTTTATACCCCATACAGCACGCGTCGGTGTACAGGCACTTCAGAGGTAATTGAGCACACAGGTTTCCCTGGAGGGGTGTAAGACAATCCACTATAGCTATACACACCCTTGCGGTGGTTGGCCTTCTGCTTCTCAGCTTGGTAGACAGCTAAGGAACAATTGTCACTGCCCTGGCTGACCTGACATATTCCCCAGTCGGTTGCAATCACACGAGTATTGCCGTTTTGGACCCCGATGCCTGAGTCCTTCAGTTTAAAGTCCGCTTCACCAAGTTGGCCAGTCTGTTACCAAAGATTCCCTTGGCTCCTCTAGACAGGTGGATCCCATTCCTCTCTGTTTCGTGCAACTTGGCCACTTGGCGTAACATATCATCAGCCTGTGCACACCTAGTGCAGGTATTTACCTTTTCACCAGGAGAAGGGTCTGGGCACTCCCCGCAACATACCACCTGTACTGAAATCTTCATTACCAGTTCAGTCTGGGTGGATGCACCAGCCATCTCAGGGGCTTTCTCTGTAGGAACACCGGCTCACCAGTTGGAAGAGATCTCTGAAGATCTCTTCCAACCTCTGCCATTCTCTGAAACCTGGTCCCTTGGAAACTTTTGGTATTTCATGTTTTATTTCAAAAGGTCAGGATTCTATCAATGGCTTTTTAATATAAAGAACATTTGCCAGGAATTAAACAGATTCCAAACAAAAAAGTAACAGTCTGCTGTTTTATCTCTGTAAATTCACAGAGCAAGACTGAGCACTGAAATTCAGAGCAAAATCTTGCTTTTTGTGAGTTGCACTATGAGTTGGGGTAATGAGAGTTGTTACGCCGTTTCCATTAGCAGCCTCAAAAATGCCACACAGTGGCTGCCACCATACAAAGGCTTGCTTAAAGAGAGAAGAGATAAGAAGCCTCAGACAATTTTTCGCCCATAATTATGTATAGTCTCTTCTATCACTTTTGGAAGAACGTATAAAGATATATTTGGTCATCTGAACATTTTGTACGTAAACTCTCCCATTGAAAACTCTGTTTACCCTAAAGAAATGATTATTCTTCAAAAAGATAAGTTTCCAGCCCCCAAGGAATGCCTGCTTTTCTACGCAAAGGCTAGTGTTATAGATGTATCAATTAAAATGGAATAACAAATCCTAAAAATGCACCTACCTCTCTGCCCCCATTCATTTTGCTGCTACAGATACAGACATCCATCCTGAATAACCAGAAAGCATACACTTGTAATTCCGTTCACAACAGTTTTATTTTTATTTCTCTCTGTGCCATGTACTTTATTCCCTTCTGTGTTCCTTACTTTTCAACTTGCAGCATAGCCTTCACCACTTAATCCTTATGCCAACATTTCAGGGGCTAAGACAGCTAACTATGAAGATATTTCAGCTACTGAAGCATGCTGGCAGGAGTGTTTGAACCTCAGATGTTCAGTATAAAGTAATAATAATGATAAGAACAAACAAATGTTAAGTGATTATCTCTATTTGACTCACCCTAATGGATTATTTTAGATGTCACACATCTAAATACAGTGTAAAAAAAAATTATTTTTTTTATATGGACTGCAGAAAATGGAAAAGATTTTGGAAAAGTCTACAGGCTGATTTTTCATTCACAAAGAAAACCCAGGCTGGAGCTCGAAATTAAAGAAGTTGATGAATTTGCTAACCACAGCTCACCTCATTACAAGGGAACAGTAGTGTTTTATAAAATAACCAGAGAGATGATAACCAAGGAATGGAAACAACCCTTGCCGTGTGGTGAATATCAACACCAGTCTCCACTGTGTAAATTAGCACTAACATTACCCAAGGTGGGTTTCTGACTTGGTAATGTTACAGATCTTTCCCTTTTTCCCTTACCACATGTTTATTAAGCAAAAGGATCTTGGTATGATTTTTGCATTACAGATATGCACAAGAGTCACTGAGGGAGCAGTTCTGATCCATCAGCATTGCACAGCCAACCTCATAATTTCTCTCAGCAGGTGGGAGGGACCCTCATCCGAGAAGGAGCACAGAAAAAAATGTTTAGCAGAAGTTTTTCGCCAATTTGTTCTCCCCAAATAGTATGGCCCTGATAAATTATTGCTTAAGTTTCAGGTATATACTTCTTGTAACCTTGTTTTGGGAGTGTAGAATTGGAAATTGTAGGAGCATTAAATGATTTGTGTAACCTATCTTTCTCCTATCACCTGGTTCTCCTACTATACCTGATAAGCCTCTGCAATACAGCCATGCAGACAATTGTCTCCATCTCTGCTGAAAGCTATTCCTACATAAATTAATCTTTAATATTCCTGCAATGAAATATCACTGTAATCTTTTCAAGGAGCCCAGGTATCAGCACCCTATATTGTACAAAATGCTGCTGCTAGACTACTGCTATCAAATTTGCGTACATTTTAATAACAAAATATGTACAGTAACACTTGGTCTAAATCTCTGGTGACAAGCAGTATCATCTCTCTTTTTTAATGTAATTGACTTCACTCTTCCATAAGTTATCACCTGTAAATACATCTTTTATTTCATAAGCATACCCCTTGATTTCTCTCTCATCTCCAGTCTTCCAGGTAAAAATTAAGAACAGTTAAGTGAAGTAGACTTTAAAGGGAGATCTCTTTTAGTAACAAACTGTCTATATAATGTAATTTTTCTTTTGAGAATCACATGCTTTCAAGCACTTTGTTTTTTGACAGGGCTAGAGTTCTATGTGCAGTGTTCATAGACAGGGAAATACAGAATGTTGAGGTCCAGTCAGATGATTACAAAAAACCCCCTAAAACAAAAATAAAAACCTCTGTAAATGAAGAATGGCATAAAATTAACATCTTCCTTACGTTGTAAGACATATTAGTACATAAAATGTTATACTTTGCTACAGTTGGTGAACCCTCCTATTTTTGATCTATATTCCGTCCATCCAGTGTAATAATATATAATTGATAGTGCTTAAGTCAAGTTTTTTAATACAGAAAAAATATTTAGCTAGTTCAGTTTTCTTTTTGAAGAATTATAAAAGCTGTTATTTGACTTTAGTGAATAATTAGTTAAGTGCAATATATACATACATAAATACAACAAATACTACTGGTATATAAATACACAAGGCAAATGGAATTTCACCCACATCACTGTCTAGTAGTATGTAACATTCATTACCACAATGTTATAATGTTGTTCATTGTTCTCATTTCTTCTTTCAGCCAGGTAAATCTTGAATTCCATACTGAATACTCTCACAGGAATTTTAAGAGTAAAAAAAGATTCTCTTCTGGTTTGTTTACTGACTGAAATATAAGAAAAAAAAACCAGTAGGAAATAGCAGTTGGTTTTCTCAAGGGTTGATGATTACTAGTAAGGTTCCACACAGATCCATGCTAACATCTTCATCAGAAACTTTTGAATAATGAAGTGAAAAGTCTGATGATAGTAGAAAATATTCAGAGTACAAAAGTTGACTGTGAAGAATTACAGATTATGATGATACTGAGCGACTAGAAAATAAAATAGATAATTAAGATGTCAATAAGTGTTTTGTTGGGGTGGAAGTATGTATCTGATTTTGTACCGATAGATTCCAAATTACACTCAAAAAACCCCAAAAATCTTTGGTCATTGTGCTATCTGAAAACTTACAGAGGATTCAGGGGCAAGTAGAAAGCTAAGCAGAATGTTTCAAATTATGAAAGAATAAAAATGAAAAAAAGATTACGCCATATATCTATGAGGCATCCACATCATGACTGCAGTCTGCAGTTCCAATCACAGAACTCAGAAAGAGGATTTGGAAGAAGGGCAAAGAAAGGAGGCGATCAGAAACATGGAGTGGTTCTAGCTAGAGAGACAATACATTGATGACAACACTCTGGGCAGTTTTGACAGAAGTTGAAATATTAATATCGTATACGCTTATGAATATTATAGAGTAACTGAAAAAGGAATTATTATATCCCATTTCACTTGATATCAGAACAATGATATTGGTAGGTAGCAGACGTAACCACTAATATAAATGAACATACTTTTTACGTACAAAAATAATCAAAACATGAACTCATTTTCACAGGATATTTGCAGCAGTTAGAAATGTGTTTGAGCTAGAAAAGGAATTGACTGGAAGCGAGACAGAACCATATATTAAATATAATGATCCAGGTGCAATTAAATTCTAGAGCAATGAGAAGAAAATTCTAATTACTTACCATATCTCATTACGTGTTCTAAAATTATTAACAGTGATGGAAAGCACTGACAGTAAAAATTAACGTAAGAACTTTTATCCTCTTTTTACTATCCATGATCTGATCAACATATTTGAATCAGATATATCTTCACATTTAGGTAGGCTTTCTAATTAATAAAAGAATAGAAGGAAATAGTTCAAATTGGATGAGAAAACAGAGTTATGGAGAAATTCAGTGCACTAATTACACAAACAACTACACCAGCCATCTGTCAAATTCAACTGCTATTTACCACTTCATTAAAGTACACGTCATGTGTTAATGTGTGTCAATGTCCATAATTAGTGGTATGCTAATGCTATTACTATATATTGCTATAATTGCTATTACTATATATTGCCAAAACACCTGGAACTGACCACATTCATGTGCACAGACATATACCCAAGAAACAATCCTTCAGTTTTGCTAGTTTATATCACGTGTACTACTACAGAACAGCAGTTAAGCTGCCACAAATGTCACAAACCTATCAAGACATAATGCTCAGTGTTCATATCTGGCCTACTGATAATGCTGGGTTGTTTATAGTATTGCTCATGCTAATACGGCTGCTGACAGAATTCCAGTTGTCACAGTAAGGCTCATGTCTTAACTGTGAATTAGTTGAGTCTAAGTTGTAGCATTGTTGATGGACTTCTCACTTCCTTCCAGTATGCTGGGGGAACTTTTCATGGTTTGGGAATAAAATTCCAAAAATAGGAGTAAATGCAGGGCAAGAACAGCAAAGACTATTTACATTTCTACTACTTTGTTGAGTTAATAAAAATCTTAAGTTTAATGTAACCATGTTTTAATACACATGAGATCACAAACACCCAGTGTTGCCAGTAATGATACAGTTTTCCCAGCAAAATGAAATGAATTTTTGGCTTTTTTTTTTTTTTTTCCAGATGATAAAGTTAGAGCCATCCACAATGCCTGATTTTGGTTGTGACAGAAAGAGATGGAATCTTTTTAAGGCAACTATTCTAACTACATTTTCACTCATTTCTGTAAAATCCCCACCTAAATTTCTCTTGAATTGGGGAGAGAAGACAGTACCTATATAGAGCATAGGTTGTTTTTATATGCATATGCCCACATTATCCACTCTTACAAGTGTATTTCTGACAGTGGTGAAAGCAGGGGTTGTTTACTTTGAATGCAACCATTCACATCGGGTTTTAGTTTAAACATGCTACACTTGTGCAGAAGTAAACCGATCTTCACTAACGATTCCTATTTATGGAATTTCATTTTCACAGCATTAGAAAACACTGGTGGTCAAACCTGTTATTTTCAACACAAGTTAAATACAGTGCAGTAGGTTCTGATGCCAAGTATCTGTGCTGGTATCATAATAATTCTACTGATTTCAAAGCAGTTGTATTTATGTGAAACTGGGCTGAAGAGTTGAAAAGGTTAATTTCTCCTTTTCTGTCTGTCCTGCTTGATATGCTAGACCAGAGCCTGGTCATGTTTGAGAGGTCCCTTTGATAGAGCACTTCAGTATTTCTGGCTGAAATCAGAATGCTTTGCAAAAAGAGATTGTTGTAATACATACAAGCATTATCAAATTACTATTCTGCTGAAGTTTTATGTCTAATGACTGTCTAACAGCAAAATAGCATGTGATCCTCTGCTTCAGAAAGGCAGTTGCTTAATTGAAGGGCCCTCCAGACCAGAAAACTGCTTTGGCCGCTAAGAGTATTTTACTTACGCTGTCAGCCAGAAGAGTGGGGCCACATGCCAGTGCAGCTGAACCATGGGTGAATTTAGCGCTTCACCACAGATATTTAATCTTTAAAGGCAGATTTAATGTTTTAGATCTAATGCATTGTATATTATTACACTATTGCTAGACAATACTAATTTTCAATTCTTATCACTTTTACTACTATTTTAATGTTAAGTAGCATAAAGTGGTTCAGATTAAAGTCAACACATGGGTAATTGACTTCATCTACAGTAACTTTGAAAATCTCATACAGACCTTCGAGGTGCTAAATTCTCATTAATGAATGAAAATAAGTTTAAATATAAATGCATAATTAAATGAAGCCAAAGAAAGCTGAGTCTTGGAAGAAAAACAATGCCCCCTTCTGGAAGAGCTTTACATTCCCTTTATTTTGAGTGCCTTTTTTTTAGCCACGTTTTGCTATCTTCACGCTAGGACACATCCAGTAACAGAATCGCTGTGGAAGCACGCAAGACGCGGCAGATTCGGATCTCAAGATGAGTACAGCACAGGATGGTCATGCATTGCTGAGCAGTGCACGCTGTGTGCATCCTGTGCACACTGAACCCCCCTACCGAGATGACTGAGTACAGGCCTGATGAAAAGTTGTTTAATTCACAGGTGAATAGGTAACAGTTAATATTGACCTTTTGGATGTGTAGCTCAGTACATATGAGACAATCCAAATATTGAACAATATATAAAGTCTGTATTATGAAAGTGTTTATGATAAGCTCAGCAAGGCTCTGGCTCAGTATGTCCATCAGGAAAAGGAGAGTAATTTCTCCAGTCAGAGTTTCATGCTTCTAACTCACAAACGGAAAAAAAGAAGCTCAGTGAATAAACCTGGAACAAGGCTCACAGGGAAAGCTGTACATAAACAGCTAGGTAATACGACTGAATGTGTGTGACAAAAGTAACATGGGTGCTAAAAGAGGACAATTACAGCTTTTAACAACAGAAGAGCTGAACTTCACTTGATACAAATTAATCTATTCTTGTGTTCGGTGCTTATGTAATTAATTTCTTGTTCTATATGAAGTAGGAAACAACAGTAAAGCCCTCGAGACTTTCCTCTTCCTCAATCATAGGGAAAAAGGCCAAAGTATTTTTTTCTTTTTCTCCAGTGTTCGGAGGAAGAAAGAAGAGCTCTGTACTTTCTAATGGAACTTGTCTTTTGAATTCTAATGATTTTTAGTGATTTGTAATTAAAAGCTGGACTATGTAAAATGAATAACTACAGCTACAAACATAGTATGATTTCTAACCTAACAATAGCTACTGCATACCTAGGAACTATTACTTTCCTTGAAACAGTATGGTATGAGCACACTTGTAATTAGAACACAGAGACAGCTAGGCAAAGTTAATGCGGTATTCAAAATTAGAATCCATTTCATGTATGGAAGAAGGTTCCATACAGATATTCTATACACCTGGTTTCTATACACCGGTCATGACATAATGCTACATTTTCAAAATTGCATGAATTATAAGCTTCTAAATAAGATGCAGTAAACATACATTTGGTGCAAACAGACTTAATTACATTATTTAATAGCTGTATACTGATTTATACCTGCTGATGGTGTTAACTGGTTTTCAATAGTGACATAAATCCTCCATGTAGATAGAACCAATCTTAAAAGATGATTTACTGCAATCCACTCCCATATCCTACAACTCATCCCTTACTCATTTAGTAATTTCTCTTTCCTCAACACATTTTCTCTGATAGCATGAAAAGTTGATCAACCGTCCACGAAGCACAAAAAGAATTTCTTCTGATTCATTGGGTAAGAACACGTACATAATATATTAATAACAATATAAATAATAGTTATATTTTCGATTTACTTTTTTTAAATGCCAAGATTTGTTTCAGCTGTAACTGACATTTTTAAATGCCATATTGAGGAACCAAAGTAGTTAATGTGTTAAAAGATATTAAAAGAAAAAAAAAGTTATATGTTTACCTGGAAATGCAAAAGCTCTTCTAAGATAATGTTGTGGTGGGGTGCTTGAACAGCATATAATTTTCTGTATAAGGACATTCAGATTGTACTGGAAAGCTCCAGTATAACTGATGTATCACTTATAGGAAATGCCCAAACCCTTCTGTTTTATTGCTAGCTTTCTCCATGCAGTTCACAAAGTTATAGATCATTGCTGAATTTACTCTTGACTAAATTCACTTCATGTTGCAGTGCAATTACCAAAAATTGCCTTAGAAATAAGAAGTTATGATGTTTACATTAAAGTAAAAAACCCCCCATATTTAGTTGCAGAGTTCACCCGCTGAGCCTCCAGCTTTAGAATGATTTTCAAATGAAAGATTTACATAGCAGAAGAATAATGTTCTTCATTTACTAATTTTTGCCCTTCAGAGGCCCTATGGGACAACTTGCTATATTGGCTTGCAGAAGAGCTTGCAGAAGATAATACATCGTTGTTTGCTTTATGCTTACCTGTTCGGCGGAGCGTACTTCAGCTTGTTAGGCTGAAGTGTCCTGATAATTTAACACACCAGATCTATGAGTTGCTTTGCTGCTGGAAAAAGACCCTTCCAAGGTCGGCTGATAAACAGCAGCTCCTGTCTCGCTATTTACGAAAGAGTGGCAGAATTGATCTCTCAGAAGAACTTCGTTTTAAGTGGCAAAATAAAGTGTTCACTTGACAGAATCCCTGGAAACTAACAGCCCAATTTCTCTTCTTTCTTGTTGAAAGGTGTGAATATCCATGATATCTTTGCAAGAACAAGTAACGGGGATAAGAGTCAGGGATCAGACCGACTATTTATTTCTTACTTTGCAACCTCTTTACTAAAGCAAAGTATAGTAGTAATGCCTTTGCTTGCTAAAAGTGGACATTTCTTCTGTGGAAAAGTGGGATATTGAAAATATAGGTATGAGGAATTATAGACTAGTCTGCACAGGTTTCTAAGGACTTCCATTTCTTGCACATACCATACTCTTGTGACAAAAGATTGTATTTCTACATACTTTAAACACTAGGAATTATTCATTATACTTTATCAAAATCTTATTAATCATTCCATGATATATGGATTACTCTACATCCAGTAAAAATAGCTACCCAATTCTTCAGATGAAAGTGTAATTGATCATTATAATGCACAGACAGAGGAAATTTCTTTTTACTTTCACGTTTGTTAGTAATGAATCCTGACTTCTATATTCTCGGTGAAAGTTTTTTTATTCTTGTGAATCTCATAGCAGATTTCAGTGTTACCACATGTGAATATCATATAATCTGTTTCCAGAATTTACCTGATTTGTTGCCTCACTTTTATCTATCATGGTATTAGTTTTTTTCAGGTTACCGTCAAATTTGGAAAAAGGAGTATTTCTTCATATACGAATTAAAATGTGCTGCTTCAAAATTTTATTAATTATACTGAGTTCCTGTATTGAAGGTACAGACAGTAAACCAAGTATATTTGTGCCATTCCTTAGCCATGTATTTTAATCTCTAAAAACTAATTTCTTTCCAGAATGCTAAGTAAGACTAACCTAATTTTTAATAGTCAGAACAATAGCAGGGTTAGACTTCTGTAACTGTGTTTCTGTGGAAATAATATTCTAATCTACAGTCTTCTGTTACTTGGTGGTATATTGCAACCCACCTCATACAACACAGCAAAATTTCTCTAAATGCTAAACTTTGACATTTCTCTTAAAGGCTCAAAGTAGCTGGCAGTGCCAGTGAATCGCACAATTCTGGGAGAAAGCTGACTGCTTGGTATTTACACATACAGGTATCAATTTGTGATTACACAAGCTGTCACATCTGCGTGATTTCCCTACTGCTCCAGCAACGTGCAATAGATGCAGCTCTTTCTTCAAGTCCAGCTGTGCATACTTATATTTTAGTTACTCTTATTCGTCTGGATTCAATGTACCAATTATTTTCCTCTTTCTACCCCCCCTTAATAATATAATATAAACTTTAATATTAATATAAATTTAAAAGTTATTAATCTAAACTTTATTAGTATTTAGACCATCTACAATCCCTGTATATCTTGCTGATAAGTCTTAATTGTGACACATAGTTAGTCTGATATTTTCTTTTCAGAGGTCATACATTTGCAACATTTCCAAACCACTACTATAAATGAGAGAATTACACTGCAAAAGAAAAGATAAATAGGAATAGCGTTAATTAGTTTGATTCACCAGTCACTAATGTCTCATCCTGTAGGATTATCAATTTTTAATTGTAAGATGGAATACATGAGGAATTAAAAACTTTCACTGTGTCATAATCATCCTTTACTTCTTTATTTTTTCAATAAATAAAGATTTTTTAAAAATGTAAACTGGCTTCTTGTTAGTGGAAAACATTATCACACTTTTCTCGGTGTCCTAACAGCTTCCGGCATCAGATCTTTTGTCACCAGTGCCTTCTTTTTAGGAATGAATAGTCTGCTGCAGGCTCAGCAGATATTCTCAGAATGAGCATATACTCTGATCATGCTGCAATGTAAGATGGTACTAAAAATGATACTGGAAATATTGCAACAAATTGGACTTCATATTTTAAAAATTAAAAGTATTTTAATTCAACTACCAACATGTCGCCACAAGATGGCGGCTGTGTCCAACAAAAGCATAACGTCCGTATTTCACATGCTGAAAAATATGTGACTAAAACACTGCTAAAAACTAAAAGCCATCTATACAGACCTAGATACTCTACTGTACAGTATCATTAACATTAGTGCAAAGGCGCAAGAATTTTTGGCATTTCAGTAGTATCGATACAACAGAGACAACTGCATTCGACCTCCTCTTCCTAGGAATTATTTTTTACATTAATTGAATAGTAAAACTATATTAAATTTGCTCATGTTAAAAGCTCATTTTTATTAGTAGCAAACACTAATCAAGCCACTAAATAAACCATATTTTTTTTTAAGATTGGGAAAAGACTAAAAAGGCAGATGTAAAACTTATCAACAATTTTTAATATAACAATTCATGTTCTTCTCCTCTGAGGAGGGAACCTTTAGGCCTGCTATTTATTTTTCTCTTCTTCCAGTAACTCTCACTTACAGTCTGAAACTGGTACCTAGTCTTGCTGTGGCCCAGCAAAGCTGAGCTGGCTGGTGACGTGCTTTTCCTCGGTTCCTCTCCCTCCTCATCTCTCCCACCAGCCCTGCCTTGTGCTGGGGCTTTCCCTGACAGCTGCTCTAGGTAACCTTCACACCTTTTGTTCCCACTTTTGTGTTATTTAATCTCCGGGAAGAGAGCACATACTTTCTCAGTTCACAAAAACATTTTAACAGGAAAGCATATTTAAAATGCACATTTTAACAAAAGAATATGTAAACAACACATGCAAAGCAAACATGCTTATGCCTGCCCACTTCGGGTTTTTTGCTCTACCAGGTGTCCACAGAAGCACCCTCCTTGTCTAGGTCTCCCTGACCCCAGGGACTCCTGGCAGGAGACGGGTATAAGGCAAGGGATGGGGCAGGGTGTGGGGGTGTCCCTTCATGTTAGGTCTCAACCAACAGGTTTATATACAGACACATTTTTTATTCCAACCATTTTGTCAGAGAAGAAATTCTTCCCCCTCTAAAGTTCATAGGCTGTAAACAAAACCACCAAGCAAAACAGTTTTCAGACCGAAATGCGGCCTTCTGTGCAACAGAACAATGACATCAGCAGCAGTAAGACCCCAAAATGTTGCTCTTTATGGCTAAAGTAAATTAAAATCAAGCTATAGCAGAATCCAAAGAGACCTTGTCAAAACGGCAGGAGCGGTGGGACGTCAACTGAGACGGCTCTCAAGCCTTGTGGAAGAAAGGATATCCGACTACTCTTCTGCTTTCCAAATAGCAAATACCAGTCACAGGCCGATATGACTGAACTATTGCTGTGGAAAATCAAATTTCTTATCGAGCGTCAAAGCTGTCATTTGCTTTTCATTCAATCAAATATTGTCTCCTAAATGAAAGGGTTCCCTCAGTGAGGTTTAGACTCACTGAACTGCAATCAAAATGTAGGAAAGAATGCGGTCTGCATAGGACAGATCTGCTTCTGTCCTATATGTTTTTATTTGCTGTAGAAAATACGCAGGACTGAGAGGAAAATCTGAGGTTTATTGCTTAAAATGTGTATGTTTTCTACCCCTAAATAAAAGATGGTGCTCCATATTTCTGCTGAACAGTAAAGGCAACTGAACAGGAAAGGAGCTAAGATAGGAAGCCAGTTGCTCATAAAGAGATCACCTAGACAACTATAATTTGGCTGACTGCATACAGAAGAGAATTATTTAAATACTGAGCAGTTAAGCAGAAAAGAAAGGAAGAAACGTGTATTCCTTTTGCAGCGTTGTTACAGCATGGATTGCTAACTGTATCTGAGACTGATGAAGTACAAAGGTATAAAGCATACTGAATATTCAACATTTAAAATAGAAATTCTCTTTACACAGTGAAACAGGGCTCAATAAGCAGGATCAATAAGCTTTGAATACAATGTATGGGTCTAATTAAAAAAAAATAAGATGCCATATAATCAATATCCTATCCAAGCCCCTTGCAAAAATGAGTTATTTTATCCTTTCGATAGTCCTGGGAGAATTACTGTTCTCATAGAAATAACTGTCTGTAGCACAGTCATCTTCAAGCACGAGAGTCTCAGGTTAAAAGCTGCTCCCAAACGAAGTGGGAGGGACCTCACCTGCAGAGCTGATGGAGGAGGGACCCTCAGCAGAGGCTCCTTCCAGCTCTTCTCAACAACTCATTTCAGTGAGCTGGTTTTAAGTGCAGTGAGCTAAACCCCTGAAAGAGCAGGGGCACTCAGGAACCTGGCATAGAATAGCCCAGTTGAAACCACTCCTTTATTTCCATATAATCCTTACTCTAAGTCCCAACAAAAAGCCCTTGAGAGTCCCAGATGCATCTCAGAAAAGTTGTCAACCAAAGAAATGCATTATCTGCAATTACTCCAGTTCTAAAAAGTAGAGGAGCTTGACCGTATGTCTGAGTACTCAATACCAGGTATCAGCCTGTTCTGAGGCTCCTTCAAAGTCTCCTGTTTCATGAAGATGCTAGCATATTTTCTCTAATGACTCTGCCTATCCACTAAATGTGCAATCATTATTAATATATCAGTAGAAAAAACGTCTTTGCATGATGCTCTGAAAATATACTTAAGTGTATCTCCTAATAATTCTAGATAGTGCAGACATTTGGAAAAGCGCAAACACACCTATTTCAGCTGATCTGAAATTGAGTTGAATCATATCATACACAATGAATGTTACAGAACTGAAAGAGTTTAAGTCTGCTTGTGAATAGACATACTTCTTTTCCTTCAGAAAAGAAGATCATTAATAAATAAGATTACTAGATAAACTCTAAAACAGAAAGTGTAACTTTAAGGTTGATTCCTCATATTGTATTTCATGTTCTCCCAGGAAACACTCAACAGTCTTTCTCAGTTGTCACAACAACATAACCCACAGAAAAAAATAAATTCCCAATCACTCCCCAGCCCCCCACCCCGAATACCCAACTGAATTTTTGCAACCTCCTGTGTCATTACAAGATTATGATAAACTGAAAAACATTGCCTTAGTACTTCTACTACTTTATTAATGTCTTATTTTAATAGAAATTCACTTATAATCTGGCAACCTGAAGAACTCCCATTGCTAATATAGACTGATATGAAAACAATTTTCTCATAAATTATTGGAGGTTAACAAAAGTCTTGTTATAAATTAGTAATCTAGTGTGATGTTGTAATAAATCACAGTAAAGCTCACAGAAATAGAAAGGCAGGGTCCATGTTTCATCCTTTGTCCCTGAACAATGAAAGTATCATGAATATAAGAAAAATATTCTGTAACACAATATCCAAGTGTAAGACTCTGTCCTTATCTATAGCTTAAGTGAAAGGCAACCCTTTGTCATTAGTACTTTAACCCTATTCTTAGTCTTGCAAAAAAATTAATATGCTTTTGAAATCCTCATTACATATATAAATTCTTTTTATGTCACACTGGTTATATCCCCTCGATGGAAGATTTTCCAAAGCTATACATGGGATCTTACATGCCTGGATCTCACTGACCTTTTTCGCTCATTGAGCACCTACCGCATCATTGTTCCCATTAAGACCTTTTATGCTGTAGCTTCCCAAATGAAAAAATGATGGCTTTTCGACTTGTTAAAATACTTCAAAATCCATACACAACCTTTGTTGTCATTGCACTCTATTTAGGAGTCCGATCTTGATAATATGGCTTCCAGAAGTGTTATCACCCATTTTTATTTTGGCCTTTGGTCAGATTATGGCCAGAGCAGACTAATTACACATCAGAAGCTGAAAGCTTCATAGAACTGGAAGGATTCCAGCCGGGATTATTATTAGTCCATGCCAGCATTATACCGCAAGTGCCAGTTTAGCCAGCAGATGTCGCAGAACAGCTTCTACAAAGATCCTGGTTCTCGTATTTTCAAACCTGAAATCAGCATTTAAAAAGTCACTTCAGTAAGGTAATGGAAGATAAATTCCTGAAAGACTGTGCAATATTCACTTGTCCTTTAATGAGTTACCCCCTTTTAGAGTCTTTTGAAGTGAAGGGATGCAAGTCATTTAAAATGCAGGCATCATGCAATCAGAAATAGGAATGCTTGCTTTCTAAGCGTTAACACTAATACTTTCTTAAGATCCATGCCTGAGGAATTAAGGAAAGGAATAAAAAAGGTTGAAGTAGTATAGAATCAAATATATAAAAATACTTTGGAGTATTTTATTTCTAAAAAGAAAAAGGAAATTATTCTTTACTGAAGAAACTTGTAAGGATATCAGAAGAGTTTACTGCTTCATATACTTCCAAATATTTTAAAAAACTAGCAAACTTTTTGAGATAAATGAATAATTACTAAAGGAGATAGCCAATTTAAGTTCGCCTTTTTTTTTTTTTATGGAGTTTTGATGAAATGTCATTCCTTAGAGAAAACAAGATGCTATAAACCTGGAAGTTTTTCTGAGAATGTCTATGAAGCATTGAATTAAGTTGAAACAATAACAACTTTTACAGTACTTACAAAACTAAATTAAAATGGTTTCAAGAACACTTTAGCTCGTCTCTGCTTACACACACAGAAAATCCTAAAAGTCTTAGATTTTTGTCAGTCTGGAAGTACAAGAGTGAAAGCCTTCTGCTATTTTTTGAACTAGATGGACATCCTCTGAAATCTTCCAGAAACAAATGTTACCAAGAGCTGTTCATTGAGCAGCTTAGCAGCATTGAGCAGCAGTTTAGAACAAAACAAGGAGGGACACAAGGTAAAACTACATCAATTTAGCATGCAACGTCAGCAAAGCTACTGTGGGTTTACTGAACCGTTTCTACTCAACTCGTTCTGCCCTTAGACTTTGCTTGAGACTCTTTTTGATTCTCTTGTTGCATACTGTATGAGCACTATGAGTTTTAAGCAAGAGCTTCACATTTTTCTCATCTTTGCCATGCCAAATGTAAATACAATCCCAGTATATACTGAGAAAATATTTCTAAGAGGGGCAGGAAACTGTCAACGCCAGCCTAGAAGAGGTTGAGAAGACCTCCTCTGCAGTAGGGTACACAGTTCTGCTCATGTCTGCTCAAGAAGAATGTTGAATCTCCTTGCTGAGCCCTTCTACAGAAATAGTTAAAAGATCATGGAAGAGGAGAAGGGATCTCAAAAAGAAACTAAAAAAAAGCTTTTCTAGCCAAAAAAAAAAAAAAGGGAAAACTGTGGATTACTTTGAAAAATTATTTTCATCTAGATAAACACAGTACTGGTTTCTGGAGATATACATAAATATAGATTGGGAATTAGAAGTACTTTCCTAACCATCACAACCTTCCAGCAGGATCAATATGAGAAAATACCTAAAACACTTTAAAAGGCAGTTTTTAAAGTTCGTGGAAGAATTCATGAGAGCAGTCTTCAACAGTGGAGAGATGAAGTCACAAGGAGAGGAACTCTCTGCTCATTTTTGTGTTCCTAGATCATACAGACAGATACAGACTGGACAGGAATTATCAACATATCCTTTATACCAGTTGCTCATCTTGCAAGTGGGCTCATGCCACTCCTCGTCACCGTACGCACTGTTTACACACACAGACACACATGCACACACCTCAACCTGAGAAGCAACTAGTAGCTCCAGTTCATGTCTAAAAAGATATGAAATTAATCTGATTTATGGTTTCACGGCTGACAGTAAACTGCTGTCAAGTCTTTGCCTCTTTTCTTTTTCAGTGACTGGTAACCATGGCTACACTATGTAATAAAGTTAAGTGATCCACAACGCTGTAATATAGGGCGTGTTTATCGTAACTAATTTTGTTATGAAACCCCGAGAAGATAAAACTAGTAATTCAGGATGAAATGGAAATTAGCTACTAGTTAATTTTTTTCTTGTATTTTAATAAAAAATGCATGCTTTGTTGAATGGCATAATTTCTTTTCCTGAATAATTTATGACAGCCAGTCTGTCCCATTGAAATATTCATATTAATTTTAATGAGCTTGTCAAAGCCATTCTAGCCATTTCATGTTTAATAGATTTAGCTGGGGTAATGTTTACCCCCTTGCTTCTTTTAAAGAACATAAAAATCTGTTTCATACAAAATAGCTTTGAAATAGTTTTTTCTTTTTATTTATTTGTAGATTAACATCTGTATTTCATTTTGATTCTCTAAACTACATTTTGTATTTCCATATCAATTTTAATTAGGGGGACAGGGGAAACTGTTTCAATTACAAGGTTTTGGATGCAGTATTTGCATTTATGTTAATGGTTTTTTCCATAGTTTAAAGTCAAGGTAGCTAAACATTTTCATCTTTTCCTTGAATGCCGCCTTCACTGCATTCATGCCGGGCCTCTTGGAACATCAGTATTTACCTGCAAACCTTTTGTTATCCCTAGTTACCTGGGGTGGCCCTACCAGGACCAAACTCTGGTGTAAAAGAGTTTAAGAACTGTGTTTAAGAACTAAACTCTGTTTAAGAACTAACCGTAGCAGTTTTGTGTAGAAATGTAAGGAGCAGAAAACAAAAATATTATTACTGGTACGACCAAAGGGACAGGAACATGCATCCTTCAGCTGAAATACGATTCACTTCGAATTAAGTGACCCAGTTCTTTTCCATGATAATTGATCCATTTCTGTCAACTACTTCTGAACTACAGAAACATTTTAACAACTTATTTGTACGTTGATCATTCTGGTCATGAATGGAAATAAACTTCTTCAAAAGCCCGCAAAACTGGATAGAAGTTTCTATATGGCTTGGCTGAGCTAAATTTCCATATCAAACATCCTAAAAAAAGGACAAGGAGCTAATTTCTACTAATTCCTATTTTACCTATAAGAAATTAGTTCAAAATCCTCTATCTGTACTAGCCTCAGAACTGCAGTTTTAAAATCTGAGCCCAAGATTTGTAGATGGTATCCACCTCTAGCTTATTCTTCTACCGCTAGCTTCTAAGATTTTTTTTTAAACTCAACTCATAAATGTATGATGTTAGTCCATGATGATGATGAACAAATACGTCTGGGGTATGACCAATCATTCAGGAAATGGATGTTCTGTTACCTAAAAATAGGCAGATGAGCAAGAGCTCTATTCAAAAATTACATTATATAGAATATTAGTCTGAAATTTTTAAAGATTCGAAAAAGTTAAAAAGATTAAATTAAGTATAAGGAACCAGTACATTTCTAGATCAATTAATGTTGGAAAGTGATTGCATAATTGACTAATGTTACTTCAGGTTTAACAGGTTTAGTAACAGCTCAGTACTGGCTGGGATGTCAGAAGTAGAAAAAAACTCCAGATCTTTCTTACAGTAGTGGTCCAATGTTGTACTCATCAAGGGAAGATTCTTAAGAAGAGAAGACTTTCTATCACCCATGGCCAGAGAAAAAAATCTAGAAGTATCTGTGGTGGAGGGAGGACAGGATGTGGTTATACTACCATATATCTGCAATCCCCAGTAGCCACGAGTACGGTTGTTGTTGTCATTACAGTACAAGCCACAAGTACTTCATTTTTTATTTTTTTAAAATTTATGTAATGGTGGGAATAGCTCTCAGAATCTGCTTCCGGTTGTGCTAAAGTTCAGCCACCGTCACTGTGAAACAGTGCGGAATCTCTCAGTGACACAAAGTAAAATGCTGATTCCTTGACAGATAATTTATTACAGTCTTCTACATGCTTGAGTTCGGGAGATTAGAGATTACATGTGACAGACAAAAATGCCTTGAGAACACGCTTTCATGAGATGCTTCAAATATGCACATTTGTTATAATGATTTTAAAATAAAAATCATGATAGCATGCAATGAGATGGCAAGTATTTATTTTTTTCCTCTTTGCCACCATACCATTAAAAATCTGTTGCAGACTTCCTTCTTTTACTATACTCAAAATTATGATTTATTTTCTGCAATGGGTTTCTCTTTGTAAGCTACATTTGCCATTTAGCCATTAGTATTTGATGGATTTCAAATCTACAAAACCTCTTTAAGTCTTACTAGATAGCCAGAATTACAGCAACTCTAAAGCTCTAAAACAACAGAGTAGTTTTGCGACTTGCCTTAGAACAAAACAAAAAACCCCACGCTATCATCTGAGAAAACTGAGATTTAGAGATTCTGGAATTTGGTACTTAGTGCTCATTTCTGGTCAGTCTTTGTCCTTCCAAGCCTCACGTTCTCGGGAGAGTGGCAATGCTGAGGAGCATGACCTCAGTCTGGAACAATAACTGGGAGCCCGGGAAAACTCCATGTGCCTGTGTGAGTTGGAATCATATTTGTTTGCACTCCCATGATACTGCTTAGAAGCTTGAAAAAATAAGTATCTGTGAGAGGAAAAACAGCATTTTTATTTCTTTTATGTACTCACGCTACTGGTGACAGTAAGACAGGAGCATTTTAGGAAAGCTGATTTTTGTTAAGCGGAAGATGGGGAAAAAATGAAAAAACCCTCTGAATTATAATTGCCACAGTAAGACTCTGCAAGAGACAACAGTGAAGCTTTATAGGCCAAAGATTTATTTATGAATATGAATATGAAGAACATCATCCAGGGTTACATTAGGGTAAAACAAAATAGCCTAGAACATGGCTAGGCCATGCTTCAGAGCACAAAATGCATCAGTAACATCTTTGCATTAGGAAAATATGTCATCGTGGCATGGCACAGCAATTCTTCCTTGGAGCAACGGATTATGGCCACTGTCAAATTAGACCAGAGGCACATTGATTTTACATTGCACATCTGACATTCCTGAGTTTAAAAAAAACTTAGTGAACCTGTATGTTCAAACACTCTAAAAACAAAGCTGAAGTGCACTACGTTTTGTACATCCTCTCACACAGCCAAACAAACACTATCATTCAATTCAATGTTTCGCTCAGGGAAGTGGGATACTACTCATGGAATAAACTGATGCATAGCATCTGCCAAGCCATCCGGTCTGCCGTTTAGCATTTGCTCTGTAACCTCTGCACCGAACAATTTTTTTCTTTCCTGAACTCTTGCCCACATTGGACTTCACAGAATGAGTACACAAACAGCAGTATGGTTTTCCACATCAGGATTGAATAATACTGGGTATGCTTTGAAACAACAGAGTAAAGGCCGACAGTAAAACCTTAACTTTGTCATATACCATACAAAAAAAACCCTGTAATTAAAGAAAGTGGAGCAAGGAGCATCCCCTGTAGAGCGTTAATGTAAAGCTAGCCAGTCAGTTGATGTTTAGGAGGGCTCAGAAGAAGAGACGGAGAGTACCCAGGAGAAAAGGAACTGCCTAAGGGGTAATAATTGCCTTGGAAAAAATACCTAAGGCAAGAAGGAAACTAAAGGAGCATAAATACAAATTAAGATGACACAGCAAATGGAATGTGATAGGGAGTGAGAGGAGAAAACAAGCAAGGATCAAATTCTATTAAACACTTTCATTAATGTTGTAAAATACATCATAAAGAATACACTCTAAAAAGAGTACATGACACCAAGACAGGAAAGTCTATAAGCGCAGTACCAGAAATAAAAAATGACCTTAGAAAAGGTATGATGGAATTCAATGCACAAGTATTATATTTGGGAAAAAGAGATAAAATGCAAAGCCTTAAGAATGAGGAAAATAGGTGATTAGGCATAAGAATTTTAAAATACGTATTTTTTATTGCTATTTTAATTTTTGAATGTTGAAAGGAAGCATTTTAAATTTCAAATCTTATCTGGGGTGAGCAATTCTATTGCATTTTTATTCTGAACAACTCAAAAATGTCCTCTTCTGAAAGAAACGAACAAAGCAGTTAAGGTAATAAGTTTCCTTGTTCATGCAGAAAAGAACTTGCTTTATGGAAAATTCCATAAGCAAGTCTAATTCTGCCTGGTTCTGACAGTAACAATGACTTCAGCCTTATTTTGCATATCTTCAAATTCTCCTGTTCATGTCAGTCTCAAAAACTAGCTGAAAGCTTCATTTAAAGATATATGTTTACATGGCAGAGAATTGCAAACGGGTCATCATATGACACTGCTGTAGATTACAAATATTGTGCCTCTGAAACAAATTCCTCCTTCTTGGAATGTCTTTGAAA
This sequence comes from Steatornis caripensis, assembly GCA_013398225.1. Classification (NCBI taxonomy): domain Eukaryota; kingdom Metazoa; phylum Chordata; class Aves; order Caprimulgiformes; family Steatornithidae; genus Steatornis; species Steatornis caripensis. The sequence goes on along the minus strand of VZSC01002078.1, from coordinate 150,703 downwards.
ACACAGCATCTTTACTGAAAACTGCATTAAAAAATTCTTCTGCAGATGGCAGTCCCATCCATGTACAATATCTCTTCCTACAGTGTTGCTTTTAACTTCCTACCACTGCTTTTTAAGGATATAAACTACAGCTTGTGTCTGGAGAACTGATTACCCACTATTCTGCAGTATAAACACAGAATATTTCCATTTTGGACATGCCTAATCTCCCAGCGCTGTCCCAGTTACCCTGGATGCCAAGACTGGCATTGGAAAATATTCACTGAGCATCTCAACCTTCTACTGTTACTTAAGAGTAAGTGATACACCCTAGAAGAACCTACTTTGACACACTGGAAAGTTTAACATCACTGTTGACAAACAGACATTTTTCCAGGGAATGATGCTGTCACTTGGCCGGTTCAACTCTCTTTATACTCCATTTTAATTTAATAAGATGCATGAACCACTATGACTCAGCAGCGGTTTCCTTGCATATTTATACAGTGTTCAAACACTTGGTGTGGGAATGAATTCTCCCTGTACACCAAATTCTGCCATCCTACTAAAGGGATGTTCAAGGTACGTATGAAGGATGATTCAAGATGCCTCATGGGTTATTTAATGGCATACAGTTCAGCTTGAATGGAAGTATTGGATTTTAACAGCCATTGCAAACGTTCAATAAATATTTTCTTTCTTCCTACCTGTCATTTTCCATTTAGAAGTTTTGCAGGGGAAAAAAAAAAGAAAAATAATGTGATAACCACTGCATAGCTCTTTTTCTATACCAAACATTCTAGCAGGCATAGGCTTTTTTATTTTCCCTTTTGGAAGCATCCCAGATAGATATGCTTACTCTGGATTCAGAATTTAGAAAGATTAACACACCTCCCTGCCATCTTCTGAAAACAATTCCATGAAAAATAAATACTTTCCTGATAATATTTGAGAGAATATAAAACAACTCACTTAATCAGATTCATATACAGGGTTTGTTATCTAGGACCATGTCCCTGCCTGATACCAATCACTGTGCTCCACTAGTAGCTAAGGATCTAACCTAGAGCTCTTTTTCTTTGTAATGAGCTCTGCGTTTTGCTTCCCACGTACAATTGTAGGTATTTTGTATCTACAACCAGACAGGAGTTCTGCTTTTGCATGTGAAAATCTTAGCTATCAACTTAATTTTCTATGACACCAAACCACTAAAGATCAAGGAAGCTTAACAATTAAAACATGAATATATGTCATTCTCAGTTCACATTCATTAAGCATCGTTATCTTGGAGCACTCACATACTTCTCACCTTCAACCCAAGCTCCTGTTCACATGTATCTCCCAAAGATTTCACTGAAATATGGAATGATACAAAAAGTTCTTACTCAGTGAATATAAAGGTGATATAAAATATTACATTTATGTATTCAAGATAAAAATCCAGAAAATCATTCAGCAGATGGCAGTACCAAAACCCCACCTATTTTCTTCGTTTGAGAAGATAATTATCATTAAAACAGTAGCAGCTTGGCCAGTGATAACCACAAGAACAGAAGCATAGATGTGCTTCATTCCTTTAACCACATACTTAAGACCTATCTGAGAGAAAAAGATGGGGTTTCAAGAGAATCTTCCAAAGGAAAGAAACTACTTGGAAAAGGATAAACAAAAAACTTTAAACAAGGTTATTGTTCAGAAAAAGAAAGAAGTATTCCAGAAACAGCAGCAAAGTTGCTGATAAGCTAATACACATTCAAGTAAATTCAGATACTCCTTTGAAAAAGTCAGCGGACATCAATCTGTAATTTCCGTATTAAGAGTTTTACATTTATTTTGGCATTTCAGATCTTGTAAGTCCTGTATAAAATCCAACATCGCTTAGGGAAAGAGGCGTGTTAGATTCAGTCTTTTAATTGGAGCCTCTGAACTTTGCAAAGACATTCATTTATCCTATAGACTCTGATTTTCCACTACATTCAAAGGCTTCTTACTATTAAAAATGTTGTGACTTCATTAATTAAAATTAATGAAGGAATGTGATAAAGCAAAATCGATCTTATTTTATTATCAAAATAAAATCATAGCAAAACAAAATCAGAAGCCGAAGTACAAATTCACTTGAATATCAGGTCTTCCGTCATCTGAGGACCTAGGCTATTGTAAACTGTTTTACTAATTGGAAACAAAACAATACAATTATTAGGCCAAATTAATCCCAACATTTGTCCCCAGAGGATAAAAATGTCCACTTGATTTTATTCTTTAGTTTATGAATTTGTTCTTCATTGTGTTATTTACACAGGTGTGCCTTTGGTATTTAGAATGCCAGAAATGGATGTCTTCTTACAAAAAAATACAGAAAAATCTTTTCCTGTCTACTGTAAGTTTGAAAATATAGGTCATTCTTGTTTTTAAACATGTATCTGATGCAACTATGTTCACTGAACTATATTTTGTAGGCCTGACACTTTTTTAGAGAAATAAAATCAAATTTTCAAAGTATGTTCTAGCTACTGAATGCACAAAGATTAAACTATCTATGAAGTCCAATAGTGAAAGTATAATAAACCTTAAATTCTTAGAAAAAAGATAGATGGAGATGGTAGGCAACCAAGATTCCTTCCATCACCCAACCTCCCCTTATGCCACTGCTTTAAGGCCATGGGAGGTGCATCTGAAAAACATTCATGAAGGATCAGTTTGATTTGTAGTCTTGCAGTAAGTGGAGCTCTTTTATTCTTTATGTAATATGTGCTTGCATAAAGGCTACATAAAATCTAGTCATCGACTCTTTCAGATTGTAACTTCCAATACAACAATGTAAGAATACTGGAATAAAGAATAAGGCCTGGAATGTATTCCTTTGTTAGGAAAAAAATGTTTAATGTACTGAAATCTTGTAGAAAGAGTTTTGACTATGAAAAGCCCCAAGTTTCCAGGGAAGTGACAACTCAGACTAAAGTAATTCTGAACCTTCTGGACAAATCTTTCACCAAATAAAACATGAGACAGGGTATTGTTCAGTTCATTATTATGTTCACACTATCATAACATTTTAGTGAACAGTATAAATAGGTATTTAAGCATCTGTCTGGAATATTTAGAGGAAAAAACCACCTTGCATTATCATGGGGAAGATAATCCAAGTGTCATCAGTGAAAGGTCTCATGCTGCCAGTACTAAGAGATTGTTGTAATTATGTAAAGCCTGATATGGGATTCAAGTAATAAGCAACTAAAGGAGGATAATATAATTACTGCTAATCAACTTGGGTACATGGAAAATAGATCTTGTCAAATTAAGTTGGTATCATTTCTATGAAATTATAAATTCAGTTGATAAAAATCATCAAGGCACATACTAATGGGATTAAAAGCCAAGTAACAAATAGATCTCAACATGCAATGTAAATACGGAATATCACCAAGTGGCTATTTTTCTTTCATCGCACTTTTCCAGGACTGATTTTACTTTTTTTTATATTTTTACAGAGCTGAGGACAAAAATAGCTCAGTCAATGCTGATAAATTTTGTTGTTGACTCAATGAGTGATCAAGGGAGGCAGATTCAATCCATGAAGGAAAAACTCCATGTGCTAGTGTGTGCATTTGGGAGCAGAGGACAGGGGCCATTCTTACACTATGAAAGAAAGAGTTTGAAATTCCCCAGGCAGGACTTAGATAAGGGAGACACGACTCAGTCTCTTCTCCTTTGCCATCAGCCCGAACATCTGAATATCTCCCTCTGGATCTTGACACATGGTGCACGAGAGCTGTTCACAGAAACACACCTGGACCCAAGTCCCAATAATAATAACAGAAGGGGGTGCAATGGTGAGTGCCAAGGGGAAGAGCTGACCCACCAGTCCTGTGGAGCATTCCCGTGGGCCTGAGAGGGTGGAAACATGCAATTGTAATGCTCCCATATCCAGTGGGAGAAACTGGTGCAGTACTAAGCTGAGTTCAAAGCCCTGATTCTGAGCAAGTTACAGGTATAAGGCTAATGGATGAATGAGGCACTAAAAGAATTACTCAAAGCAGTAGAAGACATAAAACATGTTACAGAAAAAAATTACACCTCAAGAAACTCTATCTGTTTATCTTAAAGGATGGAGGAGTTGAGCAGCTAGAAGAGTGCTTATATGTCTCTTCAGTTCCCCGCAGATGAACGTAGAGAAATTCAGAGAAAAAACCCAAATATCTTTACAAGTGGGGCTGGTTAACCACTGGAAGAGCTACTGGGAGATAACTGCAGGGAAGTATCACAGTGGGTACTGAATGTTGCATATGCACAGAAAACTGTGATTTAACTCCGAGTTAACTATTGTACCTGAAGGAATATGTTCTGGAATCCTAATTCCAACATTATGTTGAAAGTCATGTAGCCACAGTCTTCTCTGGCTAGAAGATTTTCAGAGCCAAAGAACCTTTTTGTCAGCCAAAGAAATACCTTGCTGTATATGCATTTTTTAGGTATATATATATATATATGTGTGTATATATATGTATATCTCATATTCTAGATCAGAAAATATCCTCTTCATTAACTCAGCTCATTTATGTGAGGTAGTCCCATCCTAAATTGTCAGAATCTACTTTAACTTTCAGGCATGAGAATTGACAGAATAATATTTATGTCCACAAAAGTATTTTAACTATTTCGCTGCAACACAGTCTGAATGCATTGTATTAGACTACATAAAGTGTGTTTGCTTCAGTGTATAATCTGGACTTAACATGATTCCAGAGTTTCCAAGTTTTGGGAAATAATCAGCTATAAATAGAGTTTTTGTCTTATTTTTCTACGTATAGAAAATGTATTATTTCTATGTAGAGCTACTTGTCACAGAAATTACAAACAACTAGAGTAGAGTATTGTAGAGTTACAGAGTATTTCCAGGTTAGAAAGTAATGCCAGATCATGGGAGGCAAATGTCTCACTATTGATTAAAAACAGAGTTTTAAAAGAACATTTTCAATATCTCATTTTCAGTTTTATATAGTTATCTTCCATTGAGTTTTAAAGGGAGTAGAACTTCCTGAAGGAAATAGGACTGGAAGGGACTTTCTGAAAGTGTAATGTGCATTCTGTTGCCTACAAACATTCCTAAAGGGCTGAAACATCTCAGCAGAAAAAAGATAATTTTCAGTTTTACATCCACATTTGCCTTTTGGAGGAATTGGAGATGGAAGCATATGGTGGAAATTCACTTCCTCAAGGAAGTGAATATTAGTTTTCTTTTGTAGAAGAGATAGCTTTAAAATTCTCTGTGAAACTACTGTTTCAAAGTTAATTTTCTCTGTATAACTGGATTTTACTTTCCCTTTCTGTTTCACCACAGCTCAGACCCTAGAACAGAGCATAGCTAACAGTTTATTTCCTCTGTAACGGCACTTCCCAGACATTCCTCCTCCTGTGGGAGATATCCTTGAGAATGTCCACAAGCTGTACCCATGAATACAATCTGGATCTATTTTTAAGGGGAAGCAGGGAAATATGCTCTTTTATACAAACGTTCTGGCTTTTCTTAAACCACTAAAATTACTATATGTGAATTAGGAGATATAATCACAGTACAAGGCAATGTGTGGAGTGGAAGACAACAGCACTGAAAGATGGACATACTAGCATAGGATTTGTGGAATTTTCCAGCCATAGGAATACTACGGAAACAACTTTATCAAGAGTATGGAAACATGCTAGGAAGTGAACCTATCACCAGGCTGAGGTTGAGCCATGAGCTGATAAAACTGAAGTCGTACAGCTTCTACAACTTTGTGAGAGGTCCAGCAGTATGTTCCACCAATAATTTTGCAACAGCAAGTTAATCTGTTATTATTGAAATTAACATAATAGAAATACCTATAGGAACTGGAGCAAACCCCTTATTTTTCAAGTGTGCTTGGAAGGGTACAGCTTGCTTAGTATGAAATACTATAATGTGATTTCAGAACTGTGAAGAAAAATAAGAACTGCAAGAGTTTTATAATCAATGAGATTTTGGACATCACGGCATTAAAGGCGTTTCTGGAAAACCACAAACACCCCTCTCACCCTACACTTTCCCCAAAGACGCATGCACATACACAGAGCAGCACTGACCTTGCCAGCCAGGGCCTGTCCCGCTGCCACCAGTTAGGGATCAGGACTGGGGCGGGCAGCCCACAGCACCGGTCATCAGGGATACTCGTGGTAACGGAGCAGGGCTGAGATCCAGCGGGGGCATCAAGTCAGTGGGTCAGGATCTGGACCAATAGGGCACAGGCACAACACAGCTGCAGCTTATCTCAAGCAGGGATCAACCACAAAAGCCTCAGCAGCCCCAAGCAGAGGAGGGGGGAGCCCCGGCTCAGTCTTCCTTGCAGAGCTGCTTGGAGCAAGCTTCCAGGGGTGCTTTTGCTTGTTCCTTCTTTCAACGCTCTCAGCTGTACTATTTCTAAGTTAGCCCTGAGCTCAGTCAGCCAAACCCCCAGGAAGGTCAGGGGAAAATCACTCAGGGCCCGGACACCGATCTCCTAAAGCGACTCATGACTCAGTACAAATGTTGCCTTAGGCTTTACAAAGGGGTGAGCAGTTCTACTGCCATTTTGCAACCTTAACCTTAGGCAGCTTGCCCGAGCAAGGATTGTGTGGGAATTGCAACATACAGCTGTACCTGTCCCCTGTAAAGGATTTTCATTACTTTTCTTAACTCATACCTTTTTATCTTATTTTCTGGGCAACGGCATATTTCTGAGGTCACGAGACTGATGACAGCAGTGAGATATTGAAAGTTTAGGGACACACACAGGAGGCTGAGTTCATTTATCAGCTGTCACTTGCTTGTCCTCAAATGGCCTAGTTTAGAAGGTGTTTCCATTAGCAGGTGGGATCTGAACAGCAGATGTAACATTAAATAGTTGGGACTGATACCACTGTTTGTCATTAAGATTCTCTTAGGTCTCTTTATTAGAAGAGCTGATCTTCTCAATTGCCGACCTTGAAATACCAGTGTGAGCTGCTATTTTACTTGTTAGATTTCTGCCACCGACAAGTACTATTTGAAGGTATTCTATGCTGTCCAAGGTATTAAAGAGGTTTTTTGCTATTGCAAAAATAACCGTAATTATGAAGAATTTAGAGAATGAAACAACTTCTGATGACCTTTTCTTTGAAGTCTGGAATCACTATGCTTTGGAGGAGGAAACTCAGATGTTTGGAGTTCTGTCTCGAACACAAAAAAGTAAATTTCTGTTCCAAACAGAAATGGTAATATGGAATGAAATTCCATGTGGTACAAAACGTGCGAGGGATGAAATCACAAAGAGAAATGCATGTGGTTAACTAGCAGCTGAAATAAATGTTTAAAGTTGTGGGGAACCCAATAGCAGGCCCAAATCACCTGATTTAGCTGAACGTGCTTAGCTGCGAGGAAGATCCTGTCTAATGTTACTTAGTGGTCATCAATGCAGAGAGACAAGTTGTTTGGGAGAAAGAAGAGACTGGAGCTTTTCTGGCAATGAAGTAGATTTTTTTTTTTGCTGTAGTATTAGGTACAGGTGGGAGTTTGCTGAAAAAGAACAATAAACCTGTTGGTTAAAATATTTTACTGGCAGTTTTGGAATCTGTTTGCATCTGAGAGTGGTTCTCACATGAAACTAGGCAGTTTATTTAGACTAGACTGTTCTAGGTTGTTTTCATTCTATATTGCCTGAATAACATCCATAGTCAATTTTGCAGGATTGCTCGAAAGCCCGAAATCCACCTGAAGCCAAAGAGATTTCCATTTTGGACTTACAGAATAAATGTACTCTGGCATCTCAAGTTAACTATTCCTTTACCAAGTAGATTTGACATTAATGCCTTTGTGTCTTTGATCCACAGACATAAAATATCTTCTTCCTTTACCACTGTATGTGATCATTCTCTAGTTAAGTCATTCATAGAGAAGGAAGCTAACAATAGCTGTGTTAGATGCAGATGTTGAATAATGTCTGATAAATAAAGCATGGTATCATGTGCTGTAGAACAAATAAGATGAACTATAGAATAGCTGCTTGTCACGAGACAACTAAACTATGAACAAGTACATTGCAAAAATAGCAAATACTATTTTAAAACTATATTGTAATGCATACGTTCAGCATTGTCTTGTGCTAAGGTCTTAATGCTGGAACTTGCCAATTTTGGCAGGACCTTACTTTCCAACCTCCTCTTCTAACAGCTTGCTTAATGCAAATGTTATTTGAACAAGACGTAGCACACTTACAGCTTTATTCTGGCTGTTGTGATTATTTTAATGAAGTTAATACACTGGGGCAGGAGGAGATGAAGCAATCAGTGGATTTTGATCACATTTCTGTTTGTTTTGACAGGCAGCTCAGATGTTGACAGCTCTGTTGACTCAGGCTCAAATAGTCCAGTGTTACTTAAGGCAGCAGGTCTCACTGTTGAACCAGATTAATTCCAAACAGGGTATGCTCAAGTACAATAATTAGGAAATTACAAGGAATTAAAAGATTAATATACAGAGAAGGTACTACCAAACACCAGACAAATTCCTTCTCTGTTTAGCTGGATATTACCAATGATTTATAGCTGGATGTTGAGTTTCACAGTAGTCTTTCCTCCTCCTTACCCCATTTTACAGGGATTACAATTGAACTACCTACACATGCACATTTACCAAGGTTATTGAGTTGGTTTTTTTAAAGATCTTTATGATACTCTTGCCTAAAAATCATATTTGAAGAAGAATTATTTATAAATGCTCTGAACAGCATATTGGGAAAGAACTTTTACAATAGTGTGCACACTGTTTTATACAGCAGCCAAAACCTCCAAGAGCAAAAGCACAATGAAGTTGTAAGTGCGTTGCAGCAGAAGAACTTAAATACATTTAATCCAAACCTTCCAAAGTTCTTTTCTGTCAAGTGGCTAACCATGTTCCTTTGAAGTTGGTGGAAGTCATGCAGAAGATGAACTCCAGACTGATCTACTGGTATCTGGAGCTTCAAATCTACACATGTACCAGCTGCCTGAACCACATGCATAAATGGAGAATTTTTCCCAGGAGCAAGTACAAATGTGGTATTTGAAGACTATTTCTAACTCTAATCTTCTAGCAGAACAACATATAGCAGCACACCTCTAAAGGGTCTAAACAAGCATCTGCTATGCTCTATGAACAAAAAGTACACAGATGCTGGAAATCATCTGGGAGTCATGATTCACAGTTGATAAACTAAACTAAAATAGAATTCAGCCCATAGGGAAAAATAGAAAAGTGTGCTTTTTCCAGAGAAACCTCTTAGAAACTACAGGGTTTGTCTTCTGAGCGCCGGAGAGCACTGATGCCTAACCCAAGATTATCAGTTTCTCTAAGTTGGAATATCTAGTTACTTCTATTCAAGAAGAGAAAGTATAGTTTGTCTGGCAAACCACTGAAGGACTGCCACAGCCACATTTGTTTCCTGGACTAGAAAATAACCAAAAGATACTTGGTTCAGTTGGCCAGTAAGCCTATTAGCCTAACACAAAAAGTAGCCAGATTGTCGTAATTTCTATCTGAAAAGCAACACGGATCAGTTACCTATAGAATTCTTGAGGCTTATAAATTTTGGTTATTTTGTTGTTTTTCAACAGCTAGACCCCAAACACCATCCCTCTTTCTTCTACCCAACCACACTCACTTTTCAAAGAGGACATGACTTCTCCAGTCTTTGATACATTTCCCAACTTGGAAAGTTTCTCATGGCTATCCTCTAACTGTATTAGGAGCATTTTATCCATTGTCTAAGCATCCTGCAGTAAACTTCATCAGGCCTAGACTACTTAAAACTGTCTGACTCTAATCGGATTTTTCCTGGCACTGCTAAATACTTCACCTTTTTGAAATATCTAAGCTTTCATTCTGCAGCTGCATCTCAGCAGTAGTCACTCCATGACTAATTAGTGCATAGAGATGCTTCCAGCTGCTGTGCTTAGCTGGGAGGTTTTGATGGCAAGGCTGCTTCTCACTGATCTGCTCGTGCACCACCTTGTACTTTGAAACTCTATACTCATTTCCTCAACTGTATCATATCTGTCTTCTCTAGTTCTTCTTGATGGTGCTGTTTTATTCGTGGTATTAGCCACTAGTCCACTTTTAATTTTTCTGTTCTATTCTGGAGCCATCAGAAATGTTTAAGATCATTATTCGGAATGGGTACTGGTAGCTGCTCTTGTGATGGTGACAGAATAGTGTGAGAAGTGCGTGTGTGTCTGTGTGTGTGTTAGTGTGTGTATGTGTTAGCCTTTGCTATTGTCCACAGCACAACTGATCTATTCAGTTTCCTACCTGCCAGCTGCACAGTTGGCCAGGCTTGATGTGAGAGAGTCGCTGAATCAGACAGCCAAAAGCTTAAAGTCAATACAAAATGTGCCTTAAGACCTGCCTCATGATAATGCTATATCACTATTTACTTACTGACATTTAAAGAGGTCAAGATTTGATGCCGCTTTGCTCTCTGCTTCCATGGCCGCAGTCACTAGAGGTTCTCGTAAATTATGCCTTTTACTCAATTTCTTCTTTGTATTGAATCGGGGAAGTGTTTCTGAAATAAACTGGGAGTTCATATAAGCAAAGGTCAGTAGCAGGTGTGCAGACTATTCCTCTTGTGGATATGCTGGCTCTCCTATAAGTGCGTGCCTGGTTTTTTTACTGCGAAAAGTACATTTGAGGCACTAAGTCTGTTCACAGGAGAAAGAAAACAGGGTAACAGCCTTGAAGCCTACCCTCTATCCCAGATTTTACAACTTCACAATGAGGTTGATGCTCCACTACCCCTAGCTTTTAGGAAGTTGGCTTGACTTACTTGTTTGTACCCCACACACCACCTGCCAGTTTTGACACTCCTTGACTAGCAGGAATAGGACTCTGACACTGGATGTGAACAGCTTATATTTATTTTAATATAAAGTAGAAAAGCCTTTTTAACTTTATTTTAGTATCTTGGCAAGATGTAATTCTCCTTGAATCTTGGCAATTCTCATATTACCCTTAAATATGACCTCTGAGAGATAGTATTTTTTCCCTGATCAGGTGAGTTTTCTGTTCCATGTATGTTATCAGCTTAATTGCTTGGCACTTCACATGTGGTAATTCATCAGCTTGGACCCCAATTGAACGAGCTCCCTCCACACCACTTTTGCTTGAAATGCAGACTCCTCAGTTTTATCAGTTTTTATAGTTTTGTAGAGCTTCTTTAACTACTTGATTCTACTAATCAGTTCCCTTGAGGAATAATAGATTGCCTTTTGAAATTGATAACCTCATGCAATGGGTATGCAGATAAGTATAAATTACGCGCTGAAACCCAACATGCCAGCTGCTCAACAGTAACCACCTCTACAGCCCTTTGAACCTGCCTAATCCCTCACTGAAAGAGAACTAAACTGATCTCCCTTCTCAAACAGTTTGACCATATGTACAATTGACTACTTTGCAAGTTTTCACTCCATTCCACCATAATTTGTATGTGTCACAGATTTAAAGATCTTCTTTCATTTACTGTTCCAGTGTAATTAATTTAAGTGATATTTAATGGTGAATTTTGCTGGAACAGTCATCAGTATCTACACCTACCACACCATTACTAATTCTACTATCTATACAATGCTGCAACATAAAAATTCCTGATAATAATTCTCAAAAAGAACTACAGAATCATTTATTATAACCAGATGTGGCACTGGAATACCACAAAAAAATCCTCCAGTTTAAGTAAAATTCTTATTGATCCTTTCCTAAAATGATATTAACCTTAAAAGACCTTTCTTTACCCCTTTGTGTCTTATTTCTTTAGTAGGTTGTTACAGCATGCTTAACATCACCTTTATTTTTCCTCCCAGAAGAACAAAGGGTTTAAAAGTAAGACCCATGATTATGATTCTGTCACATTTTAGTTACTACTTTAATAAATTGGTTGTTGTCCTGCAATATTTCCAATTCTTTGATGTTGTTTCCTGGGTGAACCGTTTCATTAAGATGGAATCCATTGAACTACTGCTTTCACCAATATTAATACCTTTTCGGCTGATAACTGGCCACCGACTCAGGGAAATTCATCACCCATTTGTTATTTTTTTTTAACCAACTTTTCTCTCACACTGTCCCTCAGCTTCTTTCATCTCTGATCCTAATGGGGGGGAAGGCAGAGGGAATATGCCTCTTAGTTCATATCTCTTATAACTTATGCAGAACAGCGAGCATACATCCAGTGGTAGACATGATCTCAACATACCATTCAAGTACACTGCTAAGACTGAAGGGACTAAGAACAACTTTACTTCAAACTTACGTAGTCGGTCCTGCCCACATGCAAAATAAATTGAATAGTTGGGGTGTGGCAGAAGCTATTTTAGTTGCGGGGCTCTGCAAGACCAGAAGGGGAAGTCTGTGAGCTGCTGCTAAGTAGGGGGATGATGGCTTATGTGTAGCTTTATCTGTAGTAAGCATCAGTATTGCTAAAGCTGGACTGAAAGCTAGAATGAGGAAACGGCTGAAAAATTAGATTTCTTCATAATGTTACTAAATAAGTTATGACCGTGTTTTGTAGGAAAAGAAGGAGCTGACTCATATTAGAAACCTCATCGGTTCAGGCTCAGTGCTGTGCAGCTGTGGTGATCAAGATGTCATAACTTCTGAGGAAAGCAGCTCTAAACATGCAACAGTTTGGCTACTCCTTTTCCCAACATGATTTAAGACCACAGATCTATCCTCTAAGCAACTGCAAAGGCTGTACATAGACAAAAAAAGGAAGGCACACAGATATCACTGTATAGCCCCTGGGTGTGTTGCAGACGTAGTTACATGATCTGTGCTCTGTATTGCCTTTGAGGGGCAGATCTGTGCACATGGTTTCTATATAGAGAAGATGCAATTAATCTGATTCTTAGGTTTTTCTGTGCTTTCTGTGTTCATCTAAATCAGGAGCAAGTGTAACATTCAGCTGAACCTGAGGAGCAATGTTTAAGCCCACTTAGCACCTTAAAGATGTAAAATTATTACAAAAGCACCAGAGCAAGGGGAATAAAAAAAAAGTCAGTGAAAATTGCTTAATCTGTTTATGTTAAGACCCTTTGAATCTAAAATATTATTAATATAATGCATAATGAGCATCTTTCAGAGTGAAAGATTACTGGCCAAATCTGTGATTCAAGTATAACATTATTCTATTTCTATATATATACACAACGCAGCTTAAAACACCCTTTTGGTGGCTAATGAATACTGGAGCAATATTCTGTGTTACCACAAGGTGTCACTTTTATAACTCTTGGATGAACAGCAAATTTAACAGTGTATTTTAAAGGAAACTATTTGATAGCATCATTCCTTACTTTCTCCTGAACTTTCTACGTTAATTTCTCTGGTTAATTTATTGAATTTGGTATGAAAATTGAATTGTCTACATATTAGATCTGAGCAGATATCTTACAAAGAATAATCTATTTACTTTAGCTGTTTAACTGTTTCTGCTTTTTAAATTTTAAGAGCAAAACACAAGTTCCTTCAATTTGCTAGTTATTTAAATTTGTACAATATTTGTCATGTAAAGATTGTTAATAATTACAATGACTCCAAATTTAAATGTTGCACACTGGGTATTGGCTAACTAATGCTGCTAATATTTCTGCTCTTTGGCTAAGCACTTGCGCATTTACAGAAACATAACTCAGAAGATTTTTAGACATACCTTTTAATATTTTTCTTGTTTATAAAATTTTCAGCTGTAATCATTTTTTCAACACACTCACTATGCAAACTCACAGACTCACATGCTCAGACTCACTGCGAGCTGGATGGGGGAACACCGAGCTGCAGCAGCCTCACCCCCGTAAGGCTACTGAATTCGGCAACCTCTAACAATCACAATACCACAAAAACTTTTCTAACGGAAGTCCTAAGCCAGGGCAGGTCAGTAGAAACATTCCTATGAGTTTCAATAGACTTTAAATAAACCATACCTGAAGCAATAAATAGTTTTAGTTCATTTAAGATCATGGAAGAACCCAAGTAATGTCTTAAGAAAACCTATCTAAATAGAAGCAAGCTTTAAAAGTTTAAATTTTAGTCTAAACCAGAAAGACAAGTAGAAGCATATCACCGTTGTTGTTGTTAGAAAGCCGTTAAAGGAAACGTGAAATATGCAGAAGTATTTTCAGGGAAGGCCTTGATCTTCAGCGGTACTGTTACTACAACTTTAATGGAAAAAAACAGTTTAATTGTAAGTTCTTTCCTGTGATTTCTCAATCAAAAAAATGCAGTCAAGAAACATTTTGAAGAATTTAAATATTCCTGGTTTTACTATATGCATAGCTTGTTAATTTTCTCACTGCATACTTTGTAAAATTATCAGCTAGGGTGATACTTTTAACAAATCATGTATAGGTATAACATTTCTCATCAATTTTAATAAGCTGGTGTGATTTTATAATTGCCTTGTAATCACTGATGTGGTAAATATCACTGCTACAGTGCATTTCTACCTGGTAAATGAAGTTCAATTACTTATGAAAACATTTACTGTGACGACTTCTTATCTAAACCAGAAAGGATTGTTCTTTCACATATATAGAAGTAAAACCAGTTCATTACAGTAGAATGTTTAGCTTTAAAAAATCCCACCGTCATTTGCCTCAGGACGTACCACTTCATAAAAATTTGCCCTTAAATTTGACCGAAGTCTCTGAGGGAAAATGCAGACTAAATAGTACCTATCATAAAACAGTTATGCATTAATAGTGCATACTGTTAAGTAAAACATGTCAAGGAACAACTCTCAAACAAAAAGAGGCAACAGGAAACATGAAAGAGGAAACTAGACAAGTTTATTTTGTTAACCATATCATCAACGCATTTTAGAAGTTTTTTAAAGAACTACTTCAAAATATTCAATTATAAGCTCTCCTTAGTTGTTCATGCGAAGGTATGACTGAGGGCCTTAAATGGAGGTCACCTCCAGGGTGACTGAGGTCCTTAAATGCACTGGCAAAGACTTTTGGGAAATTAAATGAAATGTTTTCCTTAAGGGATCATCTAAATTTAACCACAAAGGTCATTTAGCAATATGCATATTTGATTAGTGATGCATAGCCTCATACAACAGGCAGGTAATTCATCCCTTAGTACCCAGTCTCAAAATTTGGCCAAAGGAACTATTTCTAATTGATAAAGTGATGCCTTCTAGAAGAAAAATAACTACTCTTATTCTGATACTGTTATTTCTCTGCTGTTTAAAAGAAGAGTTAAAAATTCAGTGCACAGGAACACCTTTTTTTTTCAAGCGTGATGGCTTGTGTTGAGGTGCTGCTGGTGAGAAACTCCTAGTAAGTCTCAGACTACACTGTGTGAAACTGTCTTTAAAGGGACACGACGTTTTAATTTTCCCCCAATGCATCTGAGCTGTGTTCCTGTAGGCTTCAATGTACGATGTTCATATATTATACATTACAAATCCATGCAAAAAGGGCAAATCTGTGTATTAAAACAGCATATGCTGAAGATCCTCACATTTGTATTTTACATATTTCACAAGGTTATTTTGGAATAGATGTAGTCTGGTTTTTGGACCAAATGTTTCTACCACACTTGTGGTTTGAAAATTTCAAAAGCCGCAGACCTCAATTCTGCGACCGCAGGCCACTGCAGAAGTGATTCCCTGTCCTTCTCTCCATCGCACACAGCTGATGTTATCACATTATTGCCCACATCTGTGCAGCCCTCATGACGCATATGAGGCCTCATATGTGAAGACAGTTACACACAGTGGTTTAACTTCCAATAGCTGATATATTTTAACCGTACGTCAACACATCACAACGATCTCTCCTTAGGGCTTAAAAGCTCAGTCATCCTCCTCTCCCTGTCCTCATAACTGAACATGGGACTCAGTTGCAAACCAGATATTAAGGTCTTTTATGGGTTAACTAAGGGAAGATGTAAATAAAAGCTTTCTATTCGGCAACATTTTTTTGAATTAATGGATATTTATTTTTTTCACATCATACATTGACTGCAAGGGTAGAAATGTTTTGTTGGGTTTTTTCATTGTATTGTGAATAATTAATATCAATTCAGACTACAAGCAATGGCAGTAGCAACTGATGAACTCACATTTTCAGTCCAGTAAAACATATCTGCCAGCATACAGAGTATTTGTTGAGTTAGGGGAGCTGGTTTTTTTAATCCTAAACTTTGTATTGGAGAGTGAAGTGACAGAGCAGTCAGAGGAACGACTCTGACTGAGATATTCATCTGGGAATCTAACATCTTTTCCAATCCTCTGTGATACAGATCTGCATTCAGCTAAATGCTTATATTCATGTATAAGTATATTCTCAAATCCCACTGTGGTCAATGGGACTTCAGCACGTAATTGCAAGTGCTTTCTTGATAAGGGCTAGCAGGTTCACCATCCCCTTGAAATACACGGAACTCTCTGTACTGATGTCAGTTAGACTTTGTCAACATCTGCTTCTGCTGTCAACACTTTTATTTGCATTTCACAGAAATATTGTGAGCATAAACTTGCTGCTTGTTCTGGGGAATTCATATAGAACAGCGATAAACACACTAGAAAAGGCTCTGAAAGAAAAAATCCTATTTAAAGAGAAAAAAACCCAGTCGCCTGCAGTACTTCCACCTAACCTACCATGAGATATTAATAGATAAAAACCAAATTTTGGATACTATGCTGTCATGAGTCTAATATGCATGTGGCTAGGAAAACAAATACGATGGACAACTAGAACATCAGATTTTGTCTCTATGAACTCAACTCCAGCGTGTGCTTTCTGCTGCCTATGTATTACCGATTGCACGAGCACCTTTCCTCTGAAAACCTCTGTGTGTGCATGTTTGCATTTATTTTGTTCTATTCTGTGGGGCTTTCCTGCTGCAAAAAAAGATTTTCTCCTTGGGGGTGAGGGAGAGAAATAGGAGAGAAAGAACTGAGTTTAATGGTTGTGGTCATACCATATCTGTAAGCATTCAAAACCTTTTTTTTTTTTTAAATTTTGTAAATAGTTTCATTGTATTATTTCTGCTAATCTCAATGATATTGTTAAAATGGCTATTTGGTCATCTGACTGTAGGACATTCCTTTTATTAGGCTGAGGATGAGATTCACCTCTCAAAATCAAATTCCTGAATATTAAGTATCTAGTCTAAATTCATCGTCTGGATACTCTAAAGTCAACGGGAAGAGTCAGGCGCACTCAGAAGGAGTTTTATGACAATCAGGTCAGCCTTTGGAAGGTGGTTACTTGTTCTTTGGGACAACTGAATTCTGTTCACTGACTACAGAAGGAGGTTCATCTAGATATCTAATACACTTATCTAAAAAACGTGTGAAATTAAATTGACTGGACAAAAGCTTTGTTCTTTTTCCCTTAATTATCTTATATTTGAAAAATTATGGAGAAAACATAGACACAATAGGTAGGTTTTCCACATGCAATATATCACCAGTGTCAACTGGTAAAGTATTTAAAAAATATATGTTTACTGTTAAGTAAGGAATCTTTCTGTTTTCTCATGTTGGCAAAATCAGGTTCTCTTACTTTTGAAGATGACACATAATGTATAATTGCAGAACTATGAAGCCAGTCAGCATTAAGGCACTGAGCACCTATGAAATTATCACAAATTGTCTCAGCTTATTAAAATTTGGAAAAGTGCCAGTTGTACCTTAGCTTTGATGAAGCTCACTGGAGAAATACAGGATATATGCACAAAAATTCAAGCACGCTTGTCAACTTTTCACAGGCTGAAACACTTCATATCCTTAGTTGTAATTCAGACGCATTAATACTATCAATAATGGAAAGCTGTCAGGCAAGGAAGAGGTAATCCAATACCGTAATGTAAAATATTTGTATATTAAATTTTCCAAATGAAATTCTTACTACTGTGTTCTACTTTTGTGAATAAAACTGTCCAATTAATCCTTTTTCTTTTAAATGAAAGGGAAAAAAAAATGTAACAACCTCCTCTCTCAATGGGAAATTGCTATTGTATAAAGAAATACTGAAAGATTTTGGATTCATTTGTTTCTGCATAGTTTACTAAGTGCAAAAATGAATAGGACTACGTAATTCAGATTGCCTTTTTTAACTTTTGATAGCAAACAAAATAAAATTAGAACATCTTGGAAGGATACTGGATCACAAAATACATACCAATCTCAATTCTTTAGTGTGAAGAAAGAACAGCTTCTATTTAAACACCGAAGTTTTCCATAGCTTTACATCAAGTGTGTATGTGTGGGAAAAAGGGGGCAGGGCATCTGACTAACTGTAAATTGTGGAAGGAATTCAGGAAAAAGAGGAAAATTATTAAAGGGCTGGAGGATTAGTTTGGATATTTAAGAACAAACAATAAGCATTTGTGTCTTTGCTTAACAATGACAAAGGATGAGGTAGGAAAGACTGCACTTAATACCTCCAAATCTCAGGACCTCAAGACATCTTACTATTGCTTAGAGTATATCACAGGGTTTAGATATAATAGCTCAAAAATTCAGAGCTACGTTTTGATTTACTAGATATCTAAAAATAATCTGTCAATAAAATATCCAATAAATGACTTCTTAGACCCAAGTGTACCCACTCACATTGTCAGCTGGAAGACTGGCAGCTCAGACTTGCTTATATTTCCCAGTGAACATCATATCCATTATCTGAGACGTTTTAAAATCATGATTTGCTATTGACACTGGGAGCTGTACTTTGGGACAGTCTTTTGCCCTGCAAAGGATGAACCCATGCCAGCCCTCCTTAGCGCTTACTTTTAATATTTGCTAAGTCTATCCTTATTCTTCTCTTAGGATAAGTTCTATCCACTCTATTGCCAGCAAAGATTAAAAGGAGTCCATAGGGTCTTGTTATATTCTCAAGCAAATGTGTCCATCCAATAATTATATATATTAATACCTGTAAATTAAAATAGTCCCTCTAAAATCTATTCATTAATTTAGCAGCACTTGTCCTTAAATAATTCTTGAAACTGGGGTTACAACTCCAATGAATCTGTGTTAATACAGTCAAAGCATGCCGGGATTTCTGATGCACAGAACAGTCACTCAGATTCGGCTCCCTGCTGTAAGGATAAGGTCCTCTTACATTCAGGGACATAAGCTGTACATTCAGACCTTACACACGGAAGCAAGTAGAAGGACGCACGACGCTTAAATTTGTATCAAGACAACTTAGCAACTACAGCTTCAGATTACCTTTTTCCTGCAAATGTAAACTTAGATCCTCATCCCCTCCCATTATTTTTTTCTTGCACAAGCATCAAATAGGTTTTGCAAAAGTATTGTGAATATAAAATATTATCCACTAAATCATCTGCTCATCTGTATGACATAAATACTTCCAACTAAATGATGAATTCAGCTCAAGATCTTTCCTTGCTTGTCCACCAAATGATTTACAGAGGGCTTTACACACGAGTGTCTGGCTTTATTGGCACTCCTGAAATCATGCACCTCTAAAAGCTGTTATACTGGCATGTAAACACTGCAAACAGGGATCAGCTGATTGAAAAATGCATAAATTAGGAAGACCCGAGAGCAGTTTTTTATTAGTCTGTTCTCAGTAATTCTTATTTTAGAATGGGTTCTAATAAGCTGAAGACTTTTCTTGAAATTAGGGTGGTAGCAGGTGCTTTCCTTACAGGTTTGTTGAGTCTCAAAGCATAGAGACAGATTCCTGGTTACGAGAAAACTGGGACATCTGAACTTGAGCAAGCAAACAGTTTTATATAACAAATCTGTTTTTTCCATCAAATGTAGAAATTATTTTAGTCTATTCTTAAAATAAAATGACAAAATATAAATACTTATTTTACTCCATTAAATTCTACAGAGGAAGACTTATGTGCATTTAATCTTATGTAGGCAGCACCAAAAAAATACACATAAGCTTTAAATGGAGAGATAAAGATTTCAGAGTTAGTAAATCCCTTAAAGCATTTTAGAGGCATCCAGGTATTTGTATTGCAAAAAGCCTTTACTATCATAAGATCAGAAAATGCTCTTTTGAAATACAACAAAAAGCTATTATAAGAATAGAGAATATGAATACGCAGGCAGAAAACTCTATCTTGAAAAACACAAATTAGGTCAAAATACATATTGTGGGGTAAACTATATCTATTTAATCCTAAAGAGCAAGCAAGAGATTTTTCCAGTTTCCTACTTAATCTTTTAAAAAAATATTAGGCAAAACTATTTTATATCATCCCAAAATTCTTTTGCATGTTTGAATGTAGAAAACATTTCATCATAGTATTATGAGACTAAATTCACTGATGATGTATTCATAATGTAAAACATACGCTTATGTTGTAACATGGCATTCAGTGGTAAGTGAATGAAACAGCAGAAATGAGAAAAACATAGAGCAATACAACGCCACTTGTTCAATTTCAAACCCCATTAAGTGTGTCTGTTGCATTCTTTGAAGTCAACAGCAACACTCAGATGTTCATTTGTAACTCAGAGTATCTCTGAGTTTGACTGCTGTCTTGTTTTTATTGTGATTCTGCCATCAACAAAATTAAACTTACTGGAGAGAGTCCAGCGGAGGGCCACAAAGTTGATTAGGGGAGTGGAGCATCTCTCGTATGAGGAAAGGCTGAGAGAGCTGGGTCTGTTCAGCCTGGAAAAGAGAAGGCTGAGAGGAGATCTGATTAATGCTTATAAATATCTAAAGGGTGGGTGTCAAGAGGATGGGGTCAGACTCTTCTCAGTGGTGCCCAGCGACAGGACAAGGGGCAATGGGCACAAACTGGA